>JAPQNM010000030.1:1930950-1949372 GCA_029783475.1 Metacarcinus magister | reverse complement strand
ATACGTGTGCCTTACGGGGTAACGCGTCGTGTGTAGGAGTATACGTGGGTTACGGATAGCTATCATATCCTCTTGATGGAGCTTGACACTCCAATAAAAGTACTGCATTACATTTTTTAATGAAAATAAATCACTTCCATAGCCGGTGACAGTCAGTAGTGAAGATTTAGATCGGCCAGTCATGACCGAACGAACGGTGGGAATTGAATTGTTTTCTGCCTCTATATACCTAATTCTAGTGAGCCTTATCTTGATGCAGCAGCATTTAAGAAGGTCAAAGGAAGGCTATGTACACTACAGGAGTTATCAAACAGACTCTGCCATCCTGAAATAGTGTATAAAAACTTGTTTTCATCATATGTTCTACTTAAACTAGCTGTAACTCCTTTCGTTTTACTCGTATTGAATTTTCAAGCAATGCTTCAAAATTGGCACCTTTTTCCGATCCTTATGGTATGTAACAAGTACTGATAAACACAATAGTAAGAAAAAATATATTACGTCCTTACGTAAATGACGTACATTATAAATCATGAAAAAAGGAACTAGATGCAGGATTGGAATGGAATAGGGTTTCAAAAAAGGAGAAAAATATTTATTATTTTTCAACATAACTCGTTGTTATATTTGATCGGTATCTATCGCATGAAAAAATAGTGATTTACTAAAATAAGGTTACCATTAAACAAAAAATATTACCTGCTAAGCTAAGATACTAATTGAACAAAGTGCTTTGTTTATTAGTTGGTAATTTCATAAGGAATATCTGATATCTTTTCCATCAACATTGGTAAAGTATTAGATCCACCATACTGATTTTATCATGTGTTTTAACCCAAATAAATTCATTTATAGCAATAAAAGTTTCTGGTGAAATTAACTGAAACTAAGCTGAAAGTCTTACATTATTCCCATGTACAACATAGTTTAAAAAAAACAAAATCGAAGAGGAAATTTTGCAAAAAATTTCCCGGACTAGAAAAAGTGACAAAAATACACTATAGGTTGAGGTCAATTCTACACATCCGCGAGGGTCTGTAAGATGGTTAAACGTGTCGTAAGGCTTAGTTATGAACTGCTTTGAGCTGTAACAGTCATTACAAGAATATTCGTGGACGTTAAGACTATATGTGTTCCTTACGGGGTAACGTGTCGTGTGTAGGAGTATACGCGGGTTACTGATAGTTATCGCATCCTCTTGAGTGAGCTTGACACTGCAATAAAAGTACTGCATTAATTTTTTTAATGAAAATAAATAACTTCCATAGCCGGTGACAGTCAGTAGTGAAGATTTAGATCGGCCAGTCATGACCGAACGAACGGTGGGAATTGAATTGTTTTCTGCCTCTATATACCTAATTCTAGTGAGCCTTATCTTGATGCAGCAGCATTTAAGAAGGTCAAAGGAAGGCTATGTACACTACAGGAGTTATCAAACAGACTCTGCCATCCTGAAATAGTGTATAAAAACTTGTTTTCATCATATGTTCTACTTAAACTAGCTGTAACTCCTTTCGTTTTACTCGTATTGAATTTTCAAGCAATGCTTCAAAATTGGCACCTTTTTCCGATCCTTATGGTATGTAACAAGTACTGATAAACACAATAGTAAGAAAAAATATATTACGTCCTTACGTAAATGACGTACATTATAAATCATGAAAAAAGGAACTAGACGCAGGATTGGAATGGGAGAGGGTTTAAAAAAAGGAGAAAAATATTTATGATTTCACAACATAACTCTTTGTTATATTTGATCGGTATCTATCTTATGAAAAATAGTTATTTACAAAAATAATGATATCATTAAACAAACAATATTAGCTTCTAAGCTAAGATACCAATTGAACAAAGTGCTTTGTTTATTAGTTGGTAATTTCATAAGGAATATCTGATATCTTTTCCATCAACATTGGTAAAGTATTAGATCCACCATACTGATTTTATCATGTGTTTTAACCCAAATAAATTCATTTATAGCAATAAAAGTTTCTGGTGAAATTAACTGAAACTAAGCTGAAAGTCTTACATTATTCCCATGTACAACATAGTTTAAAAAAAACAAAATCGAAGAGGAAATTTTGCAAAAAATTTCCCGGACTAGAAAAAGTGACAAAAATACACCATAGGTTGAGGTCAATTCTACACATCCGCGAGGGTCTGTAAGATGGTTAAACGTGTCGTAAGGCTTAGTTATGAACTGCTTTGAGCTGTAACAGTCATTACAAGAATATTCGTGGACGTTAAGACTATATGTGTTCCTTACGGGGTAACGTGTCGTGTGTAGGAGTATACGCGGGTTACTGATAGTTATCGCATCCTCTTGAGGGAGCTTGACACTGCAATAAAAGTACTGCATTACATTTTTTAATGAAAATAAATAACTTCCATAGCCGGTGACAGTCAGTAGTGAAGATTTAGATCGGCCAGTCATGACCGACCGAGCGGTGGGAATTGAATTGTTTTCTGCCTCTATATACCTAATTCTAGTGAGCCTTATCTTGATGCAGCAGCATTTAAGAAGGTCAAAGGAAGGCTATGTACACTACAGGAGTTATCAAACAGACTCTGCCATCCTGAAATAGTGTATAAAAACTTGTTTTCATCATATGTTCTACTTAAACTAGCTGTAACTCCTTTCGTTTTACTCGTATTGAATTTTCAAGCAATGCTTCAAAATTGGCACCTTTTTCCGATCCTTATGGTATGTAACAAGTACTGATAAACACAATAGTAAGAAAAAATATATTACGTCCTTACGTAAATGACGTACATTATAAATCATGAAAAAAGGAACTAGATGCAGGATTGGAATGGAATAGGGTTTCAAAAAAGGAGAAAAATATTTATTATTTTTCAACATAACTCGTTGTTATATTTGATCGGTATCTATCGCATGAAAAAATAGTGATTTACTAAAATAAGGTTACCATTAAACAAAAAATATTACCTGCTAAGCTAAGATACTAATTGAACAAAGTGCTTTGTTTATTAGTTGGTAATTTCATAAGGAATATCTGATATCTTTTCCATCAACATTGGTAAAGTATTAGATCCACCATAATGATTATATAATTTGTTTTGACCCAAATAAATTCATTTATAGAAATAAAACTTGTCGGTGAAATTAACTGAAACTAAGCTGAAAGCCTTACATTATTCCTATGTACAACATATTTAAAAAGAACAAAATCGAAGAGGAAAAAAAACAAAAAAATTCCCTGAGGAGAAAAAATGATCAAATTACACCCTATGTTGAGATCAATTCTACACCTCTGCGAGGGTCTGTCAGATGGTTAAACGGTTCGTAAGGCTTAGTTATGAACTGCTTTCAGCTGTAACAGTCATTACAAGAATATAGGTGGAAGTTAAGACTATACGTGTGCCTTACGGGTAACGCGTCGTGTGTATAGTCCGACAGATCTTAGCAGAGCTTTCTGGTGGGACAGAATCCAGTCTTCCCATGGGTCCAACGTTGCCATGTCTACGTGAACTAGCCAGTTAGAACTTGATGTACATAAGTAAAAGGCATATAAAATGTTTTAACGAAAATCCATGCAACATAAAATTACTTTTATCAACGTTCACCGTACTTCTTATTGAGGTAAATGTTGCAAAAACTGTGTTCTAAATACAATATGAAGGAATATTGCAATAAAATTAGGTATTTCCTATATAAAATAAATATTGTAAACTCCCTTCAAACGGCAGCACTCATTTTTCAACCTCAAGACAGGTCACCTGATAAGCGCGTACACACACACACACACACACACACACACACACACACACACACACACACACACACACACACACACACACACACACACACACACACACACACACACACACACATCCTTTTTCCATAAACATGAATTTCTTCCTCATTTTTTCGAAAGCTATTAGAGATATTGGAAATATAATTGCAGCATCTGATAGACCTAATTAAACTCTAAAACTGTCATTATGAATATTTGTTCTATGACTAATAATTACGCAGTAAAATGAAACCGTATATTTATATAAAAAACATGACTTTCCTCCTCATTTTCTCGAAAGCTATTAGAGATATTGGAAATATCATTGCAGCATCTGATAGACCTAATTAAACTGTACAACTGTAATTATGAATATTTGTTCTATGACTCATAATTACGCAGTAAAATAAAACTTTATATTTATATAAAAACATGACTTTCCTCCTCATTTTCTCGAAAGCTATTAGAGATATTGGAAATATCATTGCAGCATCTGATGGACCAAATTAAACTGTACAACTGATATTATGAATATTTGTTCTATGACTAATAATTACGCAGTAAAATTAAACTTTATATTTATATAAAAACATGATTTCCTTCTCATTTTCCCAAAAGCTATTAGAGATATTGGAAATATCATTGCAGCATATGATAGACCAAATTAAACTGTACAACTGATATTATGAATATTTGTTCTATGACTCATAATTACACAGTAAAATAAAACTTTATATTTATATAAAAACATGACATTCCTCCTCATTTTCTCGAAAGCTATTAGAGATATTGGAAATATCATTGCAGCATCTGATACACCTAATTAAATTGTACAACTGATATTATGAATATTTGTTCTATGACTCATAATTACGCAGTAAAATTAAACTTTATATTTATATAAAAAAATGACTTTCCTTCCTCATTTTCTCGAAAGCTATTAGAGATGTTGGAAATATCATTCCAGCATTTGATAAACCTAATTAAATTGTAGAACTGATATTATGAATATTTGTTCTATGACTAATAATTACGCAGTAAAATTAAACTTTATATTTATATAAAAACATGACTTTCCTTCTCATTTTCCCGAAAGCTATTAGAGATATTGGAAATATCATTGCAGCATCTGATAGACCTAATTAAACTGTACAACTGTAATTATGAATATTTGTTCTATGACTCATAATTACGCAGTAAAATAAAACTTTATATTTATATAAAAACATGACTTTCCTCCTCATTTTCTCGAAAGCTATTAGAGATGTTGGAAATATTATTGCAGCATCTGATAGACCTAATTAAACTGTACAACTGTAATTATGAATATTTGTTCTATGACTCATAATTACGCAGTAAAATAAACTTTATATTTATATAGAAAACATGAATTTACTCCTCATTTTCTCGAAAGCTATTAGAGATATTGGAAATATCATTGCAGCATCTGATAGACCTAATTAAACTGTACAACTGTATTATGAATATTTGTTCTATGACTATAATTACGCAGTAAAATAAAACTATATATTTATATAAAAACATGACTTTCCTCCTCATTTTCTCGAAAGCTATTAGAGATATTGGAAATATCATTGCAGCATCTGATGGACCTAATTAAACTGTACAACTGTATATTATGAATATTTGTTGTATGACTAATATTACGCAGTAAAATAAAACTTTATATTTATATAAAAACATGACTTTCCTCCTCATTTTCTCGAAAGCTATTAGAGATATTGGAAAAATCATTGCAGCATCTGATAGACCTAATTAAACTGTACAACTGTCATTATGAATATTTGTTCTATGACTCATAATTACGCAGTAAAATAAAACTTAATATTTATATAAAAACATGAATTTCCTCCTCATTTTCTCGAAAGCTATTAGAGATATTGGAAATATCATTGCAGCATCTGATAGACCTAATTAAACTGTACAACTGATATTATGAATATTTGTTCTATGACTAATAATTACGCAGTAAAATAAAACTTTATATTTATATAAAAACATGACTTTCCTCCTCATTTTCTCGAAAGCTATTAGAGATATTGGAAATATCATTGCAGCATCTGATAGACCTAATTAAACTGTACAACTGTAATTATGAATATTTGTTCTATGACTCATAATTACGCAGTAAAATAAAACTTATATTTATATAAAAACATGACTTTCCTCCTCATTTTCTCGAAAGCTATTAGAGATATTGGAAATATCATTGCAGCATCTGATACACCTAATTAAACTGTACAAACTGACATTATGAATATTTGTTCTATGACTAATAATTACGCAGTAAAATAAAACCGTATAATTATATAAAAACACGACTTTTCCTCCTCATTTTCTCGAAAGATATTAGAGATATTGGAAATATAATTTCAGAATCTGATAGACCTAATTAAAATCTACTACTGTCATTATGAATATTTGCTCTAGTACTAATATATGCTGAATTTTACTTTTTTTTAAATTACTTTCTTCCTCATTTTCTCGAAAGCTATTAGAGATATTGGAAATATCATTGCACCATCTGATACACCTAATTCAACTGTACAACTGTCATTATGAATATTTGTTCTATGACTAATAATTACGCAGTAAAATAAAACCGTATATTTATATAAAAACATGACTTTCCTCCTCATTTTCTCGAAAGCTATTAGATATTGGAAATATCATTGCAGCATTTGATACACCTAATTAAACTGTAAAACTGTAATTATGAATATTTGTTCTATGACTAATAATTACGCAGTAAAATGAAACTTAATATTTATATAAAAACATGACTTTCCTCCTCATTTTCTCGAAAGCTATTAGAGATATTGGAAATATCATTGCAGCATCTGATACACCTAATTAAATTGTACAACTGATATTATGAATATTTGTTCTATGACTAATAATTACGCAGTAAAATTAAACTTTATATTTATATAAAAACATGACTTTCCTTCTCATTTCCCCGAAAGCTCTTAGATATATTGGAAATATCATTGCAGCATCTGATAGACCTAATTAAACTGTACAACTGTAATTATGAATATTTGTTCTATGACTCATAATTACGCAGTAAAATGAAACTTAATATTTATATAAAAACATGACTTTCCTCCTCATTTTCTCGAAAGCTATTAGAGATATTGGAAATATCATTGCAGCATCTGATACACCTAATTAAATTGTACAACTGATATTATGAATATTTGTTCTATGACTAATATTTACGCAGTAAAATTAAACTTTATATTTATATAAAAACATGATTTTCCTTCTCATTTTCCCGAAAGCTATTAGAGATATTGGAAATATCATTGCAGCATCTGATAGACCTAATTAAACTGTACAACTGTAATTATGAATATTTGTTCTATGACTCATAATTACGCAGTAAAATAAAACTTTATATTTATATAAAAATATGACATTCCTCCTCATTTTCTCGAAAGCTATTAGAGATATTGGAAATATCATTGCAGCATCTGATGGACCAAATTAAACTGTACAACTGATATTATGAATATTTGTTGTATGACTAATAATTACGCAGTAAAATAAAACTTTATATTTATATAAAAACATTACTTTCCTCCTCATTTTCTCGAAAGCTATTAGAGATATTGGAAATATCATTGCAGCATCTGATACACCTAATTAAAATGTACAACTGATATTATGAATATTTGTTCTATGACTAATAAATACGCAGTAAAATTAAACTTTATATTTATATAAAAACATGACTTTTCTTCTCATTTTCCCGCAAGCTATTAGAGATATTGGAAATATCATTGCAGCATCTGATAGACCTAATTAAACTGTACAACTGTAATTATGAATATTTGTTCTATGACTCATAATTACGCAGTAAAATGAAACTTAATATTTATATAAAAACATGACTTTCCTCCTCATTTTCTCGAAAGCTATTAGAGATATTGAAATTATCATTGCAGCATGTGATACACCTAATTAAATTGTACAACTGATATTATGAATATTTGTTCTATGACTAATAATTACGCAGTAAAATTAAACTTTATATTTATATAAAAACATGACTTTCCTTCTCATTTTCCCGAAAGCTATTAGAGATATTGGAAATATCATTGCAGCATCTGATAGACCTAATTAAACATTACAACTGTAATTATGAATATTTTTTCTGACTCATAATTACCCAGTAAAATATAACTTTATATTTATATAAAAACATGACTTTCCTCCTCATTTTCTCGAAAGCTATTAGAGATATTGGAAATATCATTGCAGCATCTGATGGACCAAATTAAACTGTAGAACTGATTTTATGAATATTTGTTGTATGACTAATAATTACGCAGTAAAATAAAACTTTATATTTATATAAAAACATTACTTTCCTCCTCATTTTCTCGAAAGCTATTAGAGATATTGGAAATATCATTGCAGCATCTGATAGACCTAATTAAACTGTAAAACTGTAATTATGAATATTTGTTCTATGACTAATAATTACGCAGTAAAATTAAACTTTATATTTATATAAAAACATGACTTTCCCTCTCATTTTCCCGAAAGCTATTAGAGATATTGGAAATATCATTGCAGCATCTGATAGACCTAATTAAACTGTACAACTGTAATTATGAATATTTGTTCTATGACTCATAATTACGCAGTAAAATGAAACTTAATATTTATATAAAAACATGATTTTCTTCCTCATTTTCCCGAAAGCTATTAGAGATATTGGAAATATCATTGCAGCATCTGATAGACCTAATTAAACTGTACAACTGTAATTATGAATATTTGTTCTATGACTCATAATTACGCAGTAAAATAAAATTTTATATTTATATAGAAACATGACTTTACTCCTCATTTTCTCGAAAGCTATTAGAGATATTGGAAATATCATTGCAGCATCTGATAGGCCTAATTAAACTGTACAACTGTACTTATGAATATTTGTTCTTTGACTCATAATTACGCAATAAAATTTAACTTTATATTTATATAAAAACATGACTTTCCTTCTCATTTTCCCGAAAGCTATTAGAGATATTGGAAATATCATTGCAGCATCTGATACACCTAATCAAAATGTACAACTGTCATTATGAATATTTGTTCTATGACTAATATTTATGCAGTAAAATGAAACTTAATATTTATATAAAAACATGACTTTCCTCCTCATTTTCTCGAAAGCTATAAGAGATATTGGAAATACCATTGCAGCATCTGATACACCTAATTAAACTGTACAACTGTGATTATGAATATTTGTTCTATGACTAATAATTAAGCAGTAAAATTAAACTTAATATTTATATAAAAACATGACTTTCCTCCTCATTTTCCCGAAAACTATTAGAGATATTGGAAATATGATTGCAGCATCTGATACACCTAATTAAACTGTACAATTGTCATTATGAATATTTGTTCTATGACTAATAATTACGCAGTAAAATGAAACTTAATATTTATATAAAAACATGAATTTCCTCCTCATTTTCCCGAAAGCTATAAGAGATATTAGAAATATCATTGCAGCATCTGATACACCTAATTAAACTGTACAACTGTGATTATGAATATTTGTTCTATGACTAATAATTAAGCAGTAAAATTAAACTTAATATTTATATAAAAACATGACTTTCCTTCTCATTTTCCCGAAAGCTATTAGAGATATTGGAAATATGATTGCAGCATCTGATACACCTAATTAAACTGTACAATTGTCATTATGAATATTTGTTCTATGACTAATAATTACGCAGTAAAATGAAACTTAATATTTATATAAAAACATGAATTTCCTCCTCATTTTCCCGAAAGCTATTAGAGATATTGGAAATATCATTGCAGCATCTGATACACCTAATTAAACTGTACAACTGTCATTATGAATATTTGTTCTATGACTAATAATTACACAGTAAAATGAAACTCAATATGTATTTAAAAACATGACTTTCCTCCTCATTTTCTCGAAAGCTATTAGAGATATTGGAAATATCATTGCAGCATCTGATACACCTAATTAAACTGCTGGATAGACACCACTTCTAAGAAGGCCACGGGAGTTCGTGTACCCAGTGGGAAAGCTTCCCGCTGGATAATTCTGCACGCCGGCACCAGGAACCTAACCCTTCCTTATCTTCCAAGCTAAGAATGTCGGCGACTATCACGATCAGATGAACGCAGAAACCTTTGAGAAGTGGTTCAAGACACAACTGTTGCCGAATATTCCTCCATCTTCAGTCATCGTAATGGATAACGCACCCTATCACTCCAGGAAAATCGATAAACCACCATTAGCATCAAACAACAAAGCAACCATAAGAGAATGGCTGGAGAGGAAGGGTGTGGCAGTACCCGATGGTCTACTGAAAGTTCAGCTCATGAAACTTGCGGCTGAACACACCACTGCTGCCGATACAAGTTACGTCATCGACAGGATGGCCTTACAGCACGGACACAAGGTTGTACGACTACCACCTTATCACTGTCAGTACAACGCGATTGAACTGATATGGGCTCAACTTAAAGGCTACATATAAAAAAGAAATACATTCAAGAATGCAGCCTTAAAGCCGCTCATTTATGAAGCAATAGCCACAATTACCCCAGAAAACTGGAAAGATACCATACAACACGCCGAAAAAATACAACCAGACGATGCAAGAAGAGACGTGGTAATTGATCATTTCATCGACTCCTTCATTATCACTCTCACTCCATCTGATGAAGAGGATTCATCATAATGGCTGTCATGCTGCCAGAATAGAGGATTAGGCCTACCGAGGAAACCTCTTTAAAAAAAAAACGCACTGTGACTTTTACCTCTTGGGTGGCGAGGAAACAAAGTCAACATTTCAGTATATACAAATGTAAAGGTCGATGTATAACCAATGTGTGACAAATTATAAAGAGAGAGAGAGAGAGAGAGAGAGAGAGAGAGAGAGAGAGAGAGAGAGAGAGAGAGAGAGAGAGAGAGAGAGAGAGAGAGAGAGAGAGAGAGAGAGAGAGCGAGCGAGCGAGAGAGAGAGAGAGAGAGAGAGAGAGAGAGAGAGAGAGAGAGAGAGAGAGAGAGAGAGAGAGAGAGAGAGAGAGAGATAAGAATAGTACTACTGAGATCGCAGCAAATAGAAATAAGAAAACATAGGGAATGAGAAAGCATAACACACACACACACACACACACACACACACACACACACACACACACACACACACACACACACACACGTGTCACGCGCTCAGGCAAGGCTCTCTCACGTAGGCCTCGGCTCAGGTCACTCACCAGCCAATCAGAGCGAAGGATATGGCAGTGTTGGACCCATGGGAATACTGTATTCTGTCCCACCAGAAAGCTCTGCTAAGATCTGTCGGACTATAGGAGCTGACCTTCACAAATGACCTCGATTAATATGTGTCTACTAATTGACCTCATCCACTCTATCACGTGGATGAGAGGGAACAGGAGTTATCCATCAAATTGACCAATCCCGTGGGTTCGGAGGAGGGGAGAGGGCGTGGCTTATCCATCAAACTGACCAATCACGAAGGAGGGGAAGGAGGGGAAGGAGGGGAAGGAGGGGAAGGAGGAGTTTTACGAGACAATACAACGTTAGAAATAATACAACACGAACAACAAATTGATAAATAAACAAATACAAAACAGATATAATACGTGAACAAAAATAAGTCTTGAAAATGAAGGAATGAATGACACACCCACACACACCCACACACACACACACACAACACCTATCCCTTCCCCAGCACACCTGAGCCCAAGACTTTCAAATTAAGGCCAGGTATCCAGCAGTCCCCCTTCCGGCTAGCTCTCCCGTAAGGTAGCCGCGGGGACTCTTAGGGCGCCGCAATCCCGTTTTCCGCACTGACCTACTACTGCTGCTACTACTACAGGAGTGGCGGTGGTGGTGGTGGTGGTGGTGGTGGTGGTGGTGGTGGTGGTGGTGGTGGTGGTGGTGGTGGTGGTGGTGGTGGTGGTGAGTATGACGAATGGTTTATAGGATGTGATTGGAGAGGAAAAAGTGAGGAAAAGGTGAAGAAAAAGAGAGGAAAAAGTGGGGTTCCTAAAGGGGATGTGTTACGTGTGTTGAGTTTTATTATTATTATTATTATTATTATTATTATTATTATTATTATTATTATTATTATTATTATTATTATTATTATTATTATTATTATTATTATTATTATTATTATTATTATTATCATTACTAACACTGTTACTACATATTTTATAAATTTTCATAATCATTAAGGTTATTAGTGTTGTATTAATTAAGAGTATTATATATGCATGCTATTCTACACTTGCATTATTCAGTATCATACATTATTTATTTCTAGCATGAAGTTTGAATTATAGACTTGTATTATTCACTATTATATTCTTTTTTTTCTTTCTAGCATTAGGTTTGTCTGTATTTTTAAAGGTTTGCTTCCTCCAGTATAACGTCATCTTTACTTTGTGCAATCTATTAAACGGGCATTATATTTGTGTGACTTCCAATCTCATTTTATCGTCTTAATTATTATCTGTTAATTAATGTACTTCTTGTCATGCTACTATTAATAACAATAATAATAATAATAATGATCTTATTTCACCCGAAGGCATAGGATATACGAACAGATAACGTGAATATAGAGAGAATGAAATAATAATTATAATAATACTGATATTAATGATAATCATAATATAATACTAAAAGATATTGTTGTTTTTGTTATTGTTTTACTTGCTATTACAGTTATTGCCCAGAGAGAGAAAGAGAGAGAGAGAGAGAGAGAGAGAGAGAGAGAGAGAGAGAGAGAGAGAGAGAGAGAGAGAGAGAGAGAGAGAGAGAGAGAGAGAGAGAGAGAAGGACTAGGTCAGAGTAGCCTAGGAGCGTCCTCATTCTCTCTCCACAGGTCAGGGAGAGAAGACGTTCCCTCCTTCGGTTCCTCATTCCCTCCACATCCTTGGTGGAGAGAAGAGAGACGTAACAGTTCACTCACAACCCTTCCTCACGCATTAAGCCTACACCAATCCTACTTCAACAGGATTCAAACAAACTTCAGGAGGATTTCAGAGGTGGAATCCTACTTTCATGTCCTTCATCCACTGATTGAGTTGAAGGATTCACTGGATTACTTCTTGGTGGATAAGTGGATGATTTAACACTGTGCATTACTACTGACGGTGGATTGCCAAGGTGTAATAAGGACCGATTAGATGTTCGTGAATCTGTCTACTTCGTCAGCCACTTCGTCAGCCACTTCGTCAGCCACTTCGTCATCCACTTCGTCATCCACTTCGTCATCCACTTCGTCAGCCACTTCGTCATCCACTTCGTCATCCACTTCGTCAGCCACTTCGTCAGCAGCACAAGGCGGCGTGCGTCGGTAGTGGAGTGAGCTAATCCACGTTTAATCCACTTTTCGTGTACGCATCTCTGGACAAATTATGAAGGTTAGTGTGTGTGGGTGTGTGTGTGTGTGTGTGTGTGTGTGTGTGTGTGTGTGTGTGTGTGTGTGTGTGTGTGTGTGTGTGTGTGTGTGTGTGTGTGTGTGTGTTGTCCTTTCATTTATTATAATTAATCTATACATTATGCATTTCCACTTTTATACGTGTAATAGTATGTATGTATGATTGTATGACTATGCATTAGGTTAGGTTAGGTTAGGTTAGATTAAGTTAGGTCAGAATAGGTTAGCTTAGGTCAGATTAGGTTAGGTCAGGTTAGGGTAGGTTAAGTTAGGGCACAGTAGGTTAGGTTAGATTAGGTTAAGTTAGGTCAGGTAGGTTAGGTTAAGTCAGGTTAGGTTAGGTCAAGTTAGGTCAGGTTAAGTTAGGTTAGATTAAGTTAGGTCAGGATAGGTTAGGTTAGGTCAGGTTAGGGTAGGTTAACTTAGGTCAGGTCAGGTTAGGTTAAAGTAAGTTAGGTAAAGTTAGGTTAAGTTAGGTACGATAGCATACGCATACATTAAGTTGCATAACATACACATCCACTCCATACGAACATTGCTTGAAGTATTGCATAGTAAACCCTCATAACCTTCCATTCTTCATTCCCTTGTATTACCTTCACTTAAAAAAAAATAAATAATAATAATAATAATAATAATAATAATAATAATAATAATAATAATAATAATAATAATAAATAAATACGTAAAAACACGAACATCATAGATAAAATTAACATAGTAAGAAAACGTACTGAGGGGAGCTTTGCCACACAGTTGATCTCCGTCTCCCCCGCCTTACAGTAATCAGACCATCGCCCCCCGCCCCCGCCCCCGGCCGTGCCCTCCTTCATATGTAAAGGGTCCACTAACCTCAAAGGGCCGTAAGGTACTCACACAGTTAGTCCTGCACGCCACTGGACAAGGGCTAACACGAGCTTGAACGGACGAGCTGCTGCAGGCCAGGAGGAGGAGGAGGAGGAGGAGGAGGAGGAGGAGGAGGAGGAGGAGGAGGAGGAGGAGGAGGAGGAGGAGGAGGAGGAAGAGGAGTAAGAGGACAAAAACTAACGATTTCTCTTGTTTTCGGTGCCTCCTCCCTGCCTACCTTCACTCCTTTTTCTCCTCCTTCTTCTTTTTCTTCTTCTCCTCATCGTTCGTCTTTTTTTCATTCTTCGTTACATCCATAAAATAATAAATCAGTAAATGATAATAGTAAAGGGAGATAGTTAGTGTAAATTGAATTAAGATATGCACTAAAAGGTATAAATAATGTCTGTCTTATGTTTACACTATACCTCCGGTCCTTCCTCGCTACTTTTTATTAGTGTTCCTTCCTCCATGAAATGTCGATCTGTGTTCCTTTCCTTTCCTCCTGTGTACTTCCTTCTCTTCTTGCCGCTTCGCCCTTGCTTTCAACTGTATATCCTCCCACAGAAGTGGTGGCGCGGAGCAGAGATGGTGTTGTTGTTGGTGTTGGTGGTGGTGATGGTGGTGGTACAGCCATCCGCTGCGGCCCACAGGACTCTGTACCGGCGGCAGGCCCCGATCTCACCTCCCACCGACTCCTTCCTGTTGGGGTTGGGCGGCGGTGAGAACAGTGTGTTGGGCAGCCTCTTCCATTTGGGTGCAGAGGACATCAAGCAACATCAGCAAGACACACCACAACAACCCCAACAAACACAACAACCCCAACCACAACCACCACAACCACCACCACCACAACAACCACAACCACAACAACCTTCACTACAACACAAGAAGGACAAGGAAGACCAGCAGCAGCTGACCAACAAAAAGCAGCAGCAGGGTAAGAGCGGGCTGTCTGCCAGCCAGGCCGCCGCTGCCGTGGGCAAGTTGATCCATGAGCTGCATAACATGACTTTCCTGCCCCTGGTGCCGCGGGAGGGCGAGGCGCCCGCCGCCCATGGGAACGGCACGCTGCTGCAGCAGTACCTGGACGCCGTGCGGGGTGATGCCTGGGGGCAGTTCAAGTCCCTGGCGGTGGGTTACAGCAGCTGGCTGGAACACGAGTACAACCTCAACCACATCACAGAAAAGCTGCCCCTTGACCTGGTGAAGAAGGTGCTGGATCTCGGGGATCGCGTCAACTTCCTGCGTGTGGTGGGTCGCCGCGTTGACCCCGGCCTGGCTGGCTTCCTTGCCGACAAGCTGCAGCCCCTGTTTGACCACTTCAGCAAGGCGACGGCAGGACGCATGGTGGGGGGCAGCCTGGCCAACACTGTCGGGGGCATGGTGCGCGGCGCTGCTTGGAAGACCCTCCGTCAGTTCGTGGACCACGTGCTGAGCGTGGCGGGCGGCGCCGTCACTCGGGAGGAGATCAATCACTTCCGAGAGGACCTGGCCAAGACCAGTCCCCTGGCAGCCAGCGGCCTGCAGATGCTGCTGGACGGCCCGCCGGAGGAGGAAGGACGCTCCCTATCCAGGCAAGGTTACCGGGAATACCACGACGGCTACGGAGGACAAGGTGCCTACGACGACTCCTATGGCACGTCGTACGGCGTGATGCAGAGCTATTCCTCGGGAGGGTACGCCGCCGGGGTACACATGGACCCGTATCTCATCCTGGCGGGTCTGGGCGCGGCGGTGCTGCTGGCCTACTTGGCCTACCGTGTGCTGGTGACCACAGAGGCGGAGGAAAGACGTAGCATGCTGGACGACCTGTCCCTCATGGAACTCTCCGACACACCCACAGTCCTGCACTCCCTGCACAGCCTCCTGGACGACGCTCACCACAAGTACGACGTGAAGCGGTCCACGCGGCGGGACGACATGGACGACTTCACGGACGCACTCAACACACTCTGGCACGAGTACCAGCAGGAGGACGGGTGCGTGCGGTGCGCCTTCTTCGACGCCACCTTGGATTATGTACACATCGGCCGTTCCTCCACCTCCGTGGCAGGCCTTGCTGTGTGAGTGTTTCCCTAACACACTCCATCACCTGGTGATGCACTAATACGTTGAACCAAGTGTTGTGTCGTTTGTCTCGCTAACAACACCTTCTGTTACAGGTCGTGGGTGGCTCACCTGCTGGGCGCCAAAAGGACAGGTCAACTGATGGACGAGGTCATTGGGCAGGTGCTGGAGGGGCAATCTGTCACCTGCCTCCGTCAGCACCACACCTGTGACCTCAAGTGACCTGGTGCGCCGAGTGACTGCTTGGGGCATTAACTGTGTGTGTGTGTGTGTGTGTGTGTGTGTGTGTGTGTGTGTGTGTGTGTGTGTGTGTGTGTCTATGTATATGTGTTTTAGTACAATAATCTTTCCATGATTTAAGTTTAGAAGGAACGACTTATGTCTATTTTTTTAGACAGTACTTTTTAGTTTGTTAATTCCCTTTCTGTGTGGTGAGCGGGGTCATGCGCCTGCCCAGCTGAAGGTCACGAGTAGCTGAGGTCAGGCTGGGTCACCTTAGAATAAAGTCACTTAATTCCCACCACTGTCACGTTGCATTACAAAATTGTAAAATAAAAAACATTGCAGTAAGTTTGCAGGTGGCAATTCTTCTTCTGTCTTCGTGGCGTGGCAATTAACAATGTTTATTTTCAGTGTATAAATAGATAAGGATGAACCTCGTTTGCACGCGTCACCTTCAACAATTCAGTCAATAATCTCGTCTACGTTTACTTTAGATGTGAATTAGTTATCATTGTTCCATCTGGCTGCTTATAAGTATGTGTTCCACGGCCATCGTGATTATTTTAGTTCCGGTGCTTCACTTCAAACCAAGTCTCTCCTACATGATGTATACAACTATACAACCTACTGTACACAATTCCTGCAAAGATATTACCGAATGTGCGATCACTGTTATAGTTTGGAGTGAAGCCGAGAGAGGTAAGAGGTGAGGGTCATCAATGCATCAAAGATCAACGCATTCACTTGTCAACAACACTCACAAATAACTGTCTCTATTTCATTACAATTCAAATAATCACAAGTTTTACACCAAACAATATTTTTATACAATTACTAATTATATTTCAACAATATTAGTATTATAAAAATCTTTTTTTAGAAATGATAAATAAGGAATAAAATATTATATATAAATTCCTTAACAGTCCTTTATGTCATTCTAAGTTCTCTTACAAAAAACACAAAATAAATATAATTTAAGAATACCATTTAAGAATTAAAAACTAACTGATTAATTGTCCTACCAATCCCCTTAATATATATATATATATATATATATATATATATATATATATATATATATATATATATATATAATCTATCTGTCTGTCCCGTGAGTCAGCTAAGCAAGATCAAGGTATTAAACAACAACAACGACACAAAAAGTTACACAGGTAAGGAATATCTAGAACTAAAGATTGGAAAGGAAGCATTAAACATATTAAGTTTAAATAGAAAGACACACACACACACACACACACACACACACACACACACACACACACACACACACACACACACACACACACACACACATATACACACACACACACACACACACGCGCGCACACACACACACACACACAAGGAGACAAACAAAAACTTAAACGTGTTCACGCACAAAAACAGCTATGATGCCAAACACCATCAGACACAGATAAAAAGAGGGAGAAAAAATAGGAGAATGTAATCTGATGGCGAGTAAGTCGATGGTGAGCTGCAAGGCGAGGGTGAAGGGAGTGAGTGTGAGGTGAGGTGACATGGAGGAGCACAGGGAAGGGAGCACAAAGGGCGTGTGGGGGAGGGAAGAGATCTGTCTATACAACCCAGACAATGATAACAAGTGGTTGCATATACTGATCTTGCAACATTGACGCTCCTTCCTACACACCTTACTGATTTAAATGTACCTTCGTTATCTGCCAATATTGATTACTTGGTGAAACATGTAAGTGGAGAGGATCTTTTTAATTCCTCTTAGAATGTTACTTTTTTTTTTGTTATGTAATTGTATGTTGGGATTCACTCGCTCAACGGGATTTTCAGGCCTCCAAATTTATAAAGATGATTGAAGTAGTAGTAGTAGTAGTAGTAGTAGTAGTAGTAGTAGTAGTAGTAGTAGTAGTAGTAGTAGTAGTAGAAGTAGTAGTAGTAGTAGTAGTAGTAGTA
Source organism: Metacarcinus magister (assembly GCA_029783475.1). NCBI lineage: Eukaryota > Metazoa > Arthropoda > Malacostraca > Decapoda > Cancridae > Metacarcinus > Metacarcinus magister. The sequence continues at coordinate 1,931,011 of JAPQNM010000030.1, read as the reverse complement.
GTAGTAGTAGTAGTAGTAGTAGTAGTAGTAGTAGTAGTAGTAGTAGTAGTAGTAGTAGTAA
>JAPQNM010000030.1:1903450-1925950 GCA_029783475.1 Metacarcinus magister | reverse complement strand
CGATTAACTCACATCAATAATAACTCACACAAGGTGATTGCAAGTGTGTCAGTAATTGTTGTTTACGATATTTTTTTTTACGGAAACTCGTTGAAAGTAACACATAAAAACAAATTTTACACTCCCTTTCACTCCTCAATAACTATCAAGATGACTGAAGGCATGTATACTCTTTTCCCATTTTTTCTTCCTTGTTTAAACGAGATTAATTGACCCACTGCACCTGTTTCCGCCTTTCTACACCATGACATCAAGGAAATGAACAAAAAATGTGACAAGATAATATGTGTTTCGCAGCCAGTCCAGCTGAAACCTCGCCTACCTGTCTGACTAGTAACCTGCTGAACGGTATCACCTTGAGGGAAAAACTATCACGCAGTAATTACGTAATGGGAAAAAAAATGCTTTCCTAAATACTGGAAGGTCAAAATAAATAAATAAGTACCAATAATAATAACAAGAATGATAATAACAATGATGACAATAAATAATAATGATAACAACAATAATAATACCAATAATAGATGATCCACAACACAACGACTACATCCCATCACATCAGTTTCTATTATTTGATGCAATGGAACACATACTGAAACAATACAATATTTTTTTAAACCATAAACACACACACAAAAAAATAATAAAATAAAAAATAATAATAATAAAAAATAATAATAATAAAAAAAAATATTAGATTCCGAACAGACGAGCATCACCTGTGGCCCTTATGTAGTGACTTCCAGGTCAGTTGTTCACCTTCATGCTTCCTTGTCCTGCCTGCCCTGTGCATGTCCCGCTACCTGCTACTCATGCACACTCACTTACTCACTATAAGGCTCCTGCTACTTCCTTTGCTACCTTATTCATCTATACTACTTGTCTATCCCTTTATTCTTTTTCATCGCCTAGACCCACTTTGTTATTTGCTATAGTTTCCTTTCTATCTAATTTGTCTATACTTGTCTATCTTCTTGTCCTTCTTCCTCGCTTAGATCTACTTTATTATTTGCTAGTTTCCTTTTATACGTTATCTATCTATATTTGTCTATCTCTTTATTCTTCTTCCTACACTGTTGTTTGGTAGTTATTTTTCGATCTTATTTATCTATATTTGTCTATCTTTTCATTCTTCTTCGTCGCCTAGACCTGTTTTGTTATTTGCTACTTCCTTGTCTACCTTATTTATCTATATTTATCGATCTTTTTATTCTTCTTCCTCGCCTAGACCCGTTTTGCTGTACTGATCTTTACTTTCTTTCCTTTACGTAAACTAATAAAACTAAGAAGAAATGTATATCTGGTCTTTTGATACAGATGAACGAATTTTGTGTTTGTATATACCGCTTTGGTTGTTAATTCCTTACAGATCAATAATACGAATGATTTGCATGATGCTCTGTCCCATATCTGTACAAAAAGAATTCCATATTTCAAAATGCCGATCATAAGAGTAAATAAACCGTTACTCCCTCAACATAGAAAACTGGGAAACAAAGAAAAAGCAGACTATTCCAGGGATGACTCAAGCGAAAAAGAAAAAATGCAGGATGTGATATTCAAACCTTTATATAATTTTGAGAAGACTTGATTTTACACATTCTATTTACAATCAGTCTTTGAAAACTTTATGGATCTTGGCCCCGTTTTGACGACACTCACTTAACCTTATTACGACCAAACGAGCAACACAAACACAACACAAACTTTCTCAACATAATGGAAAAGGGTTACAAAGGTAGTTTCAATCAAGATATTCCTGCCATGTCTGCTCTTTTAATAATGACTACCAGTAAGCATCAACAACTCAATAGTGTAAGATTTCCAGGTAACAACATATAGTTTTCTTTCTTTGAGGCAGAACAAATATGTATGTTTTGTAATTCCACATTTCTACTCTAGTTATCGTGGGCGGCGACCAGTGTGGTGTGGTTGGTGCTGAATGTAACATGTACGATAAAGACAGCAGCAACAATCTTCCCTCGTTATGGCCAGCAGGTAAGGCTTTCATTTTATTTCATCATTTTTATTTACAGGTAAGGGAAACCGACCAAGGGATAGAAATATAATAGCAATAAAAAATCCATTTGCATTTCTGCTTCAAGCAAGTCATCAGGGGCAAAGTCTTAAGGGGTGTGTTGATTTAGTTTGAGAGGTGCCTTGATACTCGTCTCTTAAAAGCATTCAAGTCGTAGGAAGATTAAAACACAATCATGCACATAGTTCTTATCATTTCCTATTGTTATATTAATTCTGGATTTTTAAGTTGCAAGTTAAATGTTTAGAATTGAAAGATGGTAAAACGATACTACCTACTACTACTACTCCTACTACTACTACAACTATTCCTTCCTCAGGAGCCTCACTGGCACGTGGGGCCCAGCCATGGTGGCATCGACTACATCGTAACATTCCAATATAGTCACCAGCCTAAAACACCAGCTGGAGCAGCTGGAAGTTTTGGATCCGGTGTTGGAGCAGCTGGAAGTTTTGGATCCGGTGTTGGAGCAGCTGGAAGTTCTGGATCCGGTGGTGGAGCAGCTGGAAGTTCTGGATCCGGTGTTGGAGCAGCTGGAAGTTTTGGATCCGGTGTTGGAGCAGCTGGAAGTTCTGGATCCGGTGTTGGAGCAGCTGGAAGTTCTGGATCCGGTGGTGGAGCAGCTGGAAGTTCTGGATCCGGTGGTGGAGCAGCTGGAAGTTCTGGATCCGGTGTTGGAGCAGCTGGAAGTTTTGGATCCGGTGTTGGAGCAGCTGGAAGTTCTGGATCCGGTGGTGGAGCAGCTGGAAGTTCTGGATCCGGTGCTGGAGCAGCTGGAGGTTCTGGATCCGGTGCTGGAGCAGCTGGAGGTTCTGGATCCGGTGTTGGAGCAGCTGGAGGTTCTGGATCCGGTGGTGGAGCAGCTGGAGGTTCTGGATCCGGTGCTGGAGCAGCTGGAAGTTCTGGATCCGGTGCTGGAGCAGCTGGAGGTTCTGGATCCGGTGCTGGAGCAGCTGGAAGTTCTGGATCCGGTGCTGGAGCAGCTGGAAGTTCTGGATCCGGTGCTGGAGCAGCTGGAGGTTCTGGATCCGGTGCTGGAGCAGCTGGAAGTTCTGGATCCGGTGCTGGAGCAGCTGGAGGTTCTGGATCCGGTGCTGGAGCAGCTGTTAGTTCTGGATCCGGTGCTGGAGCAGCTGGAGGTTCTGGATCCGGTGCTGGAGCAGCTGGAAGTTCTGGATCCGGTGCTGGAGCAGCTGGAGGTTCTGGATCCGGTGCTGGAGCAGCTGGAGGTTCTGGATCCGGTACTGGAGCAGCTGGAGGTTCTGGATCCGGTGCTGGAGCAGCTGGAGGTTCTGGATCCGGTGCTGGAACAGCTGGAGGTTCTGGATCCGGTGCTGGAGCAGCTGGAGGTTCTGGATCCGGTGCTGGAGCAGCTGGAGGTTCTGGATCCGGTGCTGGAGCAACTGGAAGTTCTGGATCCGGTGCTGGAGCAGCTGGAGGTTTTGGATCCGGTGGTGGAGCAACTGGAAGTTCTGGATCCGGTGCTGGAGCAGCTGGAGGTTTTGGATCCGGTGGTGGAGCAGCTGGAAGTTCTGGATCCGGTGCTGGAGCAGCTGGAGGTTTTGGATCCGGTGGTGGAGCAACTGGAAGTTCTGGATCCGGTGCTGGAGCAGCTGGAGGTTTTGGATCCGGTGCTGGAGCAGCTGGAAGTTTTGGATCCGGTGCTGGAGCAGCTGGAGGTTCTGGATCCGGTTTTGGATCCGGTGTTGGAGCAGCTGGAAGTCTTGGATCCGGTGTTGGAGCAGCTGGAAGTTTTGGATCCGGTGGTGGAGCAGCTGGAAGTTTTGGATCCGGTGGTGGAGCAGCTGGAAGTTTTGGATCCGGTGCTGGAGCAGCTGGAAGTTTTGGATCCGGTGGTGGAGCAGCTGGAAGTTTTGGATCCGGTGGTGGAGCAGCTGGAAGTTTTGGATCCGGTGTTGGAGCAGCTGGAAGTTTTGGATCCGGTGGTGGAGCAGCTGGAAGTTTTGGATCCGGTGTTGGAGCAGCTGGAAGTTTTGGATCCGGTGGTGGAGCAGCTGGAAGTTTTGGATCCGGTGTTGGAGCAGCTGGAAGTTTTGGATCCGGTGGTGGAGCAGCTGGAAGTTTTGGATCCGGTGGTGGAGGAGCTGGAGGATTTGGATCCGGTGCTGGAGCAGCTGGAGGATTTGGATCCGGTGCTGGAGCAGCTGGAAGTCTTGGATCCGGTGTTGGAGCAGCTGGAGGATTTGGATCCGGTGCTGGAGCAGCTGGAAGTTTTGGATCCGGTGCTGGAGCAGCTGGAGGATTTGGATCCGGTGCTGGAGCAGCTGGAGGATTTGGATCCGGTGCTGGAGCAGCTGGAAGTCTTGGATCCGGTGTTGGAGCAGCTGGAGGATTTGGATCCGGTGCTGGAGCAGCTGGAGGATTTGGATCCGGTGCTGGAGCAGCTGGAGGTTTTGGATCCGGTGTTGGAGCAGCTGGAGGATTTGGATCCGGTGCTGGAGCAGCTGGAGGATTTGGATCCGGTGCTGGAGCAGCTGGAGGATTTGGATCCGGTGCTGGAGCAGCTGGAGGATTTGGATCCGGTGCTGGAGCAGCTGGAGGATTTGGATCCGGTGCTGGAGCAGCTGGAGGATTTGGATCCGGTGCTGGAGCAGCTGGAGGATTTGGATCCGGTGCTGGAGCAGCTGGAGGATTTGGATCCGGTGCTGGAGCAGCTGGAGGATTTGGATCCGGTGCTGGAGCAGCTGGAAGTCTTGGATCCGGTGTTGGAGCAGCTGGAGGATTTGGATTCGGTGGTGGAGCAGCTGGAGGATTTGGATCCGGTGCTGGAGCAGCTGGAGGATTTGGATCCGGTGCTGGAGCAGCTGGAGGATTTGGATCCGGTGCTGGAGCAGCTGGAGGATTTGGATCCGGTGGTGGAGCAGCTGGAAGTCTTGGATCCGGTGTTGGAGCAGCTGGAGGATTTGGATCCGGTGGTGGAGCAGCTGGAAGTCTTGGATCCGGTGTTGGAGCAGCTGGAGGATTTGGATCCGGTGCTGGAGCAGCTGGAGGATTTGGATCCGGTGTTGGAGCAGCTGGAAGTCTTGGATCCGGTGCTGGAGCAGCTGGAGGTTTTGGATCCGGTGCTGGAGCAGCTGGAAGTTCTGGATCCGGTGCTGGAGCAGCTGGAGGTTCTGGATCCGGTGCTGGAGCAGCTGGAAGTTCTGGATCCGGTGTTGGAGCAGCTGGCAGTTCTGGATCCGGTGTTGGAGCAGCTGGAGGTTTTGGATCCGGTGTTGGAGCAGCTGGAAGTTCTGGATCCGGTGCTGGAGCAGCTGGAGGTTCTGGATCCGGTGTTGGAGCAGCTGGAAGTTCTGGATCCGGTGCTGGAGCAGCTGGAGGTTTTGGATCCGGTGCTGGAGCAGCTGGAGGTTTTGGATCCGGTGCTGGAGCAGCTGGAGGTTTTGGATCCGGTGCTGGAGCAGCTGGAGGATTTGGATCCGGTGCTGGATCACTAGGAAGTTCTGGATCCGGTGCTGGAGCAGCTGGAGGTTTTGGATCTGGTGCTGGAGCAGCTGGAGGATTTGGATCCGGTGTTGGAGCAGCTGGAGGATTTGGATCCGGTGCTGGATCACTAGGAAGTTCTGGATCCGGTGCTGGAGCAGCTGGAGGTTCTGGATCCGGTGTTGGAGCAGCTGGAAGTTCTGGATCCGGTGCTGGAGCAGCTGGAGGTTCTGGATCCGGTGTTGGAGCAGCAGGAAGTTCTGGATCCGGTGCTGGAGCAGCTGGAAGTTCTGGATCTGGTGCTGGAGCAGCTGGAAGTTCTGGATCCGGTGCTGGAGCAGCTGGAAGTTCTGGATCTGGTGTTGGAGCAGCTGGAAGTTCTGGATCCGGTGCTGGAACAGCTGGAAGTTTTGGATCCGGTGCTGGAGCAGCTGGAAGTTCTGGATCCGGTGCTGGAACAGCTGGAAGTTTTGGATCCGGTGCTGGAGCAGCTGGAAGTTCTGGATCCGGTGCTGGAACACTAGGAAGTTCTGTATCTGGTGCAGGAGGAAATCCTCCATCAAACACCTTCGCCCAAAGAATCGGACCCATAGGAGGAGGCACATTTGTTCTGAGTCAAGACATCGGGGCAAGTGGCTTTACCCTCAAGGACTTGAGACCAACCACGCTAGGAGGGACAGGGTCTGGCACGGGGTCTGTCACAGCTGGTAACATTGGAAGTGGCTTAACAAGCACGGCCACTACTACTGGATCAGGAGCTGGTTTTGGATTAGGATCTGGTTTTATTAGAGGCAGTGCCGGTGGATTAGGAAGCACCCTTAACACGGGCAGTGCCAGTGGAGCAGGAGCTGGTTTTGGATCAGGAGCTGGTTTTATTAGAGGCAGTATCGGTGGATTGGGCAGTACCAGTGGATCAGGATCTGGTTTCATTAGAGGCAGTGCCGGTGGATTGGGAAGTGCCTTTACCACGGGCAGAGCTAGTGGATCAGGATCCGGTTTTGTTAGCGGCAGTCCCAGTGGATTGGGAAGTGCCCTTACCACGAGCAGTGCCAGTGGATCAGGATCTGGTTTTGTTAGCGGCAGTGCTGGTGGATTGGGAGGTGGCTTTACCTCGGGCAGTGCTAGTGGATCAGGATCTGGTTTTGTTAGTGGCAGTGCCGGTGGATTGGGAAGTGCCCTTACCACGGGCAGTGCCAGTGGATCAGGATCTGGTTTTGTTAGCGGCAGTGCCGGTGGATTGGGAAGTGCCCTTACCACGGGCAGTGCCAGTGGATTAGGATCTGGTTTTGTAACAGGCAGTGCTGGTGGATTGGGAGGTGGCTTTACCTCGGGCAGTGCCAGTGGATCAGGATCTGGTTTTGTTAGCGGCAGTGCTGGTGGATTGGGAGGTGGCTTTACCTCGGGCAGTGCCAGTGGATCAGGATCTGGTTTTGTTAGTGGCAGTGCCGGTGGATTGGGAGGTGGCTTTACCTCGGGCAGTGCTAGTGGATCAGGATCTGGTTTTGTTAGCGGCAGTGCCGGTGGATTGGGAGGTGGCTTTACCACGGGCAGTGCTAGTGGATCAGGATCTGGTTTTGTTAGCGGCAGTGCCGGTGGATTGGGAGGTGGCTTTACCACGGGCAGTGCCAGTGGATCAGGATCTGGTTTTGTTAGCGGCAGTGCCGGTGGATTGGGAGGTGGCTTTACCACGGGCAGTGCCAGTGGATCAGGATCTGGTTTTGTTAGCGGCAGTGCTGGTGGATTAGGAGGTGGCTTTACCTCGGGCAGTGCCAGTGGATCAGGATCTGGTTTTGTTAGTGGCAGTGCCGGTGGATTGGGAGGTGGCTTTACCACGGGCAGTGCCAGTGGATCAGGATCTGGTTTTGTTAGCGGCAGTGCCGGTAGATTGGGAGGTGGCTTTACCACGGGCAGTGCCAGTGGATCAGGATCTGGTTTTGTTAGCGGCAGTGCTGGTGGATTGGGAGGTGGCTTTACCTCGGGCAGTGCTAGTGGATCAGGATCTGGTTTTGTTAGTGGCAGTGCCGGTGGATTGGGAGGTGGCTTTACCTCGGGCAGTGCTAGTGGATCAGGATCTGGTTTTGTTAGCGGCAGTGCCGGTGGATTGGGAGGTGGCTTTACCACGGGCAGTGCTAGTGGATCAGGATCTGGTTTTGTTAGCGGCAGTGCCGGTGGATTGGGAGGTGGCTTTACCACGGGCAGTGCCAGTGGATCAGGATCTGGTTTTGTTAGCGGCAGTGCCGGTGGATTGGGAGGTGGCTTTACTTCGGGCAGTGCCAGTGGATCAGGATCTGGTTTTGTTAGCGGCAGTGCCGGTGGATTGGGAGGTGGCTTTACCTCGGGCAGTGCCAGTGGATCAGGATCTGGTTTTGTTAGCGGCAGTGCCGGTGGATTGGGAGGTGGCTTTACCACGGGCAGTGCCAGTGGATCAGGATCTGGTTTTGTTAGCGGCAGTGCCGGTGGATTGGGAAGTGGCTTTACCTCGGGCAGTGCCAGTGGATCAGGATCTGGTTTTGTTAGCGGCAGTGCCGGTGGATTGGGAGGTGGCTTTACCACGGGCAGTGCCAGTGGATCAGGATCTGGTTTTGTTAGCGGCAGTGCCGGTGGATTGGGAGGTGGCTTTACCTCGGGCAGTGCCAGTGGATCAGGATCTGGTTTTGTTAGCGGCAGTGCCGGTGGATTAGGAGGTGGCTTTACCACGGGCAGTGCCAGTGGATCAGGATCTGGTTTTGTTAGCGGCAGTGCCGGTGGATTAGGAGGTGGCTTTACCTCGGGCAGTGCCAGTGGATCAGGATCTGGTTTTGTTAGCGGCAGTGCTGGTGGATTAGGAGGTGGCTTTACCTCGGGCAGTGCCAGTGGATCAGGATCTGGCTTTGTTAGCGGCAGTGCTGGTGGATTGGGAAGTGCCCTTACCACGGGCAGTGCCAGTGGATCAGGATCTGGTTTTGTTAGCGGCAGTGCCGGTGGATTGGGAAGTGCCCTTACCACAGGCAGTGCCAGTGGATCAGGATCTGGTTTTGTTAGCGGCAGTGCTGGTGGATTGGGAGGTGGCTTTACTTCGGGCAGTGCCAGTGGATCAGGATCTGGTTTTGTTAGCGGCAGTGCCGGTGGATTGGGAAGTGCCCTTACCACAGGCAGTGCCAGTGGATCAGGATCTGGTTTTGTTAGCGGCAGTGCTGGTGGATTGGGAGGTGGCTTTACTTCGGGCAGTGCCAGTGGATCAGGATCTGGTTTTGTTAGCGGCAGTGCCGGTGGATTGGGAGGTGGCTTTACTTCGGGCAGTGCCAGTGGATCAGGATCTGGTTTTGTTAGCGGCAGTGCCGGTGGATTGGGAGGTGGCTTTACCACGGGCAGTGCCAGTGGATCAGGATCTGGTTTTGTTAGCGGCAGTGCCGGTGGATTGGGAGGTGGCTTTACCTCGGGCAGTGCCAGTGGATCAGGATCTGGTTTTGTTAGCGGCAGTGCTGGTGGATTGGGAGGTGGCTTTACCACGGGCAGTGCCAGTGGATCAGGATCTGGTTTTGTTAGCGGCAGTGCTGGTGGATTGGGAAGTGCCCTTACCACGGGCAGTGCCAGTGGATCAGGATCTGGTTTTGTTAGCGGCAGTGCTGGTGGATTAGGAGGTGGCTTTACCTCGGGCAGTGCCAGTGGATCAGGATCTGGTTTTGTTAGTGGCAGTGCCGGTGGATTGGGAGGTGGCTTTACCTCGGGCAGTGCTAGTGGATCAGGATCTGGTTTTGTTAGCGGCAGTGCTGGTGGATTGGGAGGTGGCTTTACCACGGGCAGTGCTAGTGGATCAGGATCTGGTTTTGTTAGCGGCAGTGCCGGTGGATTGGGAGGTGGCTTTACCACGGGCAGTGCCAGTGGATCAGGATCTGGTTTTGTTAGCGGCAGTGCCGGTGGATTGGGAGGTGGCTTTACCACGGGCAGTGCCAGTGGATCAGGATCTGGTTTTGTTAGCGGCAGTGCCGGTGGATTAGGAGGTGGCTTTACCTCGGGCAGTGCCAGTGGATCAGGATCTGGTTTTGTTAGTGGCAGTGCCGGTGGATTAGGAGGTGGCTTTACCTCGGGCAGTGCCAGTGGATCAGGATCTGGTTTTGTTAGCGGCAGTGCTGGTGGATTAGGAGGTGGCTTTACCTCGGGCAGTGCTAGTGGATCAGGATCTGGTTTTGTTAGCGGCAGTGCTGGTGGATTGGGAAGTGCCCTTACCACGGGCAGTGCCAGTGGATCAGGATCTGGTTTTGTTAGCGGCAGTGCCGGTGGATTGGGAAGTGCCCTTACCACAGGCAGTGCCAGTGGATCAGGATCTGGTTTTGTTAGCGGCAGTGCTGGTGGATTGGGAGGTGGCTTTACTTCGGGCAGTGCCAGTGGATCAGGATCTGGTTTTGTTAGCGGCAGTGCCGGTGGATTGGGAGGTGGCTTTACTTCGGGCAGTGCCAGTGGATCAGGATCTGGTTTTGTTAGCGGCAGTGCTGGTGGATTGGGAGGTGGCTTTACCACGGGCAGTGCCAGTGGATCAGGATCTGGTTTTGTTAGCGGCAGTGCCGGTGGATTGGGAGGTGGCTTTACCTCGGGCAGTGCCAGTGGATCAGGATCTGGTTTTGTTAGCGGCAGTGCCGGTGGATTGGGAGGTGGCTTTACCTCGGGCAGTGCCAGTGGATCAGGATCTGGTTTTATCACAGGGAATACTGGTGGATTCGAAACTAGTTTTGTGTCAGGTACTGGCGGACGATTAGAAAATGAATTTGGTAGAGGAGTTACAAGCGGAAGTAGATTTGGTTCTACATTCAGTGAAGTAGATATAATACCTCTTCAGGTAATTGGAGGCCTTTACCAAACCCGTGGTGGTGGTGCTCATGGTCGTGGTCGTGGTGGTCGTGGTCGTGGTCGTAGCCGTGGTGGTCGTGGTCGTGGTGGTGGTGGTGGTCGTGGTGTTAGCAATGGAAGGTATCCTATTTCCCTTGGCAGAAATACCCAAAACCATGATAGACATGTGCAAATAGCACCTGATGGTGCCTTCACTGTATTGCCAAGAGGATTTCCTGGCAGGATTCCTCTGCAGCGTAGGAGTGGTGTTGCCTCACACACGCAGGGGATGTCTCACCATTCAGGTCCTATCCCGTTAAGCATCCTGGAAACACTAACGGGTGTTGCAATGCATGACATAGAAATCCATCGTGTTATCCCTGAGGTAGAGCTTAACCGCCATCAATACCCTGAGAGGAACGCTGCCAGGTGAGAGTTCAACGTCTCTTATCTACACTTATTTGTTGTTATATCGTGTCTTCCTAACATTTCCTTTATATGAAGAAAATTTTAACCAAATTATTTTTGTAGTGTCACTTATCTGAACAGCACTAGTTTTCCTGACAGATAATGACGGCAATAAAGCGTTTTTCTTCTCTGTACATATATATAGCTTTTTTTATTTTTTTTATTCTTGTAAACATTTCTTTTTTAGAGAAGCCTTAAGACGCCGTCACACTAGCAATTTTTCCGTCAATTATTCCCGTCAACTTTCTGAAAATCGACAATTTCTGGAGCGCGCCCGTCACACACACGCAGCCGTTTGTCTACACTGTTTCCGTCCACTGTAAACAAACATGGCTTCGACATCCTGGCAAACAGTCGCTTCTCTGCACTTAACTACTTCTCTTGTCCACTGATGATGATTGTGTGCGTCCATGGTGTGAAGGAACTGAAGAGTGGCTTCAAATCAAAGTCTTCCGAACAGTCTAGTCACGCGAGACACTGTTACTTATTATGAAACCACAAATTAAATGTAACCAGAGCCGTTTAAAAGCATTTGGGAGCCCCAAGCATAATGGCCACCAACCGCCCCCCACCACCCACCAGCCCCCGAAAAAAATAACCTATGCCTGACCAACTCCGCCCCGCCCTCCCAAAGCCTACAGGAACCACAGCATAGACACACTGTTTCCGTTCACCCGCACTTTATATCAATAAAATATTGTTTCCATGTTTACATGTTTATATTTACATTTTCACATTCACACATTCAAGTTGCATAGTAATTTTAAAATCCAACATAAACAAAAGTACACACACACACACACACACACACACACACACACAAGATTAACCTTTTCAGGCCATCATGTGCAAAAATACCTAAAACTGCTTTTTGCAAAGGCAACCACAATGCCCTCCATATCCAAGGACCGGCGAACATCACGCTCAATTGACATAAGTGCCAGTCCTGTGAGGCTCTCTTGGCCCATGGTGGACCTCATGTAGGTTTTATCAGCTTCAAAGCTGAAAAGCTCCTCTCACCTGAGGCTACTGCCACAGGGAGAGTCAGGAGTATACGCAAGACAATGCTTAAATTACTGTACAAATCCAGCAGCTTCTCACTGTATATGTAATTAAGTATGTATGTTTAAAAAATCTGGTCACATAGCTCACATTATGCATCACAGAATTTCAAGGGGCGCTCACACAATTTGTCGTTGCATTCAATTCATAACCAGTCGTTGCCTGGGGCCCCAAGCCAGCTCGGGGCCCCAGGCAATTGCTTGGTTTGCTTGCCCTGTTGCGACGGGCCTTATATCTGACTGATGCAGACGGAACGAGGAAAACACGGAAACCGTCAACATTGACTGAAAAAGTGCTAGTGTGACGGCCCCTTAACATGTTAATGGAGGTAGAAATGTATGTGAGGCAGCATGGACAATTAATACACAACAGTTCACAAAATAAATAAATAGAATAAATAATGTCGAAGAAGCAATAGTAACCAAAAATGTAAACACAAGAAAGAAATATACCCGTCTCAAAATGTTGCCTCAGACCTATATAGGAGAGTAATAACAATACTCAATAATAAATATGTATGCGTGTGTACAAACTGTAATACAACCAAAATAAAATAGAATAATATAACTCCTAATATAACTCGCACTTTACCTTACTTCGATCTTGTATTATTGTTGTGGTGGTGAAGGTGATGATGGTGGTGGTAATGGTGGAGCCCACAACACACAACGCACAAGAAACATGTGAGGAGATCCCTGCGCGCCCCTGCACACACACACATACACATACAAAACAAACACACACACACACACACACATACTTTCGCTTTGGTGTGCGTGCAAGGACATACAGACCCCACACGCCCCCTGTGGTGTGTGCCGCGGGCCCTGCACTTACTGTCAGCTCCTCCTGTTTGGTGTGTGCCGCTGGGAACACACCAGAAAGGTCCAGTGTGGTGTGTGTGCCGCTGGGAACACACCAGGAAGGTCCAGTGTGGTGTGTGTGCCGCTGGGAACACACCAGGAAGGTCCAGTGTGGTGTGTGTGCCGCTGGGAACACACCAGGAAGGTCCAGTGTGGTGTGTGTGCCGCTGGGAACACACCAGGAAGGTCCAGTGTGGTGTGTGTGCCGCTGGGAACACACGATACACACCAACAAGAAGAGACTAGATCGAGCTTTTCTAAAATCATCACTTATAAATGTCAACAATATGATGAACACAGTACGAGGGATATTTTTCTCAAACGAGGGGAGAATATATCACACGAACAAAATAAAAATTAAACATCTTAAACCAACAGCTCGTCTCAACGTGAGGGGAAACTTCTTAACACTTGGGACAGTAAATATATGGAATGGTTTACCGGAAAGGGTGGCAAATTTTGAAACTCGACAGGATAAACTACGAAAAGGCCAAGAACGTAAATATAACGCAGATAATCACCACCACACGCAGCCAAGGTCAAGGCCAGGTTGTTGAGGTGGTGCTACAGGCCTAGTGACTTAAAGAAGGTCAACTATGTGGTGTATGGGGGTAATAAAGGTACTGCGTGGTGTGGTACTTGCCGCGTAAATCCAGCGGGAACTAAAAGAAAATAATTCCCCATCTATATCTATATTCTAACTTGGCCATTTCTATCTTTTATTCATAATTTGTTTACCAATTAATTAGATTATGATTATTTAATATTGAAACTACTCATTACAATTAGTTTTAGTGACCTGTTTTGTAATTATTTTGTTATCAATTATTACTACTATTATTATTAGTAGTAGTAGTAGTATTGTTACACTTAGAGAGGCACCTTGCCTCCTTGCTCCGCGGTTGGGTTTATTATTATTATTATTATTATTATTATTATTATTATTATTATTATCATCATCATTGTTGTAGGTGTTACTAAGGCTAGCGACCGAATCCCTGCCAGACACTACAAATAAATAAATAAACTTTCTTTATCATAACCTTATACACTAACATATATTTATTTTAAATCATATAAAACATCATTTACCCAAAGATTTAATGTATACACCTATCAAATGAAACAGAAAAGCTATAAATAAAGATAAATAAAATAATAAAGTCAAAGGTTAGAGAATCGAACGAAGGGTTGATCAGCTGAGCAGCGAGACAACTTCACAAGAGGACGAGAGGAATCACCGGCGACTTTCTCTTTAAAATTATATCATTTTAATCGCCTTTACTTCTACAAAAATGGCTTCCCTGACCCGAGGTATGTATGATATAATATAAAGACCCATTACATGTTTGTATAATGGCGTTGTGGTGTTTATATAGTGGCTTATATAATGGCTCTGAAATGGAATTATTAGACGAGGTTAAATTATAGTTTATCCTTATTATATTTGCTTTCGTTGTTTTTGTTATAATGGTTTATAGGATAATGACACTGTTAGGTTAATAGTTAGATGGTGTGTAATGGGTTGTTATTATTATGGAGAGGAAATAGGAATGACTGGGCGTGACTTTATATTTTCAGAGACAGGGGGGGGATAGTTGGAGGGTTGTGGATAGGGGAGGGAAAGGGAGGGTGAGCCCTCCCTTGTGTGAGGTGGAATTTCCTCCCCTGTGTGAGGTGGAGTGTAGCAACAAGTTTGGGTTGTTAGCTACACAGGAGGAGGAAGAGGTCGTGATAGTAGTAGGAGCAGGAGAAGGGGACAGGACACCCAAGGCGAAGATAGTGAGGAGGAAGTTAGATGGGAAGGAGAGGAAGGAAGGTGGGAAGGTGAGGAAGGACAGGGAAAGGATAGAAGGGTCGCAGGAAGTGTTAGTTCTGGGTGACTCCAGGATTAAATATTTAGATGAAACTTTTTGTGAGGCCGACAGGGAGAGGAGGATGACGTGTTGTCTTCCTGGGGCTGGAGTGCAGGACGTGATAGAGAGATACAGGAGGGTAGTGGAGGGGACGGGGAAGGAGGCGTTAGTGGTGGTTCACGTGGGAGTGAACGATGTAGGCAGGGTAAGGTCAGAGGAGCTAGTGGATAGGTATAGGGAGCTTCTGAGGGAGATAAAGGAGAGTGGTAGGAGGTGTATAGTGTCAGGAGTGCTCCCTAGACAGGGGGTTAGAGGCTGGTGGCTCTCACATGCCCTTGGCCTCAACGAGAGGTTGATGAGGATGTGTGGGGAGGATGGAGTAGGTTTTATGGATGAGTGGAGCAGGTTCTTTGGGAGACAGGAGCTGTATGCCAGGGATGGTGTACACTTCAGTAGGAAGGGGGTGCAGGAGCTTAGTGAGTGTCTTGAGAGGTCAGTTAGGCAGTCCAGTCAGGGAAACTAAATATTAATAGAGGTAAGGGTAATAGTGACAAAGGACGGGGTAAGGAGAGGGAGGTACATGAACTTAGTGTCTTTTATACAAACAGTAGAAGTGTAATAAATAAGATAGACACACTTAGAGATATCGCATGTGTAGAAGAGTTAGATATTATAGGTATTACAGAAACTTGGTTAGATATTGCAGGCAAACATTTCTTACCTGAAGTAGGAATTGATGGGTACACTTTTTTTCACAGGGATAGAGTAGGGAGGAGAGGGGGAGGTGTGGCACTGTACGTTAGAAACACATTAAATAGCTATGTCAACACCACAATAAAAACAGATAGGAATACAGAATCATTATGGATTGACATTATTATAGGAGGGAAAAAGTTTGTTGTAGGGATTATATATAGGCCTCCGGATTTAGACGAAGCAGCTAGTGCACCCCTGATGCAGGAGCTTGCAAGGGCATCTAGGTATAATAATGTGTGCATTATGGGGGACTTTAATTATAGGAGAATAGACTGGGATAGTATGACAGGAGACGGGTGCTCGGAGGAATTCTTAAATGTCGTCCAGGATGGTTTTTTCACACAACTTGTAAGGGAACCAACGCGACAGGGAAATATTTTAGATCTGGTCTTCACGAATAATGAAACTTTGGTCAGTCAGGTTGAGATAGGAGCTAGATTTGATGATAGTGACCACCACGAAATTAGATTCAAGATTAATGCAAAGAGGGAGATAGAACAAAATACTGCTATAGTACCAGATTTTAGAAAACCCAATTACCAGGGCCTCAGATACCACCTCCAGAGTATAGATTGGGAGGGAATAGGAGTAGGCAGAGAGGAGGATCAAAACATTGAGGTAGAATTACAATATAATAGCATAGTTAGGGAAATTCATACAGGGCAGGAACAGTATATACCTAAGAGGAGGATTAGGTCAAATAGAAATGATCCAAAATGGATGAATAGCAGCATTAGAAGGGAAATTGGATTAAAAAGGGGACTCTATAGGAGAATTAAAAGGGGAGAAGTACAGGTAGTAGGGCAGTATAATGACCTAGCTAGGAAAGTTAAAAAGGATATTAGGACCGCAAAGAGGAATTATGAGGTTAGGATAGCTAGAGATGCCCAGAAGGATCCAAAGGGATTCTATCAGCTGTACAAGGCTAAAACAAAGGAAAGAATAGGACCTCTTAAAGGAATGGATGGCAGGTTGATAGAAAATGGTTAAAACGTCTTAATCTCCACTCCCTAGAGAGAAGGAGGGCAAGAGGGGATTTGATTGAGGTTTTCAAATGGGTAAAAGGAATTAATAAGGGAAACATTGGTCAGGTTTTAGAATTTAGTAGTCAGGATAGGACACGTGGAAATGGGTACAAGCTAGAAAAACTTAGATTCAGGACAGACATAGGTAGATATTGGTTCACAAACAGAGTGGTGAACGATTGGAATAGGCTGGATAGACACGTAGTAAGTGCTGAGTCAATAGATAGCTTTAAAAGACGGTTGGATCAGAGTATGGATAGGGATGACAGGTGGGATGGCTAAATATTGGATTATTCCAAGGGTGGGGGGCAAGGAGCTGCCTCGTGTAGGTCATTAACTGGCGTCTTGCAGTCTCCTCATTTCTTATGTTCTTATGTTCTATATATCTTATCATTATCGTTAGTTTTAGCTTTATTATTTATTTGTTTATCACTATACATTCCGTCATTTCGAGGTCAAGGTGTTCCTTAAAAAGATTAGTCCCTTGAGAACTAGACAAAGAGCCCGCACTGCTTATATAGGAAATGATGAAAAATATAAAACTTCACAGGATTGGAATGATATATACAATAAAAGAAAAGAGGTAAAGATTCGTTTCCTTCACCACTCGATATCTCGTTACCTTTATAATGCACTGCAAATTCAACCTTAGATACTTGTTCAGATCACCTCAAACAGTTATGCTGCTGAATTACAGAAAAAAAATACAAATTTTTTTCGAAGTTCTTACAGATACAGCAGCCGTACCTCGTTGTCATCCCCTATTGGTACGGCATGTGCCGGCGTCACCCACCGTGTTCATATTAAATTTGACAATTTTGTCGTACGAAGAGTTTCAACAACACTCCAAAAGTTATTAACAGAATAATCCGCTATTCTTACAGCCTGTACCTTATTATTTACCTGGTAAAGCATCTTTCAAGTTATGTTAAGTTGATTATGTTATGTTAGGTTAGGTTATATAAGCTTTTTACCCAAAAGTTAGGCACGTGCCGTATCTATAACCAAGCACTTTGAGGATACGGCTTACGTTAGGTTATGGTTAGATTAGGTTGTGTTAGGTTAGGTTTGGTTATATAAGCTTTTTATATTTTATTACCCAAAAGATAGGCACGTGCCGTATCTATAAGCGAGCACTATGAGGATACGGCTGCTGTACCTGCAAGCTGTGCCCATAAGTACTTATAGATACGGCAGCCCAGTTCTATTGAGTGAACGTGAACGAAAGAACCGACTCCCTGAAAAGAGCCGGAATTTCCATCACTACTTCAGATAACACTTCAAACCTTTTATTTCACTCTAGATTACTTTTTAAATGCTTGTTTAAACTGATTTACATATAAATGTAAAGAATAAACAAAAAAACCCAAAAAACCCAGTGGATGGATTTTTTATAAAAAAAAAAAAACCCGGGTTTTTCCAACTGTGTTTGTCATCCACAGGCATCTTCATTGTGGGTGCCAAGCGGACACCCTTTGGCACCTTTGGAGGCAAGCTGGCCAAGATGACCCCAACTGACCTGCAGGAGGTGGCGGCCAAGGCAGCGATGGCGGCCGGGAAGGTCAACCCAGAGAATGTGGACTCAGTGGTGATTGGTAATGTGATTGGGGTGAGTAGTGAGGTTAGGTTAGGTTAGGTTAGGTTGTAAGGTTGGTTAGGTTAGGTTAGGGTGTAAGGTTGGTTAGGTTAGGTTAGGTTATGTTCTTATGTTGATGTGTGTGTTATAAGGTTGTTTTGTTCAATTAGTTTGGTATACTATAGGGAGATTTTAATGATTTTTAGTATGAAACCTTCCTTATCTTACCCACCTTGTACTTCCTTTCCTGCCCCACCCACCCTTATCTGCCCTTACCCTACCCTACCCTTCCCTTACCCTACCCTACCCTTCCCTTACCCTACCCTACCCTTCCCTTACCCTACCCTGCCCTGCCCTGCCCTGCCCTTCTCCACCCTTCCCTTCCTACCTTTCCTTACCCTTACCCACCCTTACTCTTCCCCACCTTACCCTTACCCTCCTATATATACATGAAGTAACACTATCCCCCCCCCCAGTGCGCCCACACAGACACCATCTACATCTCCCGCCACGTTGGTCTTCGGTGTGGAGTGCCGGTCGAGGCGCCGGCACTCACTGTCAACCGGCTCTGTGGCTCCGGATTCCAGGCTGTGGTGAATGGTGCACATGTACGTAAGTCTGTGTGTGTGTATGTGTGTGTGTATTGTGTGTGTGTTATTACTATTTTTTCTATTATGTTTTCTGGTTAATTTTTGTTTTATTAATGATACATATTTCTTCTTTTTCAATGTTTTTATTATTATTATTATTATTATTATTTATTATTTATTTTTTTTATCCTTTTTTCTGAGATCTTATTAATTTCTATCTCTCATACCTCCTCCTCCTCCTCTTCTTCCTCCTCCTCCTCCTCCTCCTCCTCCTCCTCCTCCTCCTCCTCCTCCTCCCTCCCCACAGGAAATCATAATGGGGGACAGCAAGGTGGTGCTGACGGGCGGCACTGACAGCATGAGCATGGCACCCTACGCTGTCAGGAACATTCGCTTCGGCACTCGTCTGGGCACGGACCTTACCATGGAGGTGGGTATGGGTGTGGGTGTGGCACTGAGGGAAGGGTATGAAGGGGTAGTATAGAATTATTGGTATTATTTTATTTATTTATTTATTTATCTTGTTTTTTTGTCGTTCTTCTCCGTCTCCTCATCATCCTTCTCGTAATTCTTCTCTTTCTATTCCTCCTCCTCCTCCTCCTCCTCCACCACCTCCACACAGGACACACTCTGGGCCTCGCTGACTGACGCACACTGCAAGACACCAATGGGGGTGACTGCAGAAAACCTGGCGGCCAAGTACAACATTACACGCCAGGATGCTGATGCCTTTGCACTGAGGAGCCAAACCAACTGGGGTGCCGGTGTGTATGTGTGTGTGTGTGTGTGTGTGTGTGTGTGTGTGTGTGTGTGTGTGTTTTGTCTAAGGTTTGTTTACTGTATAGAATGATTTGGGAAGTGAAAGGGACTGTGTGTGTGTGTGTGTGGGAGAGTGTGAACTGTGTGTGTGTATATATGTATGTGTTTTATTTTGTTTATAATGTTTGTTTACTGCTTAGAATGATTGCAGTAAGGGAAGTATGTGTATATGTATGTATGTATGTATGTGTGTATGTATAGTAAGGTGTATGTAATTAGTGTGTGGTGTAATGTCATTAAGATAAATTAAAAAAAATCAATTATAATACATTAGTGCCCCATTCTACCCCTTTACAGCCCAAGAGAACGGTCACTTCACGGCAGAGATGGCCCCTGTCACCCTTAAGACCAGGAAGGGTGCCGAGGAGATGACCATGGACGAACACCCTAAGCCCAAGACCACTGCCGAGGGCCTGGCCAAGCTGCCCTCCGTCTTCAAGAAGGGTGGCACTGTTACCGCCGGCACTGCATCCGTGAGTGCCGTTAACTTTTATTTATTTATTTATTTATTTATTTTTTCTTGTATACCATTAATTTTATTCTCGTTATACCGTTAATTTTTGCTTTTTATACTTTTTATTTATTTTTTTTTTCCCTCTGTGTTTCGTTAATTTTTTTCTCGTGTAGCTACAATTGATCTTTTTGCAGTGTATCATTAATTTTTTTTCTCCTCCTCCTCCTCCTCCTTCTCGACAGGGTATTTGTGATGGTGCAGGGGCAGTGGTGTTGGCAGGGGAAGGGGCGTGCGGTGAACTTGGCCTCACCCCCCTTGCCAGGCTGGTAGGGTATGCCGTCGCTGGTGTTGACCCTAACATCATGGGCATTGGACCTGCACCGGCTATCAGGAAGCTGCTCAAGGTGTCCGGTGTTGAGCTGAAGGATGTGGGGCTGGTCGAGGTGAGGTTATATGTGTGTGTGTGTGTGTGTTGAGGTGAGGTTGTGTGTGTGTGTGTTGAGGTGAGGTTATGTGTGTGGATGCAAGGTTATATGTGTGTGTATGTGTGTGTGTGTTATAATAAGCTAGCTAAGAACACCCATGAACATAATATATAATAAGAAAACAATCGGTTTCTACACCATTACAACACCTCCTCAATTTACAGATCACACCATAAATACAGTGATAGATAAAACAACAATAACAATGAAAATAATAAAGAGAAATCAACACCACACCACACCACAACACTATCATTACAACACCACAACACTACCATCACAACACCATTACCACACCACAACACCATTACACCATCATTACAACACCACAACACCATTACACTACCATTACCACACCACAACACCATCATTACAACTCCACGTCATTTCCCAGATCAACGAGGCCTTTGCGCCACAAACCATAGCCTGTCAGAGGGAGTTGGACCTGAACCCCGAGATCCTGAACATGAGTGGTGGGGCCATTGCCTTGGGCCATCCTCTGGGGGCGTCAGGGGCCAGGATCACTGCACACGTGGTCCATGAAATCAGGTGAGAAGGGTGTTGTTAGGTGGGGTGGGTTTGGGTTTGGGTTGAGTAAGGTTGAGTTAATTGAAGTTTGATTAGATAAAGTAAGATTTAAATAAGATAAAATAAGTGTAATTAAGTCAGTTTAAGGTTTTAGTTTTATTAGATTTGGTAAGATTTGAATAAGGTAAAATAAGTATAATTAGATCAGGTTAAAGTTAGGTTAGGTTTGCTTTGGTTTAGTAAGGTTGAATGAATTGAAGTAAGATATAAATAAAGACAAGATTCTACCAAACAAAACTAAATATAATTCAACCAGGTTAAGAAAAGTTACAATTTATATAATGCTACAAGATAAAAAAATAAAAAAATAGATAGCATTAAGCCAGGTTAAGAAAGGTTACAATTAATAATACTACTACAAATTTCCCCTCCCTTACCCTCACTTACCCTTCCTTACCCTCACTTTCCCTTTACCCAACAGACGTCGTGGGCTGAAGTATGGTATTGGATCAGCTTGTATTGGTGGTGGGCAGGGCATTGCATTGCTTCTGGAGGCTGTGTAAAGACTACCACCACCACACCTGGCCTTTGTATTAATGAAGGGGGGAAGGGAGGTAAGGTAAGGGGCTGAAGGTGGTAATAGTGTTGTTGGATCTACTTAGTGTAAGGTTGAAGGGAAAGTTGTATTAGAGAGTGAATGGGTAAGATGTCTATATTTTTACAGCTAATTCACAAAATATTTCAGATTATCGTTACCTCATTCCCCCTTTCCCTTACCCCTTCCTCAGATATAAAAACAACTAATTAAATGGTGTACAGGTGTGATTGCTATTGCTCTCCCCTCCCCCACCTAACCCCCTTCCCGTCTTGCTTGCTATAATGCACATACAATGCAATTTTGTACATTATATAGTAATTTTTTTGTGGAATAAATATCTCTATATACATTTGACTTGCCTCTCTCCTTACCTGGGTTAAATGTAAGGTGTGAGTAGTAGTAGTAGTAGTAGTAGTAGTAGTAGTAGTAGATGTAGTAGTAGTAGAAGTAATAGTAGTAGTAGTAGTAGAAGTAATAGTAGAAGTAGTAATATATTTTTTTCGTTTTCTTCTCTTTCTTATATTCTATGTGATATTGTTATTATTATTATCGTTATATTCATTATTATTATTATGTTTTTTATCTTATTTTGTGTTTTTATTTATTTGTTAATTGGTGGACTCATTCTAGATCGATAACTAATTAGACTCAGGTAGGTAGATAGATAGACAGGTGGATGGATAGATAGATAGATAATGGAAGAGTGTTTGTCTATTAAAGGTTTCCATAGTGATATTGGCCCCTCTATTGACTAGGAAGGAAGGCACACACGCACACACACACACACACACACACACACACACACACACACACACACACACACACACACACACACACACACACATATTGCTACTACTATTATTATTATTTATTTATTTATTATTTTTCTTTTCTTCCTCCATCTCCATTTTTCTTAATTTTCTTTACTCCCCTTCCCTCCATTCTCTCTGTCTCTCTCTCTCTCTCTCTCTCTCTCTCTCTCTCTCTCTCTCTCTCTCTCTCTCTCTCTCTCTCTCTCTCTCTCTCTCTCTCTCTCTCTCTCTCTCTCTCTCTCTCTCTTTTTATGAGACTCCTGAGATTGAAGCATAGAGAGAGAGAGAGAGAGAGAGAGAGAGAGAGAGAGAGCCTGGAAAGC
>JAPQNM010000030.1:1895950-1900950 GCA_029783475.1 Metacarcinus magister | reverse complement strand
GTATACGTAAATCTCTCTCTCTCTCTCTCTCTCTCTCTCTCTCTCTCTCTCTCTCTCTCTCTCTCTCTCTCTCTCGTTGCATATGGATTTAAAGAGCCACACTTACTTTCTTTCACACACTGAGGGTAGCAGGGGCAGGGGCCAGGGTAATTCAAATTGGCAGGGGACAGTGGCCAGGTGGTAGGGGTGTGGCAGGGTTTGTAAAGGTGTAATGGGCAGGTAAGGTTAATTAATGTTGGCAGGGGACAGTGGCCAGATGGAAGGGGTGGTGGCAGGGTAGGCGAGGCAGGGGAAGAATACCCTGTTAATTGTTTAGAAAAGGACTGATTTTTATTTATTTATTTATTTATTTATTTATTGTTTTTAATTTAGATTCTGTTGGAGTTTAATTAAATTTCTAGTTGCGTTATAATTTTTTTTTTTCTTCTTAAATTTATTATTGTTATTATTATTATTATGTCATTTCTAAATAGCAAAAGTAAATATATACTGATTAATTATAAAAAAAATAAATAAAAAAATACTATAGATAATATGATATTCTTTTTTTTCAATTATATTCAAGTCCCTTTTTCTAAATATTAACAGGAAATCCTTCAAAAGTATGACTGCGATATATAAAAATACTATATATCTATTAATTTTCACATGCCCTTCATCACCATCACCACCATTATCATCACCATCACCACCATTATCATCACCATCACCATCACCACTTGTGCTTCGTAGAAAAAGTGTAAAAGAGAAAACAATCAAACTACCCCTAATTTTCTGGAGTGGCCGGTAGGTGGCAGTATAATAGTAATAATAGTAGTAAGAGTCCTGCGTTTTCTACCCTTCCCCCACATTTTCTTTACCATTTGGTTGCATATACTTCGTTATTTATTGCTGTCCCTCAGTTATTATCACAACGGAAAAAAGGCTTCTTCGCTGTACAGCCTTGACGGGGCAGTGCGGGGCGCGGCGGGGCGGGGACGAGGAGGAGGAGGAGGAGGAGGAGCTTATAATCTAACATAGGGTAAGGAGGACGGGGACCAGGAGGGAATTGCGAACTAGATTTGATAGCAATGGACGAGGCTTGAAACTGTAGTAGTAGTAGTAGGAGGAGGAGGCTCGGAATCAGGAGGATCAGGAGGAGGAGGAAAAGGTTCTGGATTAGGATCAGTAGGAACAGGATCGTGAGGCTAGTGCTACTGTAATCCACCGTTGTAAGCGTAATCCGCCTTGTTATGCATGATGAGCTTGTCGTCTACGAAGTAAAAACTGTCACTTCTGGTTTCAAAGGGATTCTTGATCATCTCCTCTGCTGTGGGAAGAGAGTTGGTATGGGTGAGAGGTGAAGGGGGAGAGGGAATAGGTGAGAGAGATGGAAGGGGTGAGATGTGAAGGGAGAGAGTATAGGTGAGAGATGTAAGGGGTGAGAGTATAGGTAAGAGGAAGATAAGGGGTGAGAGGTGAGGGGAGAGAGTATAGATAAGAGGAAGGGAGGGATGGAGGGAGAGGAGACAGGTGTGAAGAGGTGAGAGGAAGGAAGGAAAGGAGAGAGAGAGAGTGAGTGATGAAAAGAGAAGAGATAGAAGGAGAATAGACAGGTGAGAGGAAGTGATAAAGACATTAAAAAAAGGGAGGAATAGAAGGAAAGGAAGTCAAGAAAATGATAGACAGAAACTCACAATAATAAGAATATACAAATAATTTAGATAAACATACATTAACTTTTCAACACACACACACACACACACACACACACACACACACGCACACGCACACGCACACGCACACGCACACTCAATAGAAATCAATGCTATACTTCAATAATCTAGCGTTGCAGGAAGAAAATGGAACTGATGGAATTGATTATAGATCGATATAGCAACAGACTGTGACACACACACTCTCTCTCTCTCTCTCTCTCTCTCTCTCTCTCTCTCTCTCTCTCTCTCTCTCTCTCTCTCTCTCTCTCTCTCTCTCTCACCCTCTCTCTCACCTAGGTCGTGGTGTATCGTAGGGAACTCGTAGATATGTTCACAGGTGTTCTTAGAGTTGGGAATGCAGAAGCCAAACTCGAAATCAAAAGTCTTCAAAAGTTTGTCTCTAAAGAAGTGACGTTCAATCATTCTAAACTTGTTCACTGATCTTCCCCCGACTGTAAACTCCACCCTGAGGATTACAAAAGGGGATTACATGACATGAAGAGGGATTTAACGTGGATTACATAGAGGATTTGAAAGGGTTATATTTTTTCTTTTTCTTTTGACTTTATAAATTTAACATAGAATATAAAAATTGGGTTACATACTGAATTTATTGTAATTAACTTAGAGAAAGACATATTTTGGTATTTTCATTAGTTATATCATTATTTAAGTATTTTTTATTTTATTTATTAATGGTCAAATAATTTACTATCTATATATTAATTTATCTATCATTGATCTCTAATTGTAAAAGATATGAAGTCAGATATGTGCGTGTGTGTGTGTGTGTGTGTGTGTGTGTGTGTGTGTGTGTGTGTGTGTGTGTGTGTGTGTGTGACCCACTCCCTGTGTATTGATTAAAACCTTACCCCCCACACCCCTACATCCCCCTACACACCCTTCACCTATATACTGGGGGAGGAATGGTGCTGATGATGATGATGATAGAAAATACCTTTGAAACTAAACATAAATATATCTTTTACTCCCCCAGCCTTTCTAAACACTCCCCAGTACTCCCCAAAAGTACCCACCCCAGCCTTTTTAAACACACACCCAGTACTCTCCAGGTAATCTAAGCTCCCCAGTACCGCCCCACACCCCAGTACCCTTCTAGTAACCCAGTAGCCCCACTCCAGCACCCCCAGTAACCTAATAACCTCCACCCCAGTAACCCAATACCCCCAAGTAACCCAGTACCTAGCCCCCAGTAACTCCACCCGAGTACCTCTTTTTAACCTAGTAAGCTCCACCCCAATAACCCAGTAACCCCAGTAACCTAGTACCCCCCAGTAACCCAGTACCCACAACACCCCAGTACCCCAGCCCCCCAGTACTTACGTAGCACCAACAGTTTTGAGCTTCAAGAACTGGGGTGTGAACTGGTACCGTACGAATCGACCTGCATTGGGGTCAGACTCCTCCTGGTCCACACCGGGGTCCTCTTCCTCGAGTTCTGGGGAAGAGGAAGAGGAGGTGAGGGGAGGGGAAGATAAGGGAAGGGAGGAAGAGAGGTTAATGTGGAGGAAGGGAGGTTAGAAGGGAAGAAGGGATGGTTAGAGGGAGGAAAGGAGGTTAGAGGGGAGGAAGAGGTGGTTAGAGGGGAGGAAGAGGAGGTTAGAGAGGAGGAGGAGGTTAGAGTGGAAGAAGAAGAGGAAGAGGAAGTGAAGGGAAGAGAAGGGTAGGTTATAGAAGAGAGGGAAAAGAAAATGGTTAGGTTAGGATAGGTTATGAGAGAGAGAGAGAGAGAGAGAGAGAGAGATTTCTTAAAGCATCACACTCACTTCTCTCTCTCTCTCTCTCTCTCTCTCTCTCTCTCTCTCTCTCTCTCTCTCTCTCTCTCTCTCTCTCTCTCTCTCTCTCACTTACCCCTTTTGTTTTCCTTATTCTTTTGTCAAAACCTCCCTCCTTCCACTCCCTTTCTCTCCCTCCCTTTATTCTTTACCTCCTTCACTCCCTCCTATCCCTCCTTCCAACACTTCTCTCTCCTGTCAGTATTCTTTTCCTCCTCTTCTTCCTTCCTTCCTTTTGTCATCATTCTTTTCCTCTCCTTCCTTCCTTCCTTCTCTCCTTTCCTCCTATCATCATTCTGTCCTTTACACTACAAATCCATTCTCCTCTTCTTCCTTCCTCCCTTCTCTTACCTCCCTTCCTTCTTTTCCACTTCTCCTTCCTTCCCTCCCTCCCTCCTCACCTCCGTTTTCTTCCTCCTGACTCCCGTTTTCTTTCTTACCTTGAGGGGGTGGCTTGGCTATTTCAAAGAGTACAGTGCCGGTGTCCATGTCTCGGATCTTGAATCTTGTGAAGTCAATATCGAACACATTGGCTTCAGGTGAACACAGGTAATCTGAAAGCACAGGTACAGGTGAGATGGGGTAATTAGGGCGCGGGGGGTAGAGAGAGAGAGAGAGAGAGAGAGAGAGAGAGAGAGAGAGAGAGAGAGAGAGAGAGAGAGAGAGAGAGAGAAATGTGTAATCTTACGTAATTTGTCTAACTTAGCATAACTTGATTCCTTCTTTCCTACATATTTTTTCTTTTATTATTCTTCCTTCGTACCTGTCTCTCCTTCCTTCCTTCCTTCCTTCCACCTTTCCTCCATTCACCTTTCCTACCTCCTTTATCACCTTTATCCTTGTTTCTCATTTATCTTCCTCTTACTTCCACATATTTTCCTCCTTCCCTTTCCTCCACCTCTCCTCCTTAACCTCCCTTCCCTCCTCTCTCCTCTCCTCCACTTCCCTTCCCTCCTCTCTCCTCTCCTCCACTTCCCTTCCCTCCACCTCTCCTCCTTTACCTCCCTTCCCTCCACCTCTCCTCTCCTCCACTTCCCTTCCCTCCCCTCCACCTCTCCTTCTTTGCCTCCCTTCCCTCCATTCTTAAATAATTTCAGTAATTTAAGAGGTGATAAAAAATGTGTATTATCGCGCAAAGTCACGTTTATAGAAAGTAAAGAAGAGGAAGAAATTGTTGTTGTTGTTATTATTGTTGTTGTTGTTGTTGTTGTCGTTGCTGTTGGTGGTGGTGGTGGTGGTGAATAACTGACACGTACACATAACTAGTAATAAACGTACATGAAAAGAGACATGACACACTTACATAATATCTCTCTCTCTCTCTCTCTCTCTCTCTCTCTCTCTCTCTCTCTCTCTCTCTCTCTCTCTCTCTCTCTCTCTCTCTCTCTCTTTTATAGGATTTACGTCAGAAAATTACGTCAGAGTGAGGAAGCCTTGTGTGTGGGTGTGTGTGTACGTGTGTGTGTACCTACGTGACACACACACACACACACACACACACATACTG
>JAPQNM010000030.1:1868450-1885950 GCA_029783475.1 Metacarcinus magister | reverse complement strand
CCTACAAAAAATAGATTTATGAAACAAAGATTCCGACTGAAAATTAAGAAACTAAAAAATAAATGAAATATTCGAATAAGCTGGCTCATATTCAGGGTTTGCGGTTCAGTGACACACTGAATGAATTACCAACCCATGAGAGAGAGAGAGAGAGAGAGAGAGATTAGTAAAAAATTCTTTCAGCATAATGAGCCTGTGAGTAAAGGTTGCGAGGCACAACTGGATCACCTTCAGGTTGTTAAGGAATCAAACACGCCTTCACACACCTAAATATAAATAACCTTTACTCTAGGAATATTCATTACTCATAAAATACCAATACCGGGTTTTTGGAACAATACCGATACGTCAGCAACAGCATCAATATGTTTTTTTTTCTCCAAATATCAGTATTACAACTACCGGTATTTGCATTTTTCATTTCAATTTTGTATGCTCCAATTGATGTAAAATATGAAGGAATAGTAATGAATAAATTGTAGAACTCATATTATGTTTTCTGATATTTTGCACATACTGGAATATTTTCGCAACCCCAGTTTGAGAATCCCTGGACAGAGACAGGGACAGGGGACAGGGGACAAGAACAGGGGGCAGGCACAGGGAACAAGGACATGGGCCAGGGGCACGGACAGGGGACAGGGACAGAGACAGGGGCAGGTAAGCTACAGAGGCAGAGACAGGGACCGGAGGACAGGGGCCGAGACAGTGACAGGGACAAAGGCAGGGTTAGGGGCAGAACAAGACAATACCTTCACATTGTTATATGATGTTAGCGGTTTTTGTGTGATGGATTTTTTTTATTACCACCTCTGTCAGTAAGAAAACATTTTAGCATCACGTACAAATCTTCAAAAAAATGGGAAAGATCTTACTCAACATTCAATACTTATATACTTAAACCTCTTTCTCCCGTCTCCTAGCACGGTTTGGTGGTATATTATAGTGAAGAATTATTTATTTATACAAGTTGTGTAAGGTTATCCGGAACAGTGAGTATATATATGATTGTGTGTGCGTAGATGTCATGATGGTGCAAGACTTTCAAGGATGTGCAGGTATAGTGTGTCTCAAGGATGGTATTCAAAGCATGAAGGAAAAAAATAATGTCAGTTGCTTAATGGGTAATACAGATGCACCTATTTATTTAGCAATTAACTAACTTATTATTAACTGAGATTATAGATATTTTATTATTTCCATATTTCGATTGATATACATAACTTACATGATTATTTATTAACCTGCTTATATCACTTTCTTGTTTATAATCTTGTGTTGGTTGGGTGGCTCAGTGGTCCAGTGGTTGGCTTGTGGTGTAAAGATGCTGGGTTCGATCCTGGCTCACGGCTGCTACTTGGGGAGAGGGGCAGCGTTCCCTCCTTCACCCTAGCAGTACTATTATCTATTATCATTTAATCACCTATTCATATACTTGTGATGCCAATTGTCTCTTTATATAATTAAAACAAAAAAACATTAGAGATCATTGATCAATAAGAGTGATGACTATCAGTACAGATAATGACATGAAAACACTGATAACCTCAACAACATCCTTGGACCGTAACATAAAGTTCAAAGGGTAATGGTGTGTGTTGAAGCTTGACACACACACATACATACACGAACACACTCAACACACACACACACACACGGGACAGCGGCAGGATGTGTCAGAAGAGGAGGAGGAACAACCACCACCATCACCACTCCACCCTCCCCTTCCACCGGGCTCCACCTTACCTTAGAACCAACCCATACATTATTAAGGGTTACAGGGCCAACCTATCCACCCTACAGTGCTTCCATAGGTAATTATAGAGATGGTGATGTTATGATTACAGTGTTACACCCGCTAAGGTCACCTGTGTGTTATATAATGTGTCTTCTGCACATATAACACGTGAGATATAGCTTATGTGAAGAAAAAAAATCATCTAAAGGGTCGAAGAGTTAAATTTAGTGAGGTTTTGTTAGGTTGAATAAGGAAATGATAGACTAGTGCTGTTGGAATGTGAAATAAGCAATACAACAACATGGAGGGGCTCGGACGGGTGCAACACTGGAAATATACTTTTTTGGTTAATTTAAGAGATTATACAAGGCAGTTCAATTTGTTTAGTTTGGTTTATTAGATTAATTTAGTTTAGGTTACATTTGGTCAGGTTAAATTTGGTTTGATTTGGTTTAATTTAGTTTAGTTTAGTTTAGTTTCAAATGAATTGTGACAGTAATGGCATAAGTAAATAAGAATTATATTATGAACCCAAAACACCCATAAAAATCTAAGTAATAAAGTAAAATAAGGTAAATAATACTCTATGAAGTGCTTGATTCTAAGTTTTAATGTGTTTTATATGACTTCCAACACCCTTAAAAACACACACCCTAACACACCCTCACCCTCACACACCCACACACCCTAACAGTCACCCTAACACACCCACACACCCTGACAGTCCCCCTAACACACCCACACACCCTGACAGTCCCCCTAACACACCCACACACCCTGACACACCCTCACACCCTGACACACCCTCACACAGTCACCCTAACACCTGCTTCCCCCCAGCCTGTTCTCCTGGAACAATGAGACCCTAAACGTGTGGTCTCACCTGGTTGGCTTCCTGGTGTTCCTTGGTCTGCTGGTGTACGATGTGGTGTTTGTGTTCCATCAATACCGTGGGACTCAACAAGATGCATTGGTGGTGGTGTTCGTCCTTCTCTCCTTCATGGTGAGATCCGAAGGGAGAAAAATGATTACTACTCAGCATTCCGTTTCAACATTTTTTGCCGCTGGGAGATAAATTATTACTACTCAGCATTCTGTTGAAACGTTATCTTTATTTTTTGTATTTATTTATTCTATTATACAAGTACAGGATATGTAGAATCAATGCTTGCTTTTGTCTCTTTACATAAACATTTTTTTATTGTGATACTATATGAGACAGTATGAGAAGTGCATGACAAATGGAAACAAAATGTACTTATCCCTCTCTACACACAGTAATGGAGAGTTATTTAATACTTTCAAAGATTAATTAAGTTCCTTATGTTACCTAAAAGTTCCTATGTTTGACTGTATTTTATCATATATCCTCATGAAGTAATTTTAATAAGTTTTTCATCTATATTTCCACACTTAACCTTGTCACCAGTCATCATTATTACAAAAAACTCCCTTTTTGAATGAATTTTATCATCTATCTTCATGAAATAATTTAAACAAGTTCTTTAATCCATCTTTCCACCTTTTTTAAAATTATTCTATCATCTATCCTCATGAAGTAATTTAAGCAAGTTCTTCACCTATATTACCACACATAACCTTATCACCATCCATCTTAATAAACACCATACATTACTTCCTTCATTCTCCTTCATTTTAAGTCATTTCTCTGCACCTTCATCACCTTCAGCTGTGCATGTTGCTGTCCTCTCTGTACCACACACTCAACTGCCGCTCTGAAGAGACATGTCGGCAGTGGCTCTCCTACGACATCTTTGGAATCTCGGCATCCTTCCTCGCCATCTTCCTGAGCGGCATCTACTATGGCTTCTGGTGTCCTGAGGTGAGGTCATTGATATAGTTTTTTATTATATTTCCTCTGGTTCTATTTCTTTATATCTTAGTCGTATATTTAATAGTTTCCAGGACCAGTTGTTTTCATCCACTTTGACTCCACAGTTCATAGGAGTTCGTAACACTTACATGGCGCTGGTCGGCTGCCTCTTCGTGGGAGCGATGGTGTTCCTCCTCAACCCAAGGTAAGTGTAAGCTGTATGTATACATCAACATTATATTATCCCC
Source organism: Metacarcinus magister (assembly GCA_029783475.1). Classification (NCBI taxonomy): domain Eukaryota; kingdom Metazoa; phylum Arthropoda; class Malacostraca; order Decapoda; family Cancridae; genus Metacarcinus; species Metacarcinus magister. Next base: position 1,882,130 of record JAPQNM010000030.1, on the reverse strand, counting down.
ATTCATCCCCATTAAATCATCCCCATTCATCTTGATTAGTACATTTATACTAATCCATTTTCATATATACAGTCGACCCTCGATTCAACGGACTAATGCGAAGGGAACCCTGTCCGTTAGTGTAAAAAGTTCGTTGCTTGGTTAATAATCCTTACGGACTTCTACCTACACGCCCGCCACCTATTGGACTTTTTTTTTACACTAACGGACTTTAATCTGGATATGGGTTGATTGTCCGCCAGCGGATAGAGTCCGTTAAAATGCAAAGTCCGGTAAATCGAGGTCCGTTGAATCAAGTGTCGACTATATGTGTTAAGTAATCAAAAATTTACTTTGCTTTTAAAGTAACCTCATATTAACCCGTGTAGCTGCTTAGAATCCTACTTTCCCGTCTCTGTGTGTTTTCAGGATTTAATTGTATATATGTGTGTGTTAAGTAATGAAAAAATTTACCTTGCTCTAAAAAAAAAGTTTCATATTTACCCGTGTACTTAGAATCGCATTTCCCTGTTTCCATGTGTGTTCAGGTTGATGGGGAAAGAATGGGACAACACCCGAGTTGCCCTTTTCACCGGGTGGGCATTATCCGGCTTCCTGCCCCTCGCACACTGGATGTCTATACACGGAGGGTTCGGTGAAGGCATTGTGCAGGTAGTTATTCATATGTAGTACTCTTTATTTATCTATAAGGTGTTGTGTGCTGTGCTACACTCTCATTGGATTTGTACACCTTGGGAATGTAATATGATGTGTTGAATATTCATTTGTGTTCTTGTATTTCTTTTTTTTTCTTCTTTTTTTTCCCCTTCAATTTTTACTTCCCTTCCCTTCCTCAATTTTTACTTCCGTGCCCTTTTTTTTTCCTCGTTCTTTTTCTTTACACATTGAGTCTCACCTTAGTCTCCTCTCGACAGGTGTTCTTGCCTCGGATCATCATCATGTACGTCATTAGCGGTGCAGCCGTCAGTGTCTACCTGGGTAAGATCCCCGAGAGGTATTTCCCAGGTAAGCATCAGCCTCGTTACCTCACCAGGTGTCTTTATTAGTAATTCATTTATTTATGGAGACTGTAGTATTTAAGGTGTAAAATTAGTACTAGTAATAATAATAATAATAATGATGATAATAGTTGTAGTTACCAATACAAATTAGATTGGTTCTGTTTCTTGCTTTATTCTGGTGTTATATTCAGTAAAATTGTATTATAGATTTAATTTCTTGCTTTACGTTGAATCATACGTGTTGAAAAAAAAACTTTGTAATAATAGTAGTAATAATAGTAATAGACAGCCCTCAGCCGAACCTTATATATTAAAACACTTAGTTATAATAGTAGTATAGGTAGTAGTATATATTACCTTGCACCATTAGCCTTAGTGTACAGTAGCAAGTAAAGAACATTACTTTGCAGGTCGTTTTGACATAGTGGGAGCCTCTCATCAGCTGTGGCACCTCATCACGGTGGTGGCACTTGTCTACTGGCACCAAACTGGCCTCCTCTATGCCAAGTTCAGACTCACCTACGGATGCAATAATGAATACGTCGAATCCTGAGATGGTTAACACACACACACACACACACACACACACACACACAAAGGCTTACAATGCTCAGTAGCTTCCTCTAGTGATGAAATAATGACATGTTATTACTTACAAAGACAACTATTATTAAGGTTGAATGAATGTGTGAAGTGGTTTTAATAATGCAGTTAGTCTTCCATGCTAGTTCTACCTCAGAGTTGTGTTTGTTGTTGTGTTTGTTTAGTGTCCAATGAGGTGAGGTGAAGGTTTGTTAAAGGTTGTATAGATTGTTGGTAGTGTTTGGTATACATTTTTTAGCCTCTTATAACAGCGTATCTTAACCTGGGATGATGGGAAGTGTAATGCAATAATATTATGCTTTAGGAAGAGTCACTTTATGTAGCATGTAGTCAATGTATTAATCATTTTAACGATTGATTTTCTTTACCAGTGACATCTTTGGTAGAATAAATCATCTAATAATATTTTCTAATTACTTTATAGTGGTAGAGTGAATCTAGAGTTTGTTTTTATATAATAGAAAGTATTAAGTTACTAAACATAAACATAACTTGAGGTGATGCTAGATGACCTACAGTTTAATAATCTTTTTTTGACACTTGATGCTGAGGAGAGGAAAGGTTAAGAAATGTTGTTTTATATTCTGTTTGGTGATGGGTTTTGTGATAACCATTAGTGCTTTGCTATTCCTGTTGTGTTAATGCTCTCATTGATCATTAGTTAGGTAGTTCATGCAAAAAGGAGCAAGCGCCAGGCATCTGATGTTATATGGCGCTATGATAATCTAAAAGGTAGACGGTATGGCAGAGGTGATGGTAAGACTAATTATGGGGAGGGAAAGAACAATTAGTTATAGTCAAAGGATTCGATCAAATAAAGGATGTGTATTTGTTTTGGAAGGAAACTATTGATCATTAAGTAGGTGTTGGAAGGTCCTCTGCATGGTGGGAGGACAAAGTTGTTTGCCTTGGTATATGCTCAGTAGTTTTGTGATGATTGGATTAGCTGTTAGGTTAGGTTAGAAAATAAGGAGGCTGCTAAAGGCTAGTTGACCTACACAAGGCGGCTCTTGACCTACACAAAACAGCTCCTGACCTACACAAGGCAGCTCCTGTGTTAGTGTGATAGGCAGCTGATAGGACTAAAACACTGTTCAACAAGCAATACAAATGTGCAATGTTAAGTAATACTGTTGTTGTGGCATTATAATAGTGATAAGAGGAATGTTTTGATTACACTTTTATTTATACTTGTGTGGTGTGATTGACTGATAAGTGTGTGTGTGTGTGTTGCCGAGTGTGTTTGTTGCTGAGTGAGATAGGTGACTTATCATGATGAAAGAGTGACACAAGTGACAAGAGTGAAAGATTGTGAAATGACTCAGGAATGTTATGACTTATTATTTAAAGAGTGACTTAAGAGTGAAAGATATGACTTATAATTTATTTCTCCCCAAAAAACAGGTAACTGAAATGACTGTTATGTGACTTGAGCACAAAACAATGAGGCAGATGAGGTGTGGCAGGTGTGAGGTGATGAAGGTGTGGGGGTGTTTGTAAGGGTGTGTACTGGTGTGTGGAGGGTGTTGTAGTGGTGGTGTGTGAGGGTGTGGTGGTGGTGTGGGTGTTGTAGTGGTGGTGTGTGAGGCACTGGTCTACCCTCTACTGTTATGAGTGTGTGTGTGGTGTCAAGTGTTGGAGGACAATAAGGACAGATGCACGAGTAGTCTGTAGTGTTGATGAGGGAAATGAACCTAGATTATAAGGTTATTCAAAGTTCTTGATTCTATTACAAGTTACCATTTTATTATTCATCTAAGAAATGCTCATAATTTGTATTGTAGGTTAATATATATATACAATGTTATCATTTGAGCTTACCGTGTTATTATTTATCTAAGAAAATGCTCATAATTTATATTGAAAGTGAATATATATACAATGCTATTATTTGAGCTTAATAAACTTATCAAAATAACCCAATTGTTTGCTGGTACAGTTTTCTCAGTTAATTCTCATACAACTTTATAGTATTCATTTATTTTACATTTTATTCCTGGGTGAAGATCAGTAGAATAATTGAATTCCTTTTGTACTAAACTAAACTATTACATTTTTATTCTAATTGCACACATTTGGAAAACAAGTCCATATCTTTCCTTGAATCACAAACACAGATGAACAGAAGGAAACCAAAGAAAACTATAGTGTGTTGCAATGGCTAACTTTACTGTACAAAACAAATCACAGACTAGGAGGATTACACGACTAAGTACAGTATCGGAACACTTTAATATTATGGCTCCACTCCCTTATACTACATCCTGATTACCTTATACCTTACCACCAATCATACACTCACAGATCTACTCAACATGTATATTAACAGACGTAATCAAGTGGCCATTATTATTAGTTGTTGTTTATATTTTCCGTCAACTTGTAAAGGCACGTGTATCCTTGCTCTTAAATTAAACGTATGATTTCTTCCTCGTCGAGAACACATAATAGTTGGCGTAAGTCATCGTGTTGTTAGGTAATACTGGCTATGCGTAAGTTCAATGCCTTTTATCCACTTCAAACCAATCTTCCTTGAGCTCAAAGAATCATAACTTTAGTCGTCATTGATATGCCGTCCAGTGAAGTATTGCAGGAATGACCGACACTTTAATTAATATTCATACTAAATGGTGTACAAATGAAGATGAATACACAGCACATATCATACATAATACACTCGTGAATAACTGATTACGTATTTTCCATTTCAAACAATCAAATGTTACGAAGCATTACTTAATTAAACACTCAAATTGATAATCTTCCGCATCATCGTCTTCCAAAACCTCGCTCGACTAACACTGAACATCTAAAAGTAACACATAATCTTAACAAATGATCTAATGTCACACATTAACCTCAACATCTACAACACAAGTATACTTCCCACACCTCAAAGCTAATCAATCCCAGGTGTTTTGAGATTAATTACAGACATTACCTCACACCTTTATTTTCCCTTTATTTTATACCAAACTCATTACCAACAAGGCAGCCGAGACTTTATATATACTTCACCTTGGTCTGACTGGCTCTCTAGACCTTTTCTTTTTAACGAAGCTTGTATCCCTATTCACCTCAACTCACTATGTACTGATCCACTAAGTATAACAATTACAAACACAAGGAAAGGAGCTTCAGATTCTAACTAATTCAACTGGAACTACTGATCCCATTATTAGTTAGCTACTGATTATAATTGAAGGGAATTTAATTAATGTATGTAGGTGGAGGTGAAGGGTGGAAACAATGGCTGAATAGAAGATGAAGAAAACAATTTAATATATATAAGACAGAGTTTACTAGAGAACAAATAGAAACAGAAAATGAACGACGAACCAGAAAAAATAGAAATAATAATAGTACGGACACGACTACAAGAGGTGGAGTTTACAAGAGAGAGAGAAAAACCTAACTTCACATGAATAAAAAAAAGTATTTCTCTACGACGTAACCACAATGATGTATATAAAGAATGTATACTTGAAGGTGAAATACTAAGAAAAATTGATGAGACTTAGAACAAGAGAGGAAGAGGGGTTTGTTTTGATACTCTAGAGACAAGGACAACCAATCTAACTTGATACCTACTCATAACTATATCTAAGCTCAGGAACTTTGGGGGGCGTGGCTAACAGGCATTCAACTTTGGGGGGGGCGTGGCTAAGAGGCATTCAACTTTGGGGGGGGCGTGGCTAAGAGGCATTCAACTGTTCCTCATTAATCTTTGGACACACACACACACAAAACCTTCACCATCAACTCAAATAAAACTACACTTGGAATATACACTACACAGCGTATCGTAATAAAAATAAATAAATAAATAAAAAAAACGCTACTGCCAACTACAAGGAAACTCAAAAATCATCTACAAAACCACCGAGTACTGAGTTTCGTCTTCAAAGAAAATTTAAACGTAAGCCCCCCAAAAAAAACTTGAAAAACACTCGGAGAAAACTCAATGCACGAAGCGAGTCTTACAAACCGCACGGCAACTCAACACAAACAGACAGACAGACAGAAAACCACATGAACACAACTAATTAGCAACAACAAATTAGCAGATCTACCAGACCTTTAGATACTGATAACCAACAGAACACAAGACTGACAAAAAGAAAAGAAAAAGGGAAAAATAAACTGGCACTGAGATGGACGTGAGGGCAGTAAATACTAAGATAAAGAGAGACAATGAATGGGAAAGAGAGCAAGACAATAGAGTGTAAATATTTATAAGGAAAATCAGCTGACATCTTAAAAGGAGAGTAATAATAAGAAGAAACAGCAGCATCAACCCAAATAAACAAACAAGAATAGTAAGTTTAGATAGGTTAGGTTAGGTGAAGTGAGGTTAAGTTAGGTTTAGTCCAGCATAATTACAGAATCTTAGCAGTGCCAACCCCCAGCATGGTGCCAGCAGTGAATGCCATAATGTACATATTCAACATGTACATATCATCCACACTGAACCTACTCGTGTCACCCAGGACATGGCGGCGGTACATGCGTTTGGCCCCGTTCATCTTCTTCCCAAACCATGAGTCGGCGCTGTGCTCGGCTCTGTTCACTGTGCGTTCCAGTCTGTCTGCGGCTTTCTCTAAGGAGCGGTCAAGGCGGCGAGCGGCGTTTTGTAGAGGATCCTGGTGGCACAGAGGAAGATTAGTGTTATTAGTATATATTTATTTATTTATTATTTTTTTCATAGCAAGTTTGTGTGTGATATTTCTATTTACCTGTAACTTAAAACTACTTAATATACAGTATTCACAAGTAATTGATTCAAGTTATTAATCTGAACAACAAAACACAATTCCTTCAGTAAATTAGATATAAAAACAACTTTATAATTACATTCAATTAACCAAACTGAGAGAAGCATTAACTTGAACTCTTATTTCAAAGGATAATTAATGTGACAACACTTATTACTATTATTATTATTATATTGAATGTTAGTATATATATATAATAGTAAGGCCGGCCAAGCTTGTGGAAAAACATGCTATTGAAACAAAACAAAAAATAAACCCAACATGCATAGGCCTATTCAAGCACCACAACCAAAGGCTCATAAATAGTTTGGGTTTTAATTGAACAAGGAAAAGGAAAAACAAAATAATAATGAAAATAAATAAATAAATAAAATAAAAACATTTCACTTTTCAAGCAAGGCAGGAGGGAAAAATTTAATGGTTTAGGTTTTTAACAGAACAGGGAAAAAAAAGAAGGGAAAATTTAATGGTTCGGGTTTTTAATAGACAAGGGAAGGAGAGAGAGAAAGAAAAAAAAATCACTCATAACAAGCAATACAAGCGCCAAAAATTCTCCCGCACTGAAACAAGGGGAAGGTACTTGGAAGGGAAGGGTGATGACAGGAGACCAAGTGTAATGTTAGACCAGACCGAACCTTCACCACAGACCACAGGAAGGAAGGAAGGAAGGAAGGAAAGACTAAGCAATGCATTAATCCACATATGAATACAGTTTACCAAGAAAAAGAAAAAAAGAAGGAAGAAAGGAAGAAATAAGAGGATAGACCCTTCCTTCTTATTAATCCCATATAACTGACCTTCCACACACACACACGCACACACATACATGTACATCACTTCACAAGGGCTTTACGCGTACATAAACCCATTATAAGTACGTGTAAGTGTAAGTATTAGTGTAGGTGTAAATGTTCGTATAAGTATGTATAAGTATTAGTGTGTTAGTGTTAGAGTTAGTATTAGTATAAGTGTTAGTGTAAGTATAAGTTAGTGTTAGTTAGTGATGTAGGTTAGGTTAGGTTAGGTCAGATTAGGTTAGGTTAGGTTAGGTTAGGTAAGGTTAGTGATGTAGGATGAGGCGAGGGACACTTACAACAATGGTTCTTTCTTTAGGAGGATGCAATGCCCACCAGGACTCCCCCACCAAAGCTTGTCGCCAACACTATGTTCTCGCGGGCAAAACGCACCGCCTGAAAAAACAGGACCTCTTACACTCCACTCACCCTAACCTAACGGGGGAACCAGGAAATAAAACACAACACACACTCGTACAAAGGAATGGGTGGGGAAATGGGGAAATAAATGGGGGTGTTATAGTAAAGGAAGAAATGGTATATGATAAGGGAATGGTAAGGGGAATGGGTAAATTAATGGGTGTTTAGCTAGCTTAATGTGAGGGAAAAAATTATATATGGTAGGATATATGTAGTAAGGGAAAAATGAGTAAATAAAACAGACACACATTTACCCAAACATGAAAGGAAGGAAAATAAATAAATAAATAAAGCTCTTATACTAAACTTAACATAATAGTAAAAAAAATAAATAAATAATAATAATAATAAATAAAATAACCTAACCAAACACGACCTATTGCGAATGACTGACCTCAAGACCCGAGTTAGGTTACAGAAGTATTAATAAAATAGCATTAATTACAAAGCATTGATAACATAGCATAACAGTTATTACAATTATATATACATGCAAAGGGATGGCTAAGCAAAATAAATAAATAAATAAAATAGTATAAAAAGTATATATATATATATAAAAAAAAAAAAAAATAACAGCCAGAATATAAACTAAATAATAATAATAAAGATAAACTTAAAATAGCACACAAAAATAAATTAATATGTAGCATTAGTTGCACTGAAGCAGCCATTAGAGTTCATTAATACAAGAAAACATTGATTAAATAATTACTAAACATACATACTAATAAAGCAAAATAAATAAATAAATAAATAAATAGTAATAATAATAATAATAATAATCAATATATGTCAGAGTAATAAACTGAAGGAACTGTATTTTATTTAAAGGGATGACTGTATGATAGATAGAGAATGGATGGATAGATAGATAGATAAATAAATGAATAGATAGATGGATGGATGAATAGATAGATAGACAGATAGACGGACGGATGGATAGATGGATGAATGAATGAAGTGCCAACCTACCTCATCCGCCATCCGTGGGTTGACGCTGGACTCCACTTCCTTCTTCAACTTCCGTGCATTCTGTTCAAGGTCACGGTTGACTCGGTTCCAATCCACCTAACGAGTCACAACACACAGGTCACGAGAAGGGTCAGTCACTTGACCTAGCGTGACTTATATAGTAATGCAAATGACTTAACTTGACTTAAATAGAACCGATAATTTTTATAGAGTACGAGAAAATCACAGAGAGAGACAGAGAGAGAGAGGAAGAGAGATAGATAGAGAGCGAGCGAGAGATAGAGGTAGAGAGAGAGAGATAGATGGATAGAGAGCGAACGAGAGATAGAGAACAAGAGACAGAGGTAGAGATAGAAGTAGAGAGACAGATAAAGATAGAGAGCGAGCGAGAGATAGAGGAAGAGAACGAGAGATAGAGATAGAGGAAGAGAGAGAGAGAGAGAGATAGAGGTAGAGGTAGAGATAGACATACCTTAATATATCCTTTATGAGCGGCCAGCTGCATCACCAACAGACTTCCACCCACCACCGTAGCCGCCACCTTGCCCACCTTCATGGACAGGTAACCCACCACCCTGCGAACACACACACTAACTTACACAGGGAGAATACAACACACACACACACACATACTTATACATGGATAATACAACACACACACACACACACACTTATACATGGATAATACAACACATACACTTATACATAACCAATACATTTATACATACCCAATACAACAAACACACATACACACACACACACACACACACACACACACATACACACACACACTTATACATAGGGCAACATAACCAATACATTTACATTCAATCCTTCATTCAACAAATTTCTGACTCCATTATACTAGCGGACAGGCAGACAGAATCATTCAAAAAGTCCGCTGCTTCAAACATCTGTCCGCTCAACACTATATTTTGAAGCCATTATTAATAGTTTTGTAATGCTATGTGATGTCTAGGTTATACACATTTATACCCATACAATATTCATAATGATATATATAAGTAAGTAAGTTAAGGCAAGTGAAACAATGATTGCATTACATAATAGTATTGCCTTTATATGTGGTAATCTGTGTACCATGTTAATATTACTGGTGTCTGTCTGTCTGTCTGTCTGTCTGTCTGTCTGTCACTAAAAATACCAAGTAACAGTTATTTTCAAGTAGCGGACAAGTTGATGCAATATTTAGTCCGTTAAAAAGAGGTTTGAGTGTACACGAGGCTAGACCAGAGATTATAGAGGAACATTATGTTAGTTAAACCACCTCCTCCTCCTCCTCCTTCTTCTTCTTCTCCTCCTCCTCCTCCTTTTTCTCCTTCTCCTACTTCAAACCTCTTATTTTTCCTCCTTCTCCTATTCCTCCTCCTTCTAACCTCCTATTTCTCCTGCTTCTCCTATTCCTCCTTCTTCTTCAAACTTCCTATTCCTCCTCCTCCTCCTTCTTTAAACCTCCTTTTCCTCCTACTCCTCCTACACCTTCTCCTTCTAACCTCCTATTCCTCCTTCTACTACTCCTCCTCCTTCAAACCTCCTTTTCCTCCTCCTGCTCCACCTCCTCCTTCTTCAAACCACATATTCCTCCACCTCCTATCCTCCTCCACTATGAACACACACACACACATACACAAACACACACCAACACACAACACAAACACAACACACACACACAACACACACACAACACACACACACACACACACCAACACACACAACAACACACAACACACACACACACAGAAACCAAATCCACACACACACACACACACACACACACACACACACACACACACACACACACAACCCCAAAACCCACACCCAAACACACACAAGATGACCTCACCATCCAGACACGCCCCCCACCGCGACCTGCTTTGCCACAGGTTCCCGGGTGAGGTCATGTACGAAGCGTTGCACCCAGGTCATGGTGTCGGCTGCTGTTCCCCTCACGTCCAGCACCTCGAACTCCTCGTCCTCGCGTGTATTGGGCTTAGGCTCAGACCCTCCACCCATGCCAGGTTCTGTAAGGGTGGTAGTGTAGGGTGAGAGGGTGTGGGAGGGGAATAAAGGGTGTGGAGGAGGTGTGTGAGGGTGTGGAAGGGAGTAGGAGGGTGTGAGAAGGTTCTGTAAGGGTGGTAGTGTAGGGTGAGAGGGTGTGGAGGGGAGTAAAGGGTGTGGAGGGTGTGAGAGGGGTGTCTCTCCTAACTAACATATACAGCCTCCTAACTAACACGTACAGTCTCCTAACAGCCACGTACAGTCTCCTAACTAACACGTACAGTCTCCTAACTGCCACGTACAGTCTCCTAACTGCCACGTACAGTCTCCTAACTAATACATGTCTCCTAACTAACACATACAATTTCCTAACTAACACATACAGTCACTTAACTAATACGTACAGACTCCTAACTGCCCTAATTATTGAATCACCGATAATCAGTTACATTAAAAATATAGTTATAATCAATATATAGTTGATCATAGGTTAGGTTAGGCTTATGAGTCACAATTAATATATAGTTATTTATAGAACTTATATCTCTTTAAATACATAATGACCACAACTATATGCAATTAGTGACACGTAAGAATTATTTATATATATTATTACTATTACTAACATGACGCAATAATATGTACCCATTAACCTGACCTAACCTTTCCTCCCTGTCACCTGTCACCTGTCTCACCTTGCAACACAGGTAAACTAATTCACAAAAACACATATAATACAAACAGAAATACGAGTTAAAATACAATAATCAGAAAAAAAGTTAAATATTAATAAATTCGTATTAACACACCTATAATATTTTTGAACCATGTAGCAATTAATGATTCTTATAGGATTATTTATGTGGAATTAGTGTGTTTAACGGCGCAGAGGAAAAAATTTACCAGAATAGAGGGAAATAATTTACCAGTCTGCGTCCCTCGGTGTCTGGATGCAAAGTGACTATGATTATATACAAAACATAAGAAATAGATGATCAATGAATATATTTAGTTTATTGTATTAATTCATAACGTGTTATATATTTTTATTATTGATGGTTCGTTAATAATGTTCGGTTTGGGTTAATCTTACATATGTTTACATCCTGGTTTGTGAAGGTTTGGTTATGTGTGTTGAGTTAGTGTTTGTTATTAGTTTATAATGTGTTTTATATGTATTTTTATTGAAGAATTATTCATTATATTTAGTTATCGTCTTTTTATACATGTGACAGTTGTGAACCCTCGGAAGGTCAACACGCCTCCGCAGGGATGGACGGGAAACGAGACACCTTACCGTCCCTCCTTCCTTATGTATTAATTAACTATATACTAACAAGGCAATTCAATGTTTTAAACCTGCAGGGAGATACGTGACAATATCCTCGTAAGGTTTGCATGTTTATAAAGCTTAGTTAGATGCATTGTAGTAAGATAATGCAGAAAAAAATAAGGGAAAAGATGCCATTTTTCATAACACATACACAAAACACAAAACATACAAATATATCAATATAACACATAAAACAAGTAATAAATATAAATATAAAATAATAAAATAGCAATTGAATGGTATTTAATTATGTTTTAAGATTGTATATTGTGCTAATAGTTATTTATCTAGCAATTTTTGGTGTTAAGGGAGGCGAGACTTGTCCCTTCACAGCTCCCCGCTCGGCCGGTCCTTCAGTGCTCCAGCAGCGGCGGTGTGATGAAGGGGTCCTTACACCTCTCTCCCCACCGCCCAAACACGAGGGCTTTACCTTTCGAGTGAGTGCTTGGTGTGTGTTAACGTGGATTTAGTGCCAGAACACTGAGGAAACATGGAAATTATGGAAACAACAGAAGAGGTCAATCTAACCTCACAAGAACTTCAAATTTTGTCCGAGCTTGACAGGTAAGATGCAATGTCTTGCTTAGGTATCCCCTGTTTTTTCCCTTTTTCCCTTAATATTTCAGTGTTTTTTCCCTATAGGAGTGTGGTAGGGTTACAGGGGATCATTATATATTAAAACCGTAACTATAGCTATCAGAAAACAGGGTTAAAGGTATGTTTATTTATAATTATTTTTCATCTCGTCTCCATAAATGAATGTTTGAAAGATGTTAAGTGTATTTCCTTATATTTCCTTATTAATTTTTCTTGTTTTATTATTTCCTTCCTTATGTGTGTTTTAAATGAGGTGTTTGGGTGTTGGGTTAGGTTAAAGGTAGTGGTGTGTGTGTGTGTGTGTTTGTTTGTGTGTACGTGTGTGTGTGTGTGTGTATGTTTGTGTTTGTATCAACGGCTTGGTGGATGTATGTGTGTTTGTATGTGTGTTTTTTTCTTCATATTATTGTATAGTATTGGCTATTTCCTATGTGTGTGTGTGTGTGTGTGTACGTGTGTGTGTGTGTGTGTGTGTGTGTGTGTGTGTATGTGTGTGTGTGTGTACGTGTGTGTATGTGTGTGTGTGTAGATCAAAATTATTATTATTGTTAACTTTCCTCATCTATTCATTGTGTTTGTTTGTTTGCTGTTTGTCTGTTTGTTTATGTTTATTATTCATATTTATCACTATTGTCTCATTATCCTCTTGCTTTGTATTTCCTGTTTTCTTTTTTTTCTTTTTTATATTTGTTTAGTAATCATCTAGTTTGTTTGTTTGTCTGTATGTTGATATTCTCTCTCTCTCTCTCTCTCTCTCTCTCTCTCTCTCTCTCTCTCTCTCTCTCTCTCTCTCTCTCTCTCTCTCTCTCTCTCTCTCTCTCTTTCTCTTTTTTTTTTACCTGTACGTGCTTGTATCTTGTGCACCAATTTTCTCTATTATTATTATTTTTGTTTTTTTCCCCTAATAGTTTCCTCATTCTGTGTGTGTGTGTGTGTGTGTGTGTGTGTGTGCGTGTGTGTGTGTGTGTGTGTCTGTGTGTGTGTGTGTGTGTGTGAGTGAGTGAGTGTCCTTCATTTTAGGTGTGTGTGTGTGTGTGTGTGTGTTGTTATTAATATTATTCTTATCTTTATTTCTATATCTATATACATTTTCTTTCCTTTTTGTGTATGTATATTGTTTGTTAGTTTTCTATCAATTTCTATATAGCCAAAATAACATATAA
>JAPQNM010000030.1:1838450-1840950 GCA_029783475.1 Metacarcinus magister | reverse complement strand
TTCTTCATTCTTTTTTCTTATTCCTTCCTCCTTCTCCTTCTCCTCCTCCTCCATCTCCCTCCCTTTCTTCCTTCTTTCTCCCCTCCTGTTCTCCCTCTTCCTCCTCCTCCTCCTCCTCCTCCTCCTCCTCCTCCTCCTTCCTCCTCCTCTCCTCCTCCTCCTACCTCCTCCTCCTCCTACCTCCTCCTCTCCTACCTCCTCCTTTACTCTCCCCGCTGGCCAGCCCACACACACACACACACACACAGACACACACACACACACACACACACACACACACACACACACACACACACACACACACACACACGTCTTCCTTACTACGCAGTTCTCTATCGTGTATTGGGCGGTTTCTGTTGGGGTGAGCGTGTTTTGGGCGGTTTTCTGAATATATTTGGGCGGTTTCTACATTGTATTATGGGCCAGTGGGTTTTTTTTTGGAATTTGAGGTTTTTTTATAGTTTTCTTGGGTTTTTTAATTGTATTTTTGGTGGTTTCTAAAAAAAAATTGGCGGTTTTCTTGATATTTTTTTTGGTTTTATTATTTTGGCGGTTTTCTTAAATTTTTTTTTTTGGTTTTCTTATTATTTTGATTTTTTTCTTAATGTTTTTTTGGATTTTCTTTTGGTTTGGTTTTCTGAACTTTTTTTTTCAGTTTTCTTGTTATTTTTACGCAGTTTTCTTTTTTATTTTGGTGGTTTTCAAATTTTTGGAGGGCGTTTTCCGGACACTGCACCTCCTCCTCCTCCTCCTCCTCCTCCTCCTCCTCCTCCTCATCCTCCTCCTCCGTCTTGTCTCATTTTTTCTTCCATTCTTTCTCATATGCTTTCTTCTCACGCTCTCCTCCTCCCCTTCCTCTTCCCCTTCCTCTTCCCCTCCCTCTTCCCCTCCCTCTTCCCCACCCAAGAAATTCTCTCATCATCCTTCCCCTCCCCACCTATTGTTCCCCTCCCCTTCTCTCAACATTCTTCCTCCTTCCCCTCCCCTCTCAATCCCCCCTTCCCCCTCTCTTTACTCCTCCCCTTCCTCTATAAGCAAACTCCTCCTTTCTTCTTCCCCTCTTCCTCATAATTCCCTCACCTCTTTCTCTATTGTCCCTTCCCCTCCCCCTCCCCTTCCCCTTCCCCTTCCCCTTCCCCTTCCCCTTCCCTTCCCCTTCCAGGATGAATGGCCAGGAGGGTTATATGAACGAGGTAGAGGGGAGGAGGAGGAGGGGGAGGGGGGGGGTCGGAGTGGCTAACCTCCCTCTCCTCCTCCTCCTCCTCCTCCTCCTCCTCCTCCTCCTCCTCCTCCTCCTCCTCGTAGGTGACTCAGCATGGTGTTAGAGCTTCACCTGTTGTGTAGGTAAGGTGCCACCCCCCCCTCCTCCTCCTCCTCCTCCTCCTCCTCCTCCTCTCCTCCTCCTCCTCCCCTCTTCCTCATTTACTTAATCACCCTCCTCTTCCTTGTCTTCTTTTTTTATTTTCTTCCTTTTAGATCTTTTCATTTTCATTATTGGTTCTTTGTTTTGTATTCCTCCTCCTCCTCCTCCTCCTCCTCCTCTCCTCCTCCTCCTCAGTAAGGTGAATGAACGTTATGATTACCTGTCTCTCATTAGCGGCTAGGTGTGTGTGTGTGTGTGTGTGTGTGTGTGTGTGTATGTGTGTGTGTTGTAGTTGTTGTTGTTTTTTCTGTAAGATTTTCAGAACATTTATATTTTTTTTCCTTCTCCTTTTCCTCCTTTTCTTCCTCTTCCATTTTCCTTTTTTTTCTCTCTCCCTCTCTTTCTCTTGTTTTTCCCTGTTTGTATTTTCTTTTGTTTTCTTTTATTCCTATTTATGGTTCTTATAGTTATCCATTCTTCCTTATTCCTTTCTTTACTGCTAACATTTTTGTCTTTACTTCCTTCTCTTTCTCTCTCTCTCTCTTTCTTTCTTTCTTTCTTTCTTTCATTATTTTATTTTCCTTTCTTCATCTTCTTTCATTATCAATCTTATTTCTTTCTTTTATAAAATATTTCCTTTATTTTTCCTTCCGAAGACAAAGACAGAGAGTAAGTAAGAGAGAGAGAGAGAGAGAGAGAGAGAGAGAGAGAGAGAGAGAGAGAGAGAGAGAGAGAGAGAGAGAGAGGACAGGTGTTTGATTAGGAAGGTGCAACAGGTGTTTAAATACCCCCTTGCCTACGACAGGTGAGGAGGGAAGGGGGGTGAGGGGGGGAAGGGGAAGGGAGGGGAGGGAAAGGGGAAGGGAATTTTAATGAGGGTTTCTGAGTGAGGGGAAGAAGTTGTTTGTTTGTTAGGGAAGGAAGAGGAAGAAGGAGGGAAGGAGGAGAGAAGAGGAGAAAGGAAAGGTGAGATGGAGGAAAAGAGGGAAATATATAAGAAAGGGGAATGGAGGAGGGAAGGAAGGGGAGGAGAAAGGAAAGGAAGAAGGAAGGGAGGAGAGGAGAGAAGAGTTGAAGGAAGGGAGGAGAGGAGAGAAGAGTTGAAGGAAGAAGGAAGGAAAAGAGAAGAGAAGAAGG
>JAPQNM010000030.1:1815006-1833350 GCA_029783475.1 Metacarcinus magister | reverse complement strand
GAGAGAGAGAGAGAGACGAGAGAGAGGAGAGAGAGATGAGACGAGAGAGAGGAGAGAGAGAGGAGAGCGAGTGACAGGGTTAGAGGCGTGGAGGAAAAGGGATAAAGAAAGGAAAGAGATGTCAGTAATGGGATTAGAGAGAGAGAGAGAGAGAGAGAGAGAGAGAGAGAGAGAGAGAGAGAGAGAGAGAGAGAGAGAGAGAGAGAGAGAGAGTTATTACATTCATTTTCTTTCCTTCATAATTTCCTTTGATGTAATATTTTTTTGCACCTCAGCCTCTCCTCTCTCCTCCTCCCCTCTCCTCCTCCTCTCCTCCTCCTCCTCCTCCTCCTCCTCCTCCTCCTCCTCCTCCTCCTCACCTGTCCTCACAACCCCAGGTGACTTATGGGGAGGGGGAGGGGGAGGAAAACTGTGTTAATTCCTAATCCCTTCCGTCTCGCCTCCTCCTCCTCCTCCTCCTCCTCCTCCTCCTCCTCCTCCTCCTCCTCCTCCTCCTCCTCCTCCTCCTCCTCCTCCTCCTCCTCCTTCTTCCCAGGTGGTCTTCTCGTGCCTGGTCTGGTGGCAATTACCTGTCTTCCTCCTCCTCCTCCTCTTCCTCCTCCTCCTCCTCCTCCTCCTCCTCCTCCTCCTCCTCCTTCTCCTCCTCCTCCTCCTCTTCCTTCCTCCTCTTCCCTTCCTCTTCCTCTTCTCCTCCTCCTCCTCCTCCTCCTCTCCTCCTCCTCCTCCTCCTCTCCTCCTCCTTTTCTTCCTATCATAAGGCTGGACCCGCCCTCTTGTTTGTCAGGAAGAAGAGGAGGAGGAGGAGGAGGAGGAGGAGGAGGAGGAGGAGGAGGAGGAGATGGATTGTGTTGGTCATGTTTTCTTCTTGTTCTTTATTTCCTGTTACATATTTTTCCTCCTCCTCCTCCTCCTCCTCCTCCTCCTCTTCCTCCTCCTCCTCCTCCTCCTCCTCCTCCTCTCCTCCTCCTCCTCCATTTCTTCTTCATCTCCATTTATCTTATATATGCCTCCAGGTTTTGTTTTTCCTCTAATATCTCTTCTTCTTCTTCCTCCTCCTCCTCCTCCTCCTCCTCCTCCTCCTCCTCCTCCTCCTCCTCCTCCTCCTCTTCTTCTTTTTTTTTCTTTTATTACTATTACTACAACTATTATTATTACTATTATTATTATTATTATTATTATTATTATTATTATTATTATTATTATTATTACTACGATTGTTATTATATTATCAATGAAAATAACTAATGACTAAATCTCTTCCTCCTCCTCCTCCTCCTCCTCCCCCAGGTGTCCGTCTCCACCAGTCTCCTCCTTGATGAGGCGAGTAATGATGACTCACTCATTGTGGATGTGGAGTCACCCGCCCCCCCGCCCCCCATCGGTGAGTCATCATCATCATCATTATTATTATTATTGTCATTATTATCATTATTATTATTTTTCTTGTGTTATTATTGTTATTATTATTATTATTATTATTATTATTATTGTTATTATTATTATTATTATTATCATCATCTTCCAGTGTGTGTGTGTGTGTGTGTGTGTGTGTGTGTGTGTGTGTGTGTGTGTGTATCTGTGTGACAAGGACAGGTGAGGGTGACACGTACACGTACACGCTCCACGTACGTACATACATACATACATATACATAACCGTGACGAGCACGTGCACACACACACACACACACACACACACACACACACACACACACACACACACACACACAACTCTCCCTCCTCACCTAACTCTCCTATTTCAGTATTCCATTTCCTCCTCCTCGTCCTCCTCGTCCTCCTCCTCCTCCTCCTCCTCCTCCTCCTCCTCCTCCTCCTCCTCCTCCTCCTCCTCCTCCTCACGTCCTGGGTTCGTTTGGGTTCGAATCCTCGTCTTGGGTTCTCTAGTATTCTGTCACCCCGTAGAGAGAGAGAGAGAGAGAGAGAGAGAGAGAGAGAGAGAGAGAGAGAGAGAGAGAGAGAGAGAGAGAGAGAGAGAGAGGGAGAGGGGGAGAGGGATGTACGCGTGAGCTAATTCACATCTGTCCCTCTCCACCTGCCCCCCCTCTCTCTCTCTCTCTCTCTCTCTCTCTCTCTCTCTCTCTCTCTCTCTAATTATATACCTTTACATTATTGAAGTTTCCAGTGATTTTTCTTTCCCCTCGTTTCCCCTCTCCCTTGATTTACATAGGTGTGTGTTTCCTCTCATTTTCCCCTCATTTTCCCTTCCTCCTCTTCCTCTTCCTCTTCTTTTAATTCCTTTCTTTCTTCCTCCTTCTTTCATCTGTATAGTTTAAATTCCTACCCTCCTTCACCCCTTCCTCTTCCTTCCCTCCTCCCCTCTTCCTCTTCCTCGCCCTCTTCCCCTCCTCCTTCCCCTCACTCCTTCCCCTCAAATGTGACCTTCCCTTCCCCTCGCGTGTCGCCAATCCAGAATGTGAGGTTATTTTCCCCTCTTTTTCCTCCTCCTCCTCCTCCTCCTCCTCCTCCTCCTCCTCCTCCTCTCCTCCTCCTCCTCCTCCTCCTCCTCCTCCTCCTCCTCCTCCTCCTCCTTTGCTTTGACATCACGATCATATGTGTGTGTGTGTGTGTGTGTGTGTGTGTGTGTGTGTGTGTGTGTGTGTGTGTGTGTGTGTGTGTGTGTGTGTGTGCAATATTTTTAGGCCTATGGATTTTTATTGTCATTTGCTCCCCTCTTCTCCCCTCTTTTATCCCCTCCCTTACCTTACCTCACCTGTCTTTCCCCTCACTAACTCTCTCTAACACTCTTTCTCTCTCTCTCTCTCTCTCTCTCTCTCTCCTCTCTCTCTCTCTCTCTCTCTCTCTCTCTCTCTCTCTCTCTCTCTCTCTCTCTCTCTCTCTCTCTCCCACGCATCATTGTCTCCCCTCATTGCCTCCCCTCCCCCCCTCCCTTCCCCTCATTCTCTCCCCTCACAATAAACTGATTTCTGTACACACACATCTCATTGTCACTCTCCTCTTCCCCTCATCCTCCCCTCCCCCCTCCCCTCCCTCTTCCCCTCACCCCCATTAAATCTTACCTCCAACACACACCCACACGCACACACTCACGCACTCAACCGTTTGCAATATATTCGCTAGTCACGCAAATTGAGTGAGGGGAAGGGGTGGGGTGAGGGGAAGGGGGGGGTGAGGGAAGCAGGTGAGGGGAAAGAGATGCAACTGTAAGCAAATAAAGAGAGTGAGGGGAGAAGTGTGACTGAGAGTGTAGGTGAGTGAGGGGAGGAGGTGAGGGGGAGTGAGGGGAGGAGGTGAGGGGAAATGAGGGGAGGAGGTTGTCTACTTACTATAGTTATCATTTTTATGTGTGTGTTTTATGAGTTATTGACGCACTGAATGAGGGGAGAGGGAGAGGGGTGAGGGGAGAGGATGGGTAATGAGGGGAGACAAGTGTTGAGGGGAGAGGGTGAGCAGGTGTGTGTGTGTGTCTCTCTTTCTATCTCTTTCTCTCTCTCTCTCTCTCTCTCTCTCGTTTCCCCTCAGACAATTAGGAATTAGGTCAGACTGTGTTCTTTCTCCCCTCACCTTTCCCCTCTTCTCCTCCTTTCCTCTCTTTTCCTCCTCTTTCTCCTCTTCCTCCTCTTCCTCCCTGTATCTCATAATTGGTTATAATCTGTATAAATCTCTCTCTCTCTCTCTCTCTCTCTCTCTCTCTCTCTCTCTCTCTCTCTCTCTCTCTCTCTCTCTCTCTCTCTCTCTCTCTCTCTCTCTCTCTCCTTAATTTATACCTGATTTAGCTTATTATTTTCCTTCTTTTCCTTCTTTCCTTCCTTCCTTCCTTCCTTCCTTCTTTCTTTCTTTCTTTCTTTCTTTCCCCTCTTTCTTTCTTTTTTCCCCTAATCCTTTGACGTAGTATTTCATTCCCTCGAACCCAATCTAACTAAAAGCCTTTGATGGGGAGGGGAAAAGAGGGGAGGGGAGAGGGGAAAGAGGGGTAGGGGAGAGGGGGAAGGAGGGAAGGGGAGAGGGGAAAGAGGGGAAGGGGAGAGAGGGGAAGGGGAAAAGATAGTATTGGGGGAGGAATTATTTTTGTGTGAGGGGAAGGGGGAATGAGGGGAAGATGAGGTTAGGTTGAGAGAGAGAGAGAGAGAGAGAGAGAGAGAGAGTATATATATAATTTTTTTTTTCTTATTTGTTTATATAGATTTTTTTTATAATGATAATTGCTCATTTTTCATTATTTACAATTTCTTATTTATTTATTTATTTTTTTTGTTGTGTGTGTGTAAATGAAGAAAATCATGTTTACTTTTTTTTTTAATCGTTTCGTAAGATGAATAATGTGATTTTGTATTATTATTATTATTATTATTATTATTAAATTTATCTTGTATTTCTTTTTCTCTTTCTTTACTTATCTCTGTCTACATCTCTCTCTCTCTCTCTCTCTCTCTCTCTCTCTCTCTCTCTCTCTCTCTCTCTCTCTCTCTCTCTCTCTCTCTCTCTCTCTCTCCACAGGTACGAGCGGGAGCAGCGTAGGAGCAAGTGGTGGAGGAGCAGCAGCCAGCAGTGGAGGAGGAAGCGGCGGAGGAGGAGGAGGAGGAGGAGGAGTAGGAGGAGGAGGAGGAGGAGGAGGAGGAGGAGGAGGAGGAGGAGGAGGAGGAGGAGGTGGTGGTAGTGGTGGTGGAGGAGGTGGAGGTGGAGGAGGAGGAAGCGTGGGAGTGATTACCCCCACCCCGCCCACGCCCATACGAGGACAGAGGAAGCGTGGGCGGCCTAAGGGATCCACTCTCCGGGGGCGTCTCTCAAGGGCGTCTGAGGGCGTGGGCGTGGGGGGAGGACAGGCTGGGAACCCCCCCTCCTCCTCCTCCTCCTCCACCACCTCTTCCACATCTTCCTCCTCCTCCTCCACTCTCCATGCATCTGGTTCTCCTGGTAAGTAAATAATAGTAGTAGTAGTAGTAGTAGTAGTAGTAGTAGTAGTAGTAGTAGTAGTAGTAGTAGTAGTAGTAGTAATAGTAGTAGTAGTAGTAGTAGTAGTAGTAGTAGTAGTAGTAGTAATAGTAGTAGTAGTAGTAGTAGTAGTAGTAGTAGTAGTAATAGTAGTAGTAATAGTAGTAGTAGTAGTAGTAGTAGTAGTAGTAGTAGTAGTAGTAATAGTAGTAGTAGTAGTAGTAGTAGTGTAGTAGTAGTTGTAGTAGTAGTAGTAGTAGTAGTAGTAATAGTAGTAGTAGTAGTAGTAGTAGTGTAGTAGTAGTAGTAGTAGTAGTAGTAGTAGTAGTAGTAGTAGTAGTAGTAGTAGTAGTAGTAGTAGTAGTAGTAGTAGTAGTAGTAGTAGTAGTAATAGTAGTAGTAATAATAGTAGTAGTAGGAGGAGACAGATAACAAGAAGGATTAGGAGGAAGATTGGAGGAGGAGGAGTAGGAGGAGGAGGAGGTGGAGGAGGAGGTGGGGGGTGTTGGGGGGGGAGGATCAATCAGTATTCTCTGGTTGGGTTACCTGAAGGGGACGACCAGGTGAGAGAGGGGGGGCGCACAGGTGAGGTGGGGGGGTTAGCCAGGTGAGAGGGGGTTGGGGGGGGGCAGCCAGGTGACTCTAGCACGTGCCTAAAAGTGGGGGGGCGGTAATGGGGTGTGCAGGAGGGGGTGAAATGGGGTGAAAGGGCAAAGGGAAGGGAAATGGGGAGGAGAGGGGAATGGGGAGGAAGAATGAGGGGAGGAGAAGAGAAAATTGGAGGAGTTTTAGAAATAGAGAGAGAGAAAATATACCTCCTCTTCTTCCTCCTTGGTCTTCCTCCTCCTCCTCCTCCTCCTCCTCCTCCTCCTCCTCCTCCTCCTCCTCCTCCTCCTCCTCCTCCTCCTCCTCCGTGCTACACCTGCATTAATATTGAAATTTAATTAAAGATCAGACGCAAGGAAAGTAATGAAGGAGGAGGAGGAGGAGGAGGAGGAGGAGGAGGAGGAGGAGGAAGAAGAAGATTTTGCTGGAAAAGGAAAGGGAGTAAGTAGGTTAAGAGAAGGAGGAGGAGGAGGAAAAGTAGTATCAGTAGTAGTAGTAGTAGTAGTAGTAGGAGTAGGAGGAGGATGAAGAGGAGGAGGAGGAGGAGGAGGAGGAGGAGGAGGAGGAGGAGGAGGAGGATGAAGAGGAGGAGGAGGAGGAGGAAGAGGAGGAGGTAGGTAGGTAGGTTCAAGGTAGTGTGGGCAGGTAGATTGTATATTAGATGATGTGACACTTGGTTTCCTGTACCTCCTCCTCCTCCTCCTCCTCCTCCTCCTCCTCCTCCTCCTCCTCCTCCTCCTCCTCCTCCTCCTCCTCCTCCTTGCTACCCATTTCTCTCCCTCCGTCCTTCCCTTCCTCCTTGTTTTTCCATTTATTTTGCTCTCCTCCTCCTCCTCCTCCTCCTCCTCCTCCTCCTCCTCCTCCTCCTCCTCCTCCTCCTCCTCCTCCTCCTCCTCCTCCTCTTTTATCTCCCCTCTTCATCTTCCTATAAATGCATCCGTTTCCCCTTCAATTCTACATGTTAACTCTCTCATTCTGGAGGAGGAGGAGGAGGAGGAGGAGGAGGAGGAGGAGGAGGAGGGAGCATCTCTAATTATACTTCTCTGACCCGAGGAACATTTAGGTCATGGCAAGGAGGAGGAAGAGGAGGAGGAGGAAGAGGGGGGGAGAGAGATGTGCCTTCCTCTTCTCCTCCTCCTCCTCCTCCTCCGCATCTTATTGACAAGGGGAAAAAAACTTAGGGGGGGAAGGGTCAAAGGGGTAAAGGGGGAAGCAGAAATTCAAGGTCGAAGGGAAGAGGAGGAGGAGGAGGAGGAGGAGGAGGAGGAGGACTGGTACTGATGCTTAGGTATGCAGTTAGGTTTGATTCTTTCTCTCTCTCTCTCTCTCTCTCTCTCTCTCTCTCTCTCTCTCTCTCTCTCTCTCTCTCTCTCTCTCATCTTTGCAATATATACCTTCCATTTATTTATTTCTTTTATTTCCACCTGCATTGCATTCCAAATTTTCCCTTTTTTCCCATCAGTTTTCCTCTTTAATCTCCTTTTTCTCGTTTCTCTCCTCATTTCCCATTATATTTCCCTTTTTTCCCCTCCTTTCCCCCTATATTCCCAAAACATGACTTAATTCCCCTTGTTTCCCCTCACTAGGCGGTAACGGCAGTCCAGGTGGAGGAGGCGGGGGGAGTGGCGCGCCCGTGAAGCGAGGGAGGGGACGCCCACGCTTGCTTCCCCTTGGTCCGGGCCATCAGGGGAGCCGCGCCCCCTCCTCTGCCCTCCCCCTTGCCCTCGGAACCACACTCAACACCAACAAGACGGAAGACAATTCACAGAAGCCATTTGGTTTCTATACTTAATAATTTCCCCTTTTTTCCCCTTTTTTCCCTTTTTTCTCGATTATTTTGATCTAGTTCGTTTACTTTAAAGTTGATTTTTTTTCTCATAGTTTTTCTTCTTCGTTTTTTTCAAGTATGTTTTGTTTATATATATATATATATATATATATATATATATATATATATATATATATATATATATATATATATATTTTCTATTAATATTTTTTCCTTTTTTTCCCCTCTCTATATATTTTGTATATTTTTCATTTCCTTATTATTATTTTCTTGTATTTATTAATTTATTTGATTTTAATATTCCTCCTCCTCCTCCTCCTCCTCCTCCTCGATAAGTGAATGATGTAACCTCAACACTCGTCTCTATAGGGTGAGGGGAAGCGGGGGGGAGAGGGGAGAAAGAGGGTGAGGGGAAAGCGGGGGTGAGGGGTGAGGTGGCGCCACACAGGTGAGTTCACAACACCTGTCACACACCTGCCGCCCCCCACACCTCCCCTCACCCACCCTTCCCCTCACCTTCCCCTCTTTCCCCTACCCATTGATACATGACTAGATTGCTTTCTCTCTATATATCTCTATATCTCTTCCATTCAATCTCTCTTTATCTATCTATCTATCTATCTATATCTATTTATCTATATGTCTATCACTATCTATCTATTTCTTTTTCTTTTTTTCTATCTATCTCTAATAATTTGCTTTAATATTGATCATAATCTTGTGTTATTTTTTGGCTTTACAACATTAAAATAAAAAAAAAGTTTCTATATTATTATTATTATTATTATTATTATTATTATTATTATTATTATTATTATTTAAAGGTGTAATTAATTAATAATATAATACAATATAAAGCGTATGTAACTTAACGGTCATAAAGACACGTTAGGCTCAAGGATTTTCAACCGTATTTATTATTATTATTATTATTATTATTATTATTATTATTATTATTATTATTATTATTACTACTATTATTATTATGTACAAGAAAGTTATTTACTTTTTGTTTTTACTATGTGTATAAATGTATAAGAAAAAATATAATAATGATAATAAATGAATAGAAAAAATAAATAATAATGTGTTTTTTGGTTTGAAGGTATAAATTTCATCACCTGTTCGGTCATGACGGGCCGATCAAAACCTTCACTACTGACTGTCATCGGTGCCAATGGCTATGGAAGTTAATTATTTGCATTATAAAATGTAATGCAGTACTTTTAGTGCATTGTCAAGCTCCATCAAGAGGATATGACAGCTATCAGTAACCCACGTATACACCTACACACGACTTGTTACCCCGTTAGGAACACATATAGTCCAGTGGCGTATGGTGGTTTCTGTCACTGGGTGTGGTGAACAGTAATTCTGTCCATAAATAACATATACCTAATTACTTTCAATTAGCAAGGAAATGCACGTGCTCCCTCGACATTGGCGTCAATGAAATGAGTTAGTATAACTTGGCAACTGAACTTCCGTTGTTTCATCGGTAAGAGAGTCCATGACTTAGTTGCACTTAATCTATATTTCTGATTGAGTGACTTAATAACATTTGGTTTCATAATAAATACTATATTATAATTTCTGCAAGTCTTAATTATGCCCATATAATGAATGGCAAAGACACTTTATACCTTCTAGCCAATATAAAATTTCAGCAGTAAAAAAGGAACGCAAGCAGTGTGCATTTGTAGAGCCGCACACCGAGCTCCATATTTTCAACAGTCTGCCCTCCCACTCACCCGTACGCGCTATGTTACATAATGATACAATTGATTATTGTGTGTGCAGTGTTTCTACAAAACACCTATAATGAAAAATATTATAACAGGTCTAAAAACAAAAAGCAAAATATCGTTTCCCACTTACTGTTGAATTTATTTATAACTATCATGCATTTCTCTCTTTGGCTGAGGTTGGGCGGCGCACACCTAGCACACCCTGGATATAAGTCCCTGCACACGACACGTTATCTCGTAAGGAACACATATAGTCTTAACTTCCACGAATATTCTTGTAATGACTGTTACAGCTCAAAGCAGTTCATAACTAAGCCTTACGACACGTTTAACCATCTTACAGACCCTCGTAGAGGTGTAGAATTGATCTCAACATATGGTGCAGATTCTGATTCATTGATTGAAAATTCAATACGATTAAAACTAAAGGAGTTACAACTAGTTTAAGTCGAAAATTTAATGAAAACCAGTTTTGATACACTATTTCAGGATGGCAGAGTCTGTTTGAATACTCCTGTAGTGTACATAGCCTTCCTTTGAGCTTCTTATATGCTGCTGAATCAAGATAAGGCTCACTATAACTAGGTATATAGAGGCAGAAAACCATTCAATTCCCACCGCTCGGTCGGTCATGACTGGCCGATCAAAATCTTCACTACTGACTGTCACCGGTGCCAATGGCTATGGAAGTGATTTATTTTCATTAAAAAATGTAATGCAGTACTTTTATTGGAGTGTCAAGCTCCATCAAGAGGATATGATAGCTATCCGTAACCCACGTATACTCCTACACACGACGCGTTACCCCGTAAGGCACACGTATAGTCTTAACTTCCACCTATATTCTTGTAATGACTGTTACAGCTGAAAGCAGTTCATAACTAAGCCTTACGAACCGTTTAACCATCTTACAGACCCTCGCGGAGGTGTAGAATTGATCTCAACATAGGGTGTAATTTGGTCATTTTTGCTCCTCAGGGAATTTTTTTGTTTTTTTTCCTCTTCGATTTTGTTCTTTTTAAAATATGTTGTACATAGGAATAATGTAAGGCTTTCAGCTTAGTTTCAGTTAATTTCACCGGCAAGTTTTATTTCTATAAATGAATTTATTTGGGTCAAAACAAATTATATAATCATTATGGTGGATCTAATACTTTACCAATGTTGATGGAAAAGATATCAGATATTCCTTATGAAATTACCAACTAATAAACAAAGCACTTTGTTCAATTGGTATCTTAGCTTAGAAGCTAATATTGTTTGTTGAATGATATCATTATTTTTGTAAATAACTATTTTTCATAAGATAGATACCGATCAAATATAACAAAGAGTTATGTTGTGAAATCATATATATTTTTCTCCTTTTTTTAAACCCTCTCCCATTCCAATCCTGCGTCTAGTTCCTTTTTTCATGATTTATAATGTACGTCATTTACGTGAGGACGTAATATATATTTTCTTACTATTGTGTTTATCAGTACTTGTTACATACCATAAGGATCGGAAAAAGGTGCCAATTTTGAAGCATTGCTTGAAAATTCAATACGAGTAAAACTAAAGGAGTTACAACTAGTTGAAGTCGAAAATATGATGAAAACAAGTTTTGATACACTATGTCAGGATGGCAGAGTCTGTTTGAATATTCCTGTAGTGTACATAGCCTTCCTCTGAGCTTCTTAAATGCTGCTGAATCAAGATAAGGCTCACTATAACTAGGTATATAGAGGCAGAAAACCATTCAATTCCCACCGCTCGGTCGGTCATGACTGGCCGATCAAAATCTTCACTACTGACTGTCACCGGTCGGTGTCAATGGCTATGGAAGTGATTTATTTTCATTAAAAAATGTAATGCAGTACTTTTATTGGAGTGTCAAGCTCCATCAAGAGGATATGATAGCTATCCGTAACCCACGTATACTCCTACACACGACGCGTTACCCCGTAAGGCACACGTATAGTCTTAACTTCCACCTATATTCTTGTAATGACTGTTACAGCTGAAAGCAGTTCATAACTAAGCCTTACGAACCGTTTAACCATCTTACAGACCCTCGCGGAGGTGTAGAATTGATCTCAACATAGGGTGTAATTTGGTCATTTTTGCTCCTCAGGGAATTTTTTTGTTTTTTTTCCTCTTCGATTTTGTTCTTTTTAAAATATGTTGTACATAGGAATAATGTAAGGCTTTCAGCTTAGTTTCAGTTAATTTCACCGGCAAGTTTTATTTCTATAAATGAATTTATTTGGGTCAAAACAAATTATATAATCATTATGGTGGATCTAATACTTTACCAATGTTGATGGAAAAGATATCAGATATTCCTTATGAAATTACCAACTAATAAACAAAGCACTTTGTTCAATTGGTATCTTAGCTTAGAAGCTAATATTGTTTGTTGAATGATATCATTATTTTTGTAAATAACTATTTTTCATAAGATAGATACCGATCAAATATAACAAAGAGTTATGTTGTGAAATCATATATATTTTTCTCCTTTTTTTAAACCCTCTCCCATTCCAATCCTGCGTCTAGTTCCTTTTTTCATGATTTATAATGTACGTCATTTACGTGAGGACGTAATATATATTTTCTTACTATTGTGTTTATCAGTACTTGTTACATACCATAAGGATCGGAAAAAGGTGCCAACTTTTGAAGCATTGCTTGAAAATTCAATACGAGTAAAACTAAAGGAGTTACAACTAGTTGAAGTCGAAAATATGATGAAAACAAGTTTTGATACACTATGTCAGGATGGCAGAGTCTGTTTGAATATTCCTGTAGTGTACATAGCCTTCCTCTGAGCTTCTTAAATGCTGCTGAATCAAGATAAGGCTCACTATAACTAGGTATATAGAGGCAGAAAACCATTCAATTCCCACCGCTCGGTCGGTCATGACTGGCCGATCAAAATCTTCACTACTGACTGTCACCGGTCGGTGTCAATGGCTATGGAAGTGATTTATTTTCATTAAAAAATGTAATGCAGTACTTTTATTGGAGTGTCAAGCTCCATCAAGAGGATATGATAGCTATCCGTAACCCACGTATACTCCTACACACGACGCGTTACCCCGTAAGGCACACGTATAGTCTTAACTTCCACCTATATTCTTGTAATGACTGTTACAGCTGAAAGCAGTTCATAACTAAGCCTTACGAACCGTTTAACCATCTTACAGACCCTCGCGGAGGTGTAGAATTGATCTCAACATAGGGTGTAATTTGGTCATTTTTGCTCCTCAGGGAATTTTTTTGTTTTTTTTGCCTCTTCGATTTTGTTCTTTTTAAAATATGTTGTACATAGGAATAATGTAAGGCTTTCAGCTTAGTTTCAGTTAATTTCACCGGCAAGTTTTATTTCTATAAATGAATTTATTTGGGTCAAAACAAATTATATAATCATTATGGTGGATCTAATACTTTACCAATGTTGATGGAAAAGATATCAGATATTCCTTATGAAATTACCAACTAATAAACAAAGCACTTTGTTCAATTGGTATCTTAGCTTAGAAGCTAATATTGTTTGTTGAATGATATCATTATTTTTGTAAATAACTATTTTTCATAAGATAGATACCGATCAAATATAACAAAGAGTTATGTTGTGAAATCATATATATTTTTCTCCTTTTTTTAAACCCTATTCCATTCCAATCCTGCGTCTAGTTCCTTTTTTCATGATTTATAATGTACGTCATTTACGTAAGGACGTAATATATTTTTTCTTACTATTGTGTTTATCAGTACTTGTTACATACCATAAGGATCGGAAAAAGGTGTAAACGTTGAAGCATTGCTTGAAAACTCAATACGAGTAAAACGAAAGGAGTTACAGCTAGTTTAAGTAGAACATATGATGAAAACAAGTTTTTATACACTATTTCAGGATGGCAGAGTCTGTTTGAATATTCCTGTAGTGTACATAGCCTTCCTCTGAGCTTCTTAAATGCTGCTGAATCAAGATAAGGCTCACTATAACTAGGTATATAGAGGCAGAAAACCATTCATTTCCCACCGCTCGGTCGGTCATGACTGGCCGATCAAAATCTTCACTACTGACTGTCACCGGTCGGTGTCAATGGCTATGGAAGTGATTTATTTTCATTAAAAAATGTAATGCAGTACTTTTATTGGAGTGTCAAGCTCCATCAAGAGGATATGATAGCTATCCGTAACCCACGTATACTCCTACACACGACGCGTTACCCCGTAAGGCACACGTATAGTCTTAACTTCCACCTATATTCTTGTAATGACTGTTACAGCTGAAAGCAGTTCATAACTAAGCCTTACGAACCGTTTAACCATCTTACAGACCCTCGCGGAGGTGTAGAATTGATCTTAACATAGGGTGTAATTTGGTCATTTTTTCTCCTCAGCGAATGTCTTCGATTTTGTTCTTTTTAAAATATGTTTTACATAGGAATAATGTAAGGCTTTCAGCTTAGTTTCAGTTAATTTCACCGGCAAGTTTTATTTATTTATTTTATTTATTTTATATAAATATTAAGTTTCATTTTACTGCGTAATTATTAGTCATAGAACAAATATTCATAATGACAATTGTACAGTTTGATTAGGTGTATCAGAATCTGCAATCATATTTCCAATATCTCTAATAGCTTTCGGGAAAATGAGGAGGAAAGTCATGTTTTTATATAAATATGAAGTTTAATTTTACTGCTTAATTATTAGTCATAGAACAAATATTCATAATCACAGTTGTACAGTTTAATTAGGTGTATCAGATGCCTCAATGATATTTCCAATATCTCTTATAGCTTTCGGGAAAATGAGGAGGAAATTCATGTTTTTATATAAATATTAAGTTTCATTTTACTGCGTAATTATTAGTCATAGAACAAATATTCATAATGACAATTGTACAGTTTAATTAGGTGTATCAGATACTTCAATCATATTTCCAATATCTCTAATAGCTTTCGGGAAAATGAGGAGGAAAGTCATGTTTTTATATAAATATGAAGTTTAATTTTACTGCTTAATTATTAGTCATAGAACAAATATTCATAATCACAGTTGTACAGTTTAATTAGGTGTATCAGATGCTGCAATGATTTTTCCAATATCTCTTATAGCTTTCGAGAAAATGAGGAGGAAAGTCATGTTTTTATATAAATATTAAGTTTCATTTTACTGCATAATTATTAGTCATAGAACAAATATTCATAATGACAATTGTACATTTTGATTAGGTGTATCAGATGCTGCAATGATATTTCCAATATCTCTAATAGCTTTCGGGAAAATGAGAAGGAAAGTCATGTTTTTATATAAATATAAAGTTTAATTTTACTGCGTAATTATTAGTCATAGAACAAATATTCATAATATCAGTTGTACAATTTAATTAGGTGTATCAGATGCTGCAATGATATTTCCAATAACTCTAATAGCTTTCGAGAAAATGAGGAGGAAAATCATGTTTTTATATAAATATTAAGTTTCATTTTACTGCGTAATTATTAGTCATAGAACAAATATTCATAATGACAGTTTTACAGTTTAATTAGGTGTATCAAATGCTGCAATGATATTTCCAATATCTAATAGCTTTCGAGAAAATGAGGAGGAAAATCATGTTTTTATATAAATATACGGTTTTATTTTACTGTGTAATTATTAGTCATAGAACAAATATTCATAATGACAGTTGTACAGTTGAATTAGGTGTATCAGATGGTGCAATGATATTTCCAATATCTCTAATAGCTTTCGAGAAAATGAGGAAGAAAGTAATTTTTAAAAAAGTAAAATTCAGTATATATTAGTACTAGAGCAAATATTCATAATGACAGTAGTAGATTTTAATTAGTTCTATCAGATTCTGTAAAGATATTTCCAATATCTCTAATATCTTTCGAGAAAATGAGGAGGAAAGTCGTATTTTTATATAATTATACGGTTTTATTTTACTACGTAATTATTAGTCATAGAACAAATATTCATAATGTCAGTTTTACAGTTTAATTAGGTGTATCAGATGCTGCAATGATATTTCCAATATCTCTAATAGCTTTCGAGAAAATGAGGAGGAAAGTCATGTTTTTATATAAATATTAAGTTTTATTTTGCTGCTTAATTATGAGTCATAGAACAAATATTCATAATGACAGTTGTACAATTTTATTAGGTCTATCAGATGCTGCAATGATTTTTTCAATATCTCTAATAGCTTTCGAGAAAATGAGGAGGAAAGTCATGTTTTTATATAAATATAATGTTTTATTTTACTGAGTAAATATTAGTCATACAACAAATATTCATAATATCAGTTGTACAGTTTAATTAGGTCCATCAGATGCTGAAATTATATTTCCAATATCTCTAATAGCTTTCGAGAAAATGAGGAAATTCATGTTTTTATATAAATATATAGTTTTATTTTACTGCGTAATTATGAGTTAAAGAACAAATATTCATAATTACAGTTGTACAGTTTAATTAGGTCTATCAGATGCTGCAATGATATTTCCAATATCTCTAATACCTTTCGAGAAAATGAGGAGTAAAGTCATGTTTCTATATAAATATAAAGTTTTATTTTACTGCGTAATTATGAGTCATAAAACAAATATTCATAATTACAGTTGTACAGTTTAATTAGGTCTATCAGATGCTGCAATGATATTTCCAATATCTCTAATAGCTTTCGAGAAAATGAGGAGGAAAGTAATGTTTTTATATAAATATAAAGTTTTATTTTACTGCGTAATTATTAGTCATACAACAAATATTCATAATATCAGTTGTACAGTTTAATTTGATCTATCAGATGTTGCAATGATATTTCCAATATCTCTAATAGCTTTCGAGAAAATGAGGATGAAAGTCATATTTTTATATAAATATAAAGTTTTATTTTACTGCGTAATTATGAGTCATAGAACAAATATTCATAATTACAGTTGTACAGTTTAATTAGGTCTATCAGATGCTGCAATGATATTTCCAATATCTCTAATAGCTGTCGAGAAAATGACGAGGAAAATCATGTTTTTATATAAATATACGGTTTCATTTTACTGCGTAATTATTAGTCATAGAACAAATATTCATAATGACAGTTTTAGAGTTTAATTAGGTCTATCAGATGCTGCAATTATATTTCCAATATCTCAAATAGCTTTCGAAAAAATGAGGAAGAAATTCATGTTTATGGAAAAAGGATGTGTGTGTGTGTGTGTGTGTGTGTGTGTGTGTGTGTGTGTGTGTGTGTGTGTGTGTGTGTGTGTGTGTGTGTGTGTGTACGCGCTTAACAGGTGACCTGTCCTGAGGTTGAAAAATGAGTGCTGCCGTTTGAAGGGAGTTTACAATATTTATTTTATATAGGAAATACCTCATTTTATTGCTATATTCCTTCATATTGTATTTAGAACACAGTTATTTCAACATTTACCTTAATAAGAACTACGGTGAACGTTGATAAAAGTGATAACGTTTTCCAAGCAACACTTTAAAAAATGTATGCCGCGCTTCGATATTCATATGAATATCGTAAGCGTAGAACGGTAACTTTTATTTTATACATAATTTTTTTATATTTTATGTTGCATGGATTTTCGTTAAAACATTTTATATGCCTTTTACTTATGTACATCAAGTTCTAACTGGCTAGTTCACGTACACATGGCAACGTTGGACCCATGGGAAGACTGGATTCTGTCCCACCAGAAAGCTCTACTAAGATCTGTCGGACTATAGGTCAGTACAGGTCACAGGTATGGGATGGGCTTGGGCAGGTCACAGGTAGTCCCTCCAGTACCTGTTGTGTCACTTGGTCCATTAGCTGACCTGACCTCGGCGCCCCCAGCATATGCGCCGCCAATGACCTGCAACGGAAGCAATATGTTGACCTTGGTGGAAGAGGAAGAAGAAGAAGAAGAGGAAGAAGAGGAGTGGAGGAGAAGAAGAGGAGGAGGAGGAGGAATAGGTGGTGGAGAAGGAAGAGACTATAACGCCAGTGAGGAGGATGGAGTGAGGTGAATGGTACTTACGCCAGCAGGGGTGTGAGGGATGGGCGTGCAAGGGCGTGGTGATGGTGGTGGGCGTAGTGGGTCATTCTACACGACATGCAGCTGAGGTCGTCCCTTCGTTCCCGCCACAGACCATTCACCACCTCCGCCAGGTCGTCCAGCTCCTGTGTGAGGCCAGACGACCCCTCGACGCCGTGGGTGAAGGAGGTGGAGAAGGCGTGATTGGCTCCTGGAATGTCCGTGTCGTCTAATTGGTCGTTGCGTCGTCGTCGTCTTTTCGTTTTTATTGCTATGGTTGTCGTTGTAATGTCGGTGATGACCTTGAAGGCGAGGTAAGCGAGGAGGGCCGCGGCGCCCATACTCGCCAGCACCAAGTACGGATCTAGGTAAGCGCCGTACCCGTTTGAGGAGCCGCCGTACCCGTGGGAGGAGCCGCCGTACCCGCCTTGACCCCCGTACCCGTCATAGCTGCCGTACTCTCCATAGGGACTCCCACCTCCGCCGTACCCGCCATGCGATCGACCTTGTTCCTCTGAAGTGAAGTTCCTCAGCAAGAGATCAAGTCCAGCTGCCGCCAGAGGAACCTTGAGGCGTAGGTCATTCCGGTAATGAACCAACTCTTCCCTTGTCACGTGGTTCCTCATCACCCACAGCACGTGATCTATGAAATGATGGAACGTGACTCGTGCAACCCGCCTCGCAGCCTCCCATCCCATCCCATCTGTGCCTCTCCCGGCCTCCGTCAAGGGTTGGAGTAGCGGCTTTAACCTCTCCTTCAAGAACACCAGGACCTCGGGGTTAAGTTTCTCCCCAAAAGTCTTGATGAGGTTTGCTTGGTCACCCGCCTGAAGAACACTACGAATGAGGCCGAGCGGGAGTTGTTCCTTCAAGCCCTGAGCCTCGTACTGCCCCTCCAGCAGGTTAAGATACCCGTTTGCCATGTCCCTCAAGTGGCTCCAAGTGTCACTACGTAAACCATCGAGGTACTTGAGCAAGGAAGGCTTGTTAGGGTTACTTGTTAGGGTAGGAGTGACCTCAGGGATCGCTAGGTCATCAAACTCCTCCTGTAGGTTGGTTAGTATGGTGTGCAGTGCCGGCCTCACCTCCTCTAGTATATCAGCATCCACCTTCATGTTGCTAGAAAGATCTGGTCTCCTTGTGGCCTCGTCCTCGTCCTCGTCCTCGTCTACATATTGATGGTGAAGCTCAAACAGGCTCTCGAGAACGCTGCCTTGGAGGGGTCGTGGAGGGAGGGCGGGGTCGTTGTGTCCCTCCAAGC
>JAPQNM010000030.1:1797506-1810006 GCA_029783475.1 Metacarcinus magister | reverse complement strand
TCTCTCTCTCTCTCTCTCTCTCTCTCACACACACACACACACACACACACACACACACACACACACACACACACACACACACACACACACACACACACACACACACACACACACACACACACACACACTCGGCAGGTACTTTGTAAAAACAGTGTTAATCTCGTGATCACAGCTTAGCATGGTCGTCGTCATCGTAATCCATCCACACACTAATGAAAGGCAGCACCGAGACCTTGCAGACAAGTGTTATCGTCTTACAATAGTTACTACAATCATGTCATCGTTTTCTATAAGCATTTGCCTAAAATAGAAAGCAGATATTTTAGGGTAGACTTACAGAAATATTGACTCCTGATGCGTGTGCGTGTTTGTTGGTGCCTCTAGAAGCGGAGGGAACAGCCGGCGGAGGGGCAGGAGTAAGCGTTGCCCTGTACCAGAGTGCCTGTAACGTCATCCAGCAGCTGACCTGACCCTGCCACGCCCAGCAGATTTGATGTGGATGATCTGCCGGATGATAGGGAGGATATGTATGACTCACACAGTGACTCACTCATAACT
Organism: Metacarcinus magister; assembly: GCA_029783475.1. Taxonomy (NCBI): domain Eukaryota; kingdom Metazoa; phylum Arthropoda; class Malacostraca; order Decapoda; family Cancridae; genus Metacarcinus; species Metacarcinus magister. The sequence continues at coordinate 1,809,448 of JAPQNM010000030.1, read as the reverse complement.
CACTCACTCATCTAATCGACTTAATGTAAAACAGAACAGTTCAGGGAAGAGTAGGCTGGCATTATACTTACAGCAGGAGTGCCAGGCCTGTGTGTGTGGCCCCGGGCCCGACCAGCTGGCGGCACAGGTGGTTCTGCACGCAGGTGGTCGAGTCGTTACCGCTGTGTGCCCGCCACAGCTGGTTGAGGTGGTCGGCCAGGTCGTTCTCTGCCAGCGACAGCCCCGTCAACGTCTCGTCTTCGACCAGCGGCGCCGACGACCACACGTCACCTCGTAGGGCAGCGGGCAGGGCCAGGGTGTCGTTATTGGCAGCAGGCACGGCACGTTCAGCCCGCATGGCGCGCCCACTGCCAAGGAAGGGCACATCAGACTGCCAAAGGGAGAGTGAACCGTCCCCAATGTCACGCCTGCCACGTGAGGTGCCGTTGATAAGCCTGAAGAGCAGGAAGCCGAGCAGTGTGCCCAACGCCAGGGCTCCCAGCACCACGTACGGGTCCAGGGTGCTCATATACCCATACCCATACCCGCCGCCAGACCCGCTGCCGTACCCGCCGCCGTACCCGCTGCTGTACCCGCCATCCCTGGGCGCAGGCTCCTTCAGGTCCTGCACGCGGGGGCTCAGAAGGTCTTCCTGCGCCATCTGGTCTTCAGGCCTAAGAGACCTGTCCTGCATACGGTTGTTTTGAATGTTGTCGTCGTATTCATAGGTGTTTAGGATGTGGTCCAACACGCCTCTACGGGAGCGGCCGTTGCCTTGTTGGTGTCCGCCGTTCACCAGGGAGTTGTAGAAGTGAGTCAACTCTACATTGTCCAGCGACATCAACTCAACGAACTGCCGCGCTAGGTCACTGTTGACGCGGTTCTCCAAGTGGGCGGAGACTAAGCCTGCAAGGGTGTACAGAGTGTGCTTGACCCGCTCCGAGGTGAAGTAGTCGAGTGCCCCGCCGAGCCCCGCCGCCTGCGTCAGGTTGGTGAGTGAGTCAGCGTCACGCAGAGGGCCCAGCAGCGGCTCCGCCTTGGCCGCCAGGAACTCTGCGAACTCAGGGTCGAGTTTCTTGGCCAAGAAGGAGGCGAGGTTGAGGTCGTCGCCGAGGCTGAGCACACGGTCGATGATCTTGACGGGCGTCCGCTGCATGAACGACTCAAGGGAGTTCTGTTCCTCCACGTACGACAACACGCGCGCCCACGTTGACTTCATTACCTCCCACAGATTGATGGAAGTCAAGTTAAGACTTGGCAATGCTACTGGAAGGTCCTGTGAACTAGACTCTTTAAGGAGGGTATCCAGGCCTCCATACTCCTCCTGGAAAATATTCTTAGCCAGAGAAAGGAACTTTGATGTGATGTCGTCCTTGCCTGAGCCTCTGTCAATAGTGTTGGTGAGGACGCCTCCTTCACCCTCTGTCTTACTGGCCTTCAGTGATTCTTTCCCTCCGAGCTTCTCCGCTTCGTCAATGAGGCGGAACAAAGGTTTCATGAAATCCTCATTTACACCAAGAACATCGCTTATTCCTTTTCCATTTTCTTTGACCTTCTCAAGGACTTTGGACAAAACTAGCGCGCCCATCCAGCTTTTGAAGTCGTTATGTTGTCCTGAGGAGGCAACAAGGCCCCCTAGGAAGGCCAGAACACCTGTAGTGTCCCTTTGAACCGTCCTCAGGTGGTGGGAAGACAGTACCATCCAGAGTCTTGGTGGAAGTGATGGTGACCAGAAGAAGAACAGCGAACACACAAACCTTGACTTTCATATTCATGGTGAACTCCTGAGGAAAGAAGAAGGAGGTTGTGAGAATATGTGGAAAAGGTATTATTGTCAGGCCTAGAAGGTAAATGAGGCCTAGAGGGTAAAGATGAGTAACAAGGAGACTGAAGAAGTGAATGACGTGGTAAAAGAAAACACGAATGGGATGCAGGGGAGTGTGAGGGAGGGTGAAGGAAGAATGATGAGGAATGGGAGGTAAGAGAGCAGGCGGGAAAAGACGAGAGAGAGAGAGAGACGAGAGAGACGAGAGAGACGAGACTATAAATCAGAATGTGAAGAAAAAAAATCCACAATGTAACACTTCTTTCATGACAGTAAATGAGATGACGTCATGAAGGTGAACGAAGCTAATTGGCTCGCAAGGAAAAGTGGGCGGGGCCTTAACATGAACCAATAGCAGCACAGGGTGGTGACGTCAAACATGGTAGGGAGGGGAGGAGGTTGGGGGGGGACATACTAGCACTTCACGCTGATTGGTTGAGGCGGAAATGAGGTCATGAATATAGGCGGAGCAAATTGTATCTCACTTGGTAATTGGTAAAAGATTTCGCAAGGAGGAGGAGGAGGAGGAAGAGGAAGAGGAAGAGAAAGAGGAAGAGAAGAGGAAGAGGAGGACGTGACGTGATATATACCTATTCGTGACTGTAATAGGACTAAAATCATCCTACCTACGTTGGATAATTGCTACATGACGGGATGTAGAAATCTGTATCCTTATCATCTTATCATCCGGGCAGTGTTGCGGAACTTTGCAATGTAATAAAAGATTCGCACGTGTCGAGAATATGACGAAGAAATATGGGGTTATGACAATTATATGACGAAGAAATATGGGGTTTGTGATAATTATAGTTCTACTTCACTGGAGCAAAGAGAGAGAGAGAAGAAGAAAAAAAAAGTTAGTATGTGATGAACGTTAAAAGTGTAGTAGTGTGTAAGTAAGTGTTATTAGATGAAGCTGCTATACTACCTCGACCAGAACGAACGTGTTATAAGTGTTATAAGTGTGTTTTATAAGTGTTAGAAGTGAGAGTGTGTGTGTGTGTGTGTAATGTGGTGTGTTATTCCACTTCACATTGTATGATCTTTATAAGTATATCATTGTTGTCTTCTGAATCGAGAGGAACAACAAAAAAAACACACATACTACTACTACTACAACAACAACAACAACAACAACAACAACAACAACAACAACAACAACAACACACACACACACACACACACACACACACACACACACACACACACACACACACACACACACACACACACACACACACACACACACACACACACACACACGTACCTACCTTCACAGTTGCAATATCACTAACACCACAACACAGCAGCGAGACAGCTTTCCTTCCTTCCTTCTCTTCCCTCCGCCCGTCACCGCCGCACTGACACTCTCAAGACGCAATCCATCCCTCCTCACCCTCGCAACATAAAGACATCGCTGGGAGGGGACGGGAGTAGTGGGAGTAGGAGTAGGAGTAGTAGGGGTAGGAGTAGTAGTGGTGGTGGTGGTGGTGGTGGTGGTGCATGGAGAACGGCAATGCAAGCGTATAACTGGTCGGATAGATAAAAATAATACGCCTAATGGTCTGGAAAATAGCATGGTGTTTATGTGCAATCAGTCGTTGACCTACCTACCTACCTACTCAGTCTAACCTACCTTCAGTCAGTCAGTCAGTCAGTCAGTCAGCTCCTCCCTCTCTCTCTCTCTCTCTCTCTCTCTCTCTCTCTCTCTCTCTCTCTCTCTCTCTCTCTCTCTCTCTCTCTCTCTCTCTCTCTCTCTCTCTCTCTCTCTCTCTCTCTCTCTCTCTCTCTCTGTGTGTGCTTTCTCGTATGAATTTGAATGTTTTCTCTTTTCTTCCTGTTTTCTTTTCTACGCTTTCGTGTTTTTTGAAATTGGTGAAAACCCGGATGAGGTCAAATAAAAATAGGACGTTTTTAGATATAGATACGTGTTCATTTATTTTGGGATTACTGAAGGATGATGATGATGATGATGATGATAATGAGGAGGAGGAGGAGGAGGAGGAGGAGGAGGAGGAGGAGGAGGATAGTAACAACAGCAACAACAACAACAACAACAACAACAACAACAACAACAACAACAACAACAACAACAACAACAACAACAACAACAACAACATCAACTACTACTACTACTACTACTACTACTACTACTACTACTACTACAAGAATTAAGAAGAACAAAAAACACATAGAACAAGAAGACTAACAGTAATTTAGACAAAAAAAAGAAATCTAATCATCACTTTTCTCCTACTGAAAATACACAAGAACGTGCTCTCATTACATGTCCTGAAGGTATGGTAGTAGTAGTAGTAGTAGTAGTAGTATAACAAAGGATACACAAATAACTCAATAATCTATTTAGCAACAGCGAAAACAAAGTAAAAATTCATATCAAAATTCAACTTTCCTTCTGAACACAATCCTACTGCTACTTCTTCTCATCTTAAAAGGACTAAGAAGGTAGAAGAAAAAAACACAGGTGAAGGTCAATCATTCCAACAGGTTATCAGTAATTAGAGAGAGAAGGATTGAAAGTACTGAGTAAATCTTGTCTTAGTAAAATGGACAGCAAATAGAGGCATTGACAACGGGTTATAGAAAACGGGAAGGTGGTTGATAGAATCGTTTAATTACAAAGAATCGATGTTGGTGAAAATGTTGGTAGAAGATCACACATTAAGTTCAGGTGCAGAGGGTGCGTGAGAGTGTGAAGGAAAATAGTAACACCAATTTTGTTCATCTGTTACCCTACTTAGAATTACTGTGTGCTTTCCGTCACACCCACTGACACACACACACACACACACACACACACACACACACACACACACACACACACACACACACACACACACACACACACACACACAGCATTTAGGAGGAAGGCAATTAAGTGACGGAGATTATAATATTATATCTTGGACGAAAGTTTCATCCTAAAAGTTTCAATTAATTATGTGTTATTGTCTCTTTGCTCTTCTTCCTTCCTCTCCTCCTCTCCTTCTCCTCTTCCTCCTCCTCCTCCTCCTCCTCCTCCTCCTCCTCCTCCTCTTCTTCTTCCTCCTTTTCTTTATCATCATTACAATCATGATAATTTTCTATTCCTTTTCCTTATCTCCTTATCGTCATCAGTGTGATCATTATTATTATCATTATCATTATTTTTTTTTCCTCCTCCTCCTCCTCCTCCTCCTCCTCCTCCTCCTCCTCCTCCTCCTCCTCCTCCTCCTCCTCCCCTCCTCCACCTCCTCCTCCTCCTCCTCCTCCTCCTCCTCCTCCTCCTCCTCCTCCTCCTCCTCCTCCTCCTCCCATCCATTTCCATAACCAACCAACACACACACACACACACACACACACACACACACACACACACACACACACACACACACACACACACACACATACACTAAGTAAACCAATGGATATATAAATGAAGAATTGAACTTAAACACTTTATTTCCAACAGACAAACAAACAAACAGACAAACAGACACAATAAATACCTCACGCTTCCCTTCTATCCAATCTACGGTTGCCATCTATTCCTTCCTACGAAACAAGGAAGAGGCGAATAATAGTGATAACAATAAATAACAACAATAAATAATAACAATAAATAACAACAATAAATAATGAAATGAGTGAGAATCGAGAAGCATTAAGGATAAATAACATGCAATAGTAAAGATGATGATATATAATGAATATAAATATTGACCTTAGAAATACTAAATAAATACTAATTAACAACATAACAATAACGGAATCTTTGGTTTTGAATCTTCCTGTTGAGGTGTTCAAATATTGGGATTATTGTCGGTGTGTGAAATGACAGACATTGTTCTGGTTTTACCGCCACAGACTCAACTCATGTGCTGTTGTTGTTGTTGTAGCTGTATTATAGTAATTTTGTGTTGCTTATGGTGTGCAGGTTAGGTTAGGTTAGGTTTGGTTGCGTTCTGTTCGGTTAGGTTAGGTTGGGTTGCGTTCTGTGCCGATTCCACGGGTTCGTTACAGCGGAAGGGAACAAAGAGCGAGGGATAGAAGGCAGGTTACAGAGCATTGCATTGGTTAGTGATACAAAGAGGTGGAACCGTAGTTCATCGGCCTGGTGCTCCGGGGCGGGGCTGGGCGGGGCGGTGCGGTGCGGGGCGGGACGGGGCGGGGCGGTGCGGTATTGTTTTCCGTGAAGGTGTTGCCTGCATCTAGACGCGGCGGCAACAAGGGGCGAGGCCTGGCGTACAGGCGGCACGGCTTCACTTGTGGTGGGCGGCGTCTACATGGTGCGGCAGGCGGCGGAGGGGCACGAGTAGGTGTTGCCGAGCGTCAGGCTGCCTGTTATGTCATCAAGTAGCTGACCTGCCCTCGCCACGCCCAGCAAACTTCCCGTCGATGACCTGTTGGGGGAGAAGGAAGGTGTTACAAGTAATATACTTTATGAGTTCAACTTAACAGAACTGTTCACTGAATGACTCATCAACACACAAGGCCTGGTGCCCTAAGGTGCCCTGAGGTGCCCTAAGGTGTCTGGTGTGGGTGGACGTGAACCATACTTACAGCAGGAGTGCCAAGCCTGTGTGTGTGGCCCCGGGCCCGACCAGCTGGCCGCACAGGTGGCTCCGCACGCAGGTGGACGAGTCGTTACCGCTGTGTGCCCGCCACAGCTGGTTGAGGTGGTCGGCCAGGTCGTCCTCCTCCAGCGACAGCCCCGTCGACGTCTCGTCTTCGACCAGCGGCGCCGACGACCACACGTCACCCCTGAAGGAGGCTGGCAGCGCCAGACCCCTTCGACCTGCAGGTGCGGCACGTTCAGCCCGCATGGCGCGGCTGCTGCCAAGGAAGGGCAGATCAGACTGCCAGAGGGAGAGAGATCCATCCCCGATGTCACGCCTGCCGCCGCCAGTGCCTCTGAGAGCACGGAATAACAGGAATCCCAAGATGGTGCCCAGCGCCAGTGAACCCAACACCACGTAGGGGTCCAAGGTATTCATGTTCATCCCGTAACCACCGCCGTAACCATACCCTCCGCCGCCGCCGCCATACCCGCCGCCGCCATAGCCGTCCCTGGATGGGTCGTACACGGCAGAAGAGGAGAGGGAGCCATAGCGGTGCTGCATCTGCCTGGAGGACGGGTCACTGGGGTCGGCGGGGACATTGTAGTTTTGGTCTTCGTGGAGGCGTGCTGCGTCGTGTTCGTAGCCGTAGATGCTGGCCAGGTCCTTGAGCACGTCCCGCCGGCGCCTTTGTGGGGCCGCAGCGTCTTGCTGTGTCTGCGTGGTGTTGGTCTTCAACACTGACCTGTAGAAGTTGTTCAGCTCAGGGTTGCTGAAGGAAATGAAGTCGATATACTGACTGACCACGTCCTCCGACACGGCGTCCTCCAGGTAGGCGGAAACAAAGCGGGACATGGCGGCCACCGTGTTGGCAAACCTTTCCGAGGTGAAGTAGTCGAGTGCCCCGCCGAGCCCCGCCGCCTGCGTCAGGTTGGTGAGTGAGTCAGCGTCACGCAGAGGGCCCAGCAGCGGCTCCGCCTTGGCCGCCAGGAACTCTGCGAACTCAGGGTCGAGTTTCTTGGCCAAGAAGGAGGCGAGGTTGAGGTCGTCGCCGAGGCTGAGCACACGGTCGATGATCTTGACGGGCGTCCGCTGCATGAACGACTCAAGGGAGTTCTGTTCCTCCACGTAGGACAACACGCGCGCCCATGTTGACTTCACCACCTCCCAAAGTCCTGCTCTAGCGGCCTGCGTGGTGTTGGCAGAAGCCTTGAGGGAGCTCAAGTTCCCAAATCTCTGTTCGAACATTCCTTTCGCCAAGACAAACAGTTGACTCTGGATGTCTTCACTCCCTTGCTTATCGGACGTCTCACCTTCGCTCACACCTTCAGGCCCGTCCTCGTCCTCGTCATCGTCGCTGAGATAATCCACCACCGTCTCTAACAAGCTTTGTGCGCCAACCTTCTCATTAGGTGGCATCTTTTCGCCCATCTTTTTCACCTTCTTCGCCAGCTTCAGGAAATGTTGTAAGAAGTCTGGACTGACCCCAATGCCCCCAGCCACCTCCTTCAGATCAGGGAGCTGCTTCTTCAGGATACTCTTGACCTGCTTGGCGAAGGGTTTTCCTTCATCACTCAGGGTCTTCACCATAAAATTCAGGGACTTGTCATTCACGCCCTCGGTCATTACCCGCGTCAGGATGTTCTTAACGGAGTCTTGAAGCATTGAGGAAGACATGACCTCATTCCCTTCAGTGTCGATGGTCTTCCCTAGAGATGGTCCCAAGGTGATGGCGAGACCAGCAAGGTACAGCAGGATGAGACGGGAACCTGACATCCTGAAGGCGGCAGGATACACACACAGGACCTGAGGGAAGACAACATAACAGGTGATGATACAAACTCACATCACCTTCATGGGAACTTGATCTCAACACAACGTGATTACACCGTCTTGTTTAACCATCCTATTGTCATCCTTTGTAGTTTTTGTGTATTAATTTCCTGCCTCGTAAACTTCGTCTCGTGAGGTGAAGCAGGCAACCGCAAAATTAGTACAGAATCCTCCGAGATAAACTAGCGAAAAGAAAATGTATTGTATTAACTTTTGATCAGATGTAATATATGTGAACATTCCCATTGATGTTGTGTGAGTGTTCGTTAGGAAGGAACAGGAAAGAAAGTACGAAGGAATAGAGGTTTAATGAAGGAAGGAAGGAAGGAAGGAACAGGAAAATAAAGATAGAGTGAAGGAAGATGATGAGAAAGAAAAAAAAAATGAAAATATGGAGAAAATGAGACGGTCTTCAATGACACAGAAACTAACCCATGATAGAGAGTCTCACACACACACACACACACACACACACACACACACACACACACACACACACACACACAAACACACAAACAAACACACAAACACACCCTCCCTTCCGATAATGGTGAGAGAGAGAACCACACACTTACCTACCGTTTCATCATTTCCTCTTCTTGGATCTAGAACCATAGCAAGCCTTAAGCACTCGACACTATACGCTACGCTACGGTAAACCACAACGTAGAGGTAAGGGAGGGAAGGGGTGACAAGTGTACGGACAAACACCTCCAGTGCAATTAACCTAAATGGGAAGGTAAGTGGCAGGTACGGAAGCAGGTCTGAACCATAACTTTACAATCGGTGAGAGAGTGAAAGAGATATAGGTAGATAGACAGAGAGAGAGAGAGAGAGAGAGAGAGAGAGAGAGAGAGAGAGAGAGAGAGAGAGAGAGAGAGAGAGAGAGAGAGGGGGGGGGGCGGTTATAAAGAACACCTGTTTTACCTGAGGCTCACCAGCACACCTGAGATTGTTGTTGTTGTTGTCACCTTAGCTGAATTACGTTACTTTTAAAGGATTGTATGAGAGAGAGAGAGAGAGAGAGAGAGAGAGAGAGAGAGAGAGAGAGAGAGAGAGAGAGAGAGAGAGAGTATATAAAAACAGTAATTTTCTCGAGAAGGAAAACTGAGTCCCTAATTTTCCGGAACAAATAACAGCACAACCGTATTGAAGGATTACCTCTTCTGTTACGGAGGAGGAGGAGGAAGGAGAAGGAGGAAGGAGAAGGAGAAGAAGAAGAAGAAGAAGAAGAAGAAGAGAAGGACAAGAGAATATATACCAACTTGCAGACTATAGATGTAATATTAGCAAGAAGAGGAGGAAGAAGAAGAGAAGAACAACTTATGGACTATAGATGTATTAATAACAAGAAGAGGAGGACAAGGAAGGGAGAAAGAAAAGAAAAGAAGGGGGAAAAGGAAGTGGAGGACGAAGATGGCAACAAAATTTCGATCTAAACTTACGAACTCAAGATATAAACTTATCCACAGCGGCAGCAGGCGTGGAGGAGGAGGAGCAGAAGAAGATCCCTGCTGAGCCCCACACAGCAGGAGGGAGTGAGTGTGCTGGTGGTGGATTGGAGTAGGTGGAGTGAGTGGGTGGAGTGTGGCTGGAGAGCGAACCTACGTCAGCCTCCACCGACGAGTACTGACTGACTGACTGACCTAAACCTGGAACTCCTATACCTTAACAAGTATTGCCTCCCTCCTCCTCCTCTGCCTTCCCCTCCTCCCCCTCCTCCTCCTCCTCTTTCTCTACAATTTGTACTCAATCTCATTTTTCAACGTGTCTCCCTTCATCCACATCTATTTTTTTCCTCCTCCATCTCTACCTTCCCTTCTTCCTTCCCTCCTTCCTTCACTCCATGTCTCTCTCCTGCTTACGTCTTCCCCAAAACCTTCTGTTCATCTTATCGTGACAGTTACTTCGCCGTCCTTCTCTGCAACAAAGGTGGTGGTGGTGGTGGTGGTGGTGGTGGTTGAAACAGCTTTATATTGCTTTATCCAAATTTATAATGCAAGAGTTAATCTGTTTTCGTATTCTCGTATTCCATCTAGTACTACGCTTTCTCGCTAATTCTTTTTTTTTCTTTTTGGCTTTGATTTTTTTCAATTTTTATTTGATTTTCGTATATATTCAAAAAGCATGATATCTTCCTATTACTTCCAATAAAAAATAAAATTTAAATTAAACTAAAATTCTCTCCATTTATCGTTCTTTATATTACTGTTAACTCAAGTCTATTTTAAACATAATTTTTTAACCATTATTTCCATCCCTTCATCTCTACCTCTCATTGCATTGTATTTACCCTTGAAAACATATACCTAACCTATCCTAACCTAACCTAACCTAACCTAACCTAATCTAATCTAATCTAATCTAATCTAATCTAATCTAATCTAATCTAATCTAATCTAATCTAATCTAACCTAACTTAACTTATCCTAACTTATCCTAACTTAACCTAACTTAATCTAACCTAACCTAACCTAACCTAACCTAACCTAACCTAACCTAACCTAACCTAACCAAAAGGACAGACAACCAATTTTGGATTCAAGGGTCTGCGGTTATATGTGATGCTATGAGAGAGGAAGAGGGTGAGGTGCGTGTGAGTGTGTGAAAGGGAGGGGTGTGGGTGGGTGGGTGGCGTGGGTGGGTGTGGGTGGGTGGCGTGGCGTCTGCAGTTTGGGTGTTGAGTGTGAGAGTTTAGTGGTGTGTGATAAAGTATGTGATATATATTTTTTTCTTCCTGTAATTGTTTTTTTCTCCTCTCTCTCTCTCTCTCTCTCTCTCTCTCTCTCTCTCTCTCTCTCTCTCTCTCTCTCTCTCTCTCTCTCTCTCTCTCTCTCTCTCTCTCTCTCTCTCTCTCTCTTTCTATCGCAAGGGAAAGGTATAACGGCGACTGATCATTAGAGAAGAAGTCAAAATAAAATTCTAAAAATCACACCCAAAAGTTTCACGTACACTCTCTCGGTGCTAATAATCCTCTCGAATAATGGACGTTTTCAACCAACTCACGTAAGACTGTTTCTGAGATCAATGATTGCGTGGGGGAAAATTTTGGCTGATTCTTGCTCGCTCTCTCTCTCAACTGAGCCAATCGGTGAACATTTTATTTTATTTTTTATTTTTTATTTTTTTGGCCACGAGAAAGAAAATATCGGTCGAGGTTAAACTCTTGTAATTGTGACCATTTAACGTGTGTGTGTGTGTGTGTGCGTGTATGTGTGTGTGTGTGTGTGTGTGTGTGTGTGTGTGTGTGTGTGTGTGTGTGTGTGTGTGTGTGTGTGTGTGTGTGTGTGTGTGTGTGTGTGACCTGGATGTGTAGAGCTTCACAGTTAACTAGTCTTTCACCTAATGATACACACCTCTTTTTACACACTGTTTTTCAATAATGCCACCCCCCCCCACCCCGTCTCTCCCTAACAATGCCCCCCACCCCTTCTACACCCTTACAATGCCCCTCCGTCTCCACGCCCCTACCCCTGCCCCTTACCCCTCTTACCCCTCCCACCCTTCCTCTCCTGTCATACATTACTGCTATAGGTGAATGTATGCATGTATAGATTTTAGTGTATGGAAGCTGTATGCTGGATCACGAAACTTATCTTCTCCCTCCCTCCTTCCCTCCTTTATCCTCCTCTCCTCCTCTCCTTCCTCCCTCCCTCCCTCCCTTCCATCCTTCCTCTATCCACGTGAGAAGTAGGATATAAAACACATGACTATTATGCAAAGGTGAATGAGGAATAAGATGCGAT
>JAPQNM010000030.1:1785006-1787506 GCA_029783475.1 Metacarcinus magister | reverse complement strand
TTATCATCTATATGGTTTCTGTGTGATGTTTGTTGTTTTCTGATTTTTTTTTTTGTTTCCTTGTTTGTCTTGTCTGATTTTCTAGCTTCTTTCATCCTCTTCTCTCTCTCTCTCTCTCTCTCTCTCTCTCTCTCTCTCTCTCTCTCTCTCTCTCTCTCTCTCTCTCTCTCTCTCTCTCTCTCTCTCTCTCTCTCTCTCTCTCTCTTTCTCACACACCTTCATCATTTATCATTACTTTCCCTCATGAAAAAAGGTGTTGTGAGGTGAGGTCACTCACTGATCACTGTTAAATGCTCTGTTTGTGTGAGCAAAACTGTAAATATAGAACCTAACATCTTCTCAGTGTTTGGAAAATAGATAAATACTTGTTATCTGCAAAGCAATTTCCAGTCGATAAGGTGTAGTTGGGTTGATGTCATGGTCCAGGTCCTTTTGTTTAGTCTCACCTCCTACTAATGCTGCAAACACGTGGAGTGAGACGTATTCCCTCGTTTTGTGTGTGTTGAGGTTCAAGTTTCACGGAGGAATTGTTGTAAGTTGTGCCTTCCTACCTGGTGATCGGTGATGTGTTTATTTCGAGTACATTCCACGTGTGTCTGTTAATTGTTTTCAAGTTGGTGTTTGAGCTGCTACTGTTGTGTACTGTTAAGGATGTAATCATGGGTTCAGAATATTGTTTGAGATCTTTTATTAATTACTTATTATATATATATATATATATATATATATATATTTTATGGTTACATCTTAGGTTTACTAAGTATAGTGATGACCTCTCCTTGAATAATACAAGTAAACAGAAGAGTGCATTCAGGTTGCCTTATCTTGAGTCGTTAAACTTTTAATATAAACAAAAATAGAAAATAAAACAATTTGTCGGGATGATTTTTTTACAATTCTTTCACAAACCGCTCATCATACAGGAAAAACCTGCCCAATAAATATTATTTCAAATTGAAACATGATAAATTCATATATTTATGTTGTGTTTTCACGAATATGTGACGAAAAATAATCTTCGAGTTTTGAGGCCCGAAATTATTCATCAGAATTCAAATCCAACAGAATTTTGTCATTTTACGTAGAAAACATTACTTCTACACCACTAATGCATAGATACAAATATATTTCGCTGGTAATTTTTATTTTATTAGATGCAATAATAACATTTCCAATAAGTTACACGGTTTTGGAGAAAACTTGGAGAATGTTAACGTTTTGTGGGAAACACAAATATGTTATTTTTCTCAATTATTTACATGCTAATTTTATTTTGCTATGACTCAAAAGAAACCGCGTTTTCTTATCTTTATTTACTATTCTATGATCGTGATTTTCGAGATATTTTCAAAAACATGATTTTTGGAAAAATAATTCAATTGGAAATTTCAACACTTCCATTGCTCATGAAAATTAGTACATAAGAGTTCTACATTTAATAAGTACAGAGGTGACCTTCCCTTGAATAATGCAAGAAAACTATTGAGTAAAACGTTATTTTGGTAGCTACACGAACCAATGGAGAAAAAAATAAGTCAAAATAAGTTTATAATTCAAACACTAAATTTCCAGCAGGTAGGCAGACAGGCCGTTGTGGTTTTGGCTTCGGGAGAAAATCAAAGATCGGAGAAAAAAATATATACGATAATTAAGTTTTTTCTTCACTTTTTCTTTGGCTTTTCTAAACAGAGCAAAACTAACGTGGGTATTCCATTTATTATATTATATTCCTGTAATAACACTAACCTTTCTAACGTGTATCGACTCGTACAGACAGACTCAGGAAAAAATATATAAAAGAGAATATTACACTCCCAAATAACGTGGTGACGGTGTTGTAGGTTGGTGTTCGTGCGATCACCCACCACAAACCCATCCCGCGCCTCACTAAACCTACTTAATGGCGCCGGAATAGAAAAGAAAATAGAGATATAAAAAAGACCTGAACCCAAACGCTCTAAATCTAAGTTGTAATTTAGATTCTTCTTGGTTAAATTTCTGGTGTTAATGGTTTGTCAGATTCACAGAGAAGAGTATTTATTGTGCGGTGATCCGAGAGAGCGAGAGAGAGAGAAAGAGAAAGAGAGAGAGAGAGAGAGAGAGAGAGAGAGAGAGAGAGAGAGAGAGAGAGAGAGAGAGAGAGAGAGAGAGAGAGAGAGAGAGAGAGAACACCAAGGCTATTAGAATAAGTCTACTTAAAAAATATAACTTTAAACCTTATTTTGCTCAATATCTAAATAAAAAAAAGAAAAAGAAAGGGGAAAAAAAATAAAGAGAGGTAACTTCTTGGACATCGTACTTTTATATCTCCGTTAGTTAAGTTCAGGTTAATTAGTTTAATTAGTATAACGGTGCCCTACTTTATTTTACGATCATAGGGAACGCCAAACTATAGTCTTCCTTCAGGTGTGGACAGGTAAACCTTCCCACCTTCTCCTCCTTGTGTCCAGGTTAGGTTAGGTTAGGTTAAGGTTAGGGTTAGGTTAGGTTAGGTTAGGTT
>JAPQNM010000030.1:1767506-1780006 GCA_029783475.1 Metacarcinus magister | reverse complement strand
ATATTCTAATCTCTTTATCATATCATATCTGTGTGTGTGTGTGTGTGTGTGTGTGTGTGTGTGTGTGTGTACGTGCAGGGGGGGGGAGTGGTAAGAAGCATTATTTTGCTGGTCATCCGAGGGGGGGGATTCAGTAGGGTTGTGGGGGAGGGAGGTGTTGAGATAGACGTCATATGTGCAGTGTGTCAAGTCAACACCTGAGTGATATAACAGTACTACCTGTGTGGGTGTGTGGGTGTGTGTGTGTGTGTGTGTGTGTGTGTGTGTGTGTGTGTATGTGTGTGTATGTACAGTAATCCTATATAGTGTAGTACTCGATCCTATATACGTTTATCAGGATCTATACTTCTTTCTATCCTCTTATGAATGTTGTTGTTGTTGTTGTTGTTGTTGTTGTTGTCTGGACATAGTGTGGTGGGGGCCGTTCGACAGGTGTGGTTTCCCCCTCCCCCCCAGGTGTGTACGGTCAGCTGGTCACTTAGTCTGCCTACTTCCCTCACCCTGAATAAGTGTGCAACGGTGAGTCTGAGAGAAAGAATTAATGCAAGGAATCATAAGTACCACAACAAATCGTTTACTCTTATTTAGTTTTTTAATGGGAATGAAAATTAATACTGGTTTCTTGATAGCTAGATTATCTCACTAACTTTTTTATTTTATTTTTTAGACTACATAGTAACACCGATCTTTTCTAAACTAACGTCGTCCCTCTTTAAAAAAATATATATATATACGCAAAGAAAACGTCAACTCCCATCAAAACAATCAACAAAACGAAGAACAAGTGGAAGAAATCAAACTTAAGGAAACTTTATCAAACTTAATAAAACTTACAAGCTGATGCGATGCAGTGCGAGGGATGGTGAGGGGAGTGTGGAGGTGGTAGAGAGGTGGAGTAGGTGGAGACACAACCACCTCCTAACACAGTCCACACGCCCACCACGCCCTCCACCCCACGCGTTCCACATAGTATTAAGGGCGGACGTGATGCCCTTCATAACATCCTCAGCATCCTGTACAAGGGGGAAGGACGATGAGATAATAGTAGTAGTAGTAGTAAGAATAGTAGTAGTAGTAATAGTAATAGTAGTTACAATTACCTTATCATAGGAGTCAAAGGTCATTTCCAGGGCGTCTGTCATCAAGGGGAGGTCAGAGAGGTCAAACTCGAGGGTCGGGTAGTCAGGTAGGCTCGTCTTGGACGCTCCAGACGCGGTCAGGTAAAGGATGTAGGAGAGGAAGGTGAAGAAAGCCAGGCCAGGTAGGATAATGAAAGGGTCATGTCTTGTTTTGTGCTGCACGTGCCCATACCCGCCGCCATGCCCACCTCCGTGCCCATATCCGCCGCCATGCCCACCTCCGTGCCCATACCCGCCGCCATGCCCACCTCCGTGCTCATATCCGCCGCCATGTCCACCTCCTTGCCCATAACCCCCGCCATGTCCGCCCCCATATCCACTACCATGCCCCCCTGAGTGCCCGTACCCCCCAGTGTCATACCCATACCCAGTTGGAGACCTAGGATACCTTACATTGCTTGACAGATCCTCCTCTTCTAACTTTAGGACTTCATAAGGTTGCGTATCCTTATAATGAGTGATTGAGAGTCCTACCAGCTGCAGGATATAGTCTACCTCCTCCTGAAGGAACCCGGAGGATATCATAAGGTCCTGTACAGTGTCCAGCTCCTCGGTGAGTGTAGCAGCTTGGTGATGAAGGGCGTGAGGCATCCACTCTTCACTCACGCCCTCTAAGTCTGGTAGGATATCAAGTAAGTGTCCTGTAAGGTGCGTCCGTGTCCTTGCCGCGTGTCCAAACTCCCGTAGACGCTGCAGGAGGTACTGATGGAGGTCTGGGTCGAGGGAGAGATATGTACTCCTGACGAGGGTGAGATAATCGTTTAAACTCAAGAAGGAGGAGATAAGGGATAGCTCTGCATGACCCTCCTCCTCCACCTCCTCCTCCTCCTCCTCCTTTCCCTCACCATAAAGAGTCCTGAGTATCGATCTCATGTTAGCACTGATGACCTTGACTCGCCGCCAGTGTGAGAGGGCGTCCTCCAGCAAGCCTTCGTACACCTGAGGGGCGTCCCGGGCAGGTGTGGGTGAGGGGGAAGGACGGGCAGTGTCTTGTGTTAGCAGTGAGTCGTTGTGGAGGTGAGGTTGTGGTGCTGAGGGTCTGTGGGGAGGAAAAGATTGTGAGGATACTGATAATGGTTCAAATGGGTGTTTCCTCTCTTTCCTCTCCCCCCATTGTTATCCTCTTTGCTCCCTATCCTTCTGGTTAAAATAGTAGAAATAGTAGTAATAGTAGTAGTAGTAGTCCTTGTTGTTTTTTGTAAAAGGAAAAATAATTAGAATAACAGCAAGATATAAAACAGGAAAAATATCATTAATATTTATTTTTCTCATTAATATTTATTTCTATCATTAAATTTATTTTTATCATTATTATTTATTTTTATCATTAATATTTATTTTTATCATTAATATTTATTTTTATCATTAATATTTATTTTTATCATTATTATTTATTTTTATCATTAATATTTATTTTTATCATTAATATTTATTTTTATCATTAATATTTATTTTTATCATTAATATTTATTTTTATCATTAATATTTATTTTTATCATTAATATTTATTTTTATCATTAATATTTATTTTTATCATTAATATTTATTTTTATCATTAATATTTATTTTTATCATTAATATTTATTTTTATCATTAATATTTATTTTTATCATTAATATTTATTTTTATCATTAATATATATTTTTATCATTAATATTTATTTTTATCATTAATATTTATTTTTATCATTAATATTTATTTTTATCATTAATATTTATTTTTATCATTAATATTATTTTTATCATTAATATTTATTTTTATCATTAATATTTATTTTTATCATTAATATTTATTTTTATCATTAATATTTATTTTTATCATTATTATTTATTTTTATCATTAATATTTATTTTTATCATTAATATTTATTTTTATCATTAATATTTATTTTTATCATTAATATTTATTTTTATCATTAATATTTATTTTTATCATTAATATATATTTTTATCATTAATATTTATTTTTATCATTAATATTTATTTTTATCATTAATATTTATTTTTTATCATTAATATATATTTTTATCATTAATATATATTTTTATCATTAATATTTATTTTTATCATTAATATATATTTTTATCATTAATATATATTTTTATCATTAATATTTATTTTTATCATTATATTTATTTTTATCATTAATATTTATTTTTATCATTAATATTTATTTTTATCATTAATATATATTTTTATCATTAATATTATTTTTATCATTAATATTATTTTATCATTAATATATATTTTTATCATTAATATATATTTTTATCATTAATATTTATTTTTATCATTAATATTATTTTTATCATTAATATTTATTTTTATCATTAATATTTATTTTTATCATTAATATATATTTTTATCATTAATATATATTTTTATCATTAATATATATTTTTATCATTAATATTTATTTTTATCATTAATATATATTTTTATCATTAATATTTATTTTTATCATTAATATTTATTTTTATCATTAATATATATTTTTATCATTAATATATATTTTATCATTAATATTATTTTTATCATTAATATTTATTTTTATCATTAATATTATTTTATCATTAATATATATTTTTATCATTAATATATATTTTTATCATTAATATTTATTTTTATCATTATTATTTATTTTTATCATTAATATATATTTTTATCATTAATATTTATTTTTATCATTAATATATATTTTTATCATTAATATATATTTTTATCATTAATATATATTTTTATCATTAATATATATTTTTATCATGAATATTTATTTTCATCATTAATATTTATTTTTATCATTAATATTTATTTTTATCATTATTATTTATTTTTATCACTAATATTTATTTTTATCATTAATATTTATTTTTATCATTAATATTTATTTTTATCATTAATATTTATTTTTTATCATTAATATTTATTTTTATCATTAATATTTATTTTTATCATTAATATTTATTTTTATCATTAATATTTATTTTTCATCATTAATATATATTTTTATCATTAATATTTATTTTTATCAATATTATTTATTTTTATCATTAATATTTATTTTTATCATTAATATTTATTTGTATCATTATTATTTATTTTTATCACTAATATTTATTTTTATCATTAATATTTATTTTTATCATTAATATTTATTTTTATCATTAATATTTATTTTTTTATCATTAATATTTATTTTTATCATTAATATTTATTTTTATCATTAATATTTATTTTTATCATTAATATTTATTTTCATCATTAATATATATTTTTATCATTAATATTTATTTTTATCATTATTATTTATTTTTATCATTAATATTTATTTTTATCATTAATATTTATTTTTATCATTAATATTTATTTTTCATCATTAATATATATTTTTATCATTAATATTTATTTTTATCATTAATATTTATTTTTATCATTAATATTTATTTTTATCATTAATATTTATTTTATCATTATATTTATTTTTATCATTAATATTTATTTTTATCATTAATATTTATTTTTATCATTAATATTTATTTTTATCATTAATATTTATTTTTTATCATTAATATTTATTTTTATCATTAATATTTATTTTTATCATTAATATTTATTTTTATCATTAATATTTATTTTTCATCATTAAATATATTTTTATCATTAATATTTATTTTTATCAATATTATTTATTTTTATCATTAATATTTATTTTTATCATTAATATTTATTTTTATCATTAATATTAATTTTATCATTAATATTTATTTTTATCATTAATATTTATTTTTATCATTAATATATATTTTTATCATTAATATATATTTTTATCATTAATATATATTTTTATCATTAATATATATTTTTATCATTAATATATATTTTTATCATTAATATATATTTTTATCATTAATATATATTTTTATCATTAATATTTATTTTTATCATTAATATTTATTTTTATCATTAATATTTATTTTTATCATTAATATTTATTTTTATCATTAATATTTATTTTTATCATTAATATTATTTTTATCATTAATATATATTTTTATCATTAATATATATTTTTATCATTAATATTTATTTTTATCATTATATTTATTTTTATCATTAATATTTATTTTTATCATTAATATTTATTTTTATCATTAATATTTATTTTTATCATTAATATTTATTTTTATCATTAATATTTATTTTATCATTAATATATATTTTTATCATTAATATATATTTTTATCATTAATATATATTTTTATCATTAATATTTATTTTTATCATTAATATTTATTTTTATCATTAATATATATTTTTATCATTAATATATATTTTTATCATTAATATTTATTTTTATCATTATTATTTATTTTTATCATTAATATTTATTTTTATCATTAATATTTATTTTTATCATTAATATATATTTTTATCATTAATATATATTTTTATCATTAATATTTATTTTTATCATTAATATATATTTTTATCATTAATATTTATTTTTATCATTAATATATATTTTTATCATTAATATTTATTTTTATCATTAATATTTATTTTTATCATTAATATTTATTTTTATCATTAATATTTATTTTTATCATTAATATATTTTTTATCATTAATATATATTTTTATCATTAATATTTATTTTTATCATTAATATATATTTTTATCATTAATATATATTTTTATCATTAATATTTATTTTTATCATTAATATATATTTTTATCATTAATATTTATTTTTATCATTAATATTTATTTTTTATCATTAATATATATTTTTATCATTAATATATATTTTTATCATTAATATATATTTTTATCATTAATATTTATTTTTATCATTAATATATATTTTTATCATTAATATTTATTTTTATCATTAATATTTATTTTTATCATTAATATATATTTTTATCATTAATATATATTTTTATCATTAATATTTATTTTTATCATTAATATTTATTTTTATCATTAATATATATTTTTATCATTAATATATATTTTTATCATTAATATATATTTTTATCATTAATATTTATTTTTATCATTAATATATATTTTTATCATTAATATATATTTTTATCATTAATATATATTTTATCATTAATATTTATTTTATCATTAATATTTATTTTTATCATTAATATATATTTTTATCATTAATATTTATTTTTATCATTAATATTTATTTTTATCATTAATATATATTTTTATCATTAATATATATTTTTATCATTAATATTTATTTTTATCATTAATATTTATTTTTATCATTAATATTTATTTTTATCATTAATATATATTTTTATCATTAATATTTATTTTTATCATTAATATTTATTTTTATCATTATTATTTATTTTTATCATTATTATTTATTTTTATCATTAATATTTATTTTCATCATTAATATTTATTTTTATCATTAATATTTATTTTTATCATTAATATTTATTTTTATCATTAATATATATTTTTATCATAAAATATATTTTTATCATTAATATTTATTTTTATCATTAATATATATTTTTATCATTAATATTTATTTTTATCATTATTATTTATTTTTATCATTAATATTGATTTTTATCATTAATATATATTTTTATCATTAATATATATTTTTATCATTAATATATATTTTTATCATTAATATTTATTTCTATCATTAATATATATTTTTATCATTAATATTTATTTTTATCATTATTATTTATTTTTATCATTAATATTGATTTTTATCATTAATATTTATTTTTATCATTAATATTTATTTTTATCATTAATATATATTTTTATCATTAATATTTATTTTTATCATTATTATTTATTTTTATCATTAATATTTATTTTTATCATTAATATTTATTTTCATCATTAATATTTATTTTTATCATTAATATTTATTTTTATCATTAATATTTATTTTTATCATTAATATTTATTTTTATCATTAATATTTATTTTTATCATTAATATTTATTTTTATCATTAATATATATTTTTATCATTAATATTTATTTTTATCATTAATATTTATTTTTATCATTAATATATATTTTTATCATTTATATATATTTTTATCATTAATATTTATTTTTATCATTAATATTTATTTTTATCATTAATATTTATTTTTATCATTAATATTTATTTTTATCATTAATAAGAAAAATTTGAATAAAATCATAATTTTTTTTTAAAATCTATAAATCGAACACTTAGAAAAGACCTCGGCAGTGTAAGGGTTAATACTGGCAATAAGTTATGTTTAACCTGCCATTACCACCGAAACGAAGGATGCGAGGGGATTTCATTGAAACGTTCAAGTTAATCAAAGGATTCGATAATATCAATACAGAAGATTACATTACTTTTGATTGATCAAATATAACAAGAAGACATCATTATTTTAAGATTACTGGTAAAAGATTCACATCAAACAAAGCCAAGCACTTCTTTTTCCATCGGATCGTTAACGTTTGGAACTCCCTGCCCGCCCATGTCGTCGACAGTAAAACAATTACTACGTTCAAAAATAGACTTGACAAATATATAGAAGCCAATCCACAACTAAAATACTATCCGTTAACGTAGCAAACTTTGAGTAAGTTCATCCTGATGTACCTAACTTACGAAATGTCGATTCAAAAGACGTCGCTAGTGGCCTGACATCGCTTGCCAGGAAGTAGTGGTAGCAGTAGTGGTAGTGACAGTAGTGACAGTCTGGTCTTGGTTGGCCTTCCTTTCCCTGCCAGCCATGGCTGGGGAGAGAAGCCTTCACCCTTACTATCCTGTATCCTTCACTCTAGACTAGATAGTGTACTCACAAACAGCCTCGTAAGGGCCAGCAGGCCTGTTGCTGTTTGTTCTTCCTGTGTTCCTATGTCTCCTCCTCCTCCTCCTCCTCCTCCTCCTCCTCCTCCTCCTCCTCCTCCTCCTCCTCCTCCTCCTCCTCCTCCTCCTCCTCCTCCTCTTCCTCCTCACCTGATGTTACTAGATGAGAGGCTGTACAGATGAGAGCCATATACACCACCACCCATCACCACCACCATCATCACCACCATCATCATCACCACCATCACCACCACTGCTCTCATTTTAGTGCCTCGTATTGGGGTTGATCTGAAGGCGGAGTAAGTGGAGTAAGTGGAAGGCAAACGCAATTCCTTTTCTCTTTTGTTTCTTCAAGTGGAGTTGATAGTACAAAAGAGATTAGTGGAACGAGGTTAATGAGAAGGAGTGAACACCTTATTAGTGACGCTAGTGTGTTTGATGGGAAGTGAAGCACGTGTACACACACACACACTCTCTCTCTCTCTCTCTCTCTCTCTCTCTCTCTCTCTCTCTCTCTCTCTCTCTCTCTCTCTCTCTCTCTCCTCTCTCTCTCTCTCTCTCTCTCTCTCTCTCTCTCTCTCTCTCTCTCTCTCTCCTCTCTCTCTCTCTCTCTCTCTCTCTCTCTCTCTCTCTCTCTCTCCTCTCTCTCTCTCTCTCTCTCTCTCTCTCTCTCTCTCTCTCTCTCTCTCTCTCTCTCTCTCTCTCTCCTCTCTCTCTCTCTCTCTCTCTCTCTCTCTCTCTCTCTCTCTCTCTCTCTCTCTCTCCTCTCTCTCTCTCTCTCTCTCTCTCTCTCTCTCTCTCTCTCTCTCTCTCTCTCTCTCTCTCTCTCTCTCTCTCTCTCTCTCTCTCTCTCTCTCTCTCTCCTCTCTCTCTCTCTCTCTCTCTCTCTCTCTCTCTCTCTCCTCTCTCTCTCTCTCTCTCTCTCTCTCCTCTCTCTCTCTCTCTCTCTCTCTCTCTCTCTCTCTCTCTCTCTCTCTCTCTCTCTCTCTCTCTCTCTCTCTCTCTCTCTCTCTCTCTCTCTCTCTCCTCTCTCTCTCTCTCTCTCTCTCTCTCTCTCTCTCTCTCTCTCTCTCTCTCTCTCTCTCTCTCTCTCTCTCTCTCTCTCTCTCTCTCTCTCTCTCTCTCTCTCTCTCTCTCTCTCTCTCTCTCTCTCTCTCTCTCTCTCTCCTCTCTCTCTCTCTCTCTCTCTCTCTCTCTCTCTCTCTCTCTCTCTCTCTCTCTCTCTCTCTCTCTCTCTCTCTCTCTCTCTCTCTCTCTCTCTCTCTCAGTAGGTTTTTTCGTAAATGCAATTCATATATTGTCATAGTTTATTCATAAATAGGTAACATATATTAAAAATTATTGTTAACATTTTTTTTGATTATTTGTATTATTATTATTATTATTATTATTATTATTTGGTTCACTTTTGATAACTGGTGCTATGGGGAAAATCTACACTAATTACTTAAGTTATAATTACAAACTATGTGTACTTTTGCAGCAGCAGTAATAGTAGTAATAGTGATAGTAGTAGTAGCAGTAGTAGTAGTAGTAGTAGTAGTAGTAGTAGTAGTAGTAGTAGTATAGTAGTAGTAGTAGTAGTAGTAGTGTTAAGTTAGGTTAGGTGAGGTGAGATAAGGTTAGGTTAGGTAAGGTTAAGTTAGGTCACAGTCCAGCACATGCTACTAATACAAGGTCACACACACACACACACACACACACACACACACACACACACACACACACACACACACACACACACACACACACACATACACACACACTGAGTCACTAAACAGGTCACAGGGAGATCTTTATCGCAGAAAGGTCACAAGGGAAAGCTAAAGGTCATAGGTCATTAGTCCAGATCATAGGAGGTCACTCAAGGGAGGTCACAATTCACAGTGTAGGTCATAAATAATAAATATATCAAATAGTGAAGGTCAACACTTGCAGGTCATACAGGGAAGGTCACAAATGAAGTACAGAGGTCACATAGGTCACATGGTTCAGGTCACACACACACACACACACACACACACACACACACACACACACACACACACACACACACACATCACTTCTCCACCTTCTTCGCCTTGTATTTGTATCCATATCCTGGGTCCTAGAGGGTGTTGGGGGCGTGGGTGGGGTGGCGCGGCGCTCCCCTGTACGCCTGGTCATCACACTGGGGGGCTTCCACACCACACTCCACGTCCTTGCCTTCTATGATCCTTGAGGACACTTGGTCTAGGAAGGAGCCCGTCGTCTCCTCGCCAAACAGCTGCGCAAGGCTACTCCTGAAAGCGGTGACCAAGAATACTGTATTAGCAGGTGTTGATTAAAGGTGAATTACGAGGCTATGACACGCTTTATATAGTACAAGGAGAAGTAACTGTGTACTGTATTAATGATGGATGGATTGGTCGAGTGAGAAGCGGGATTTTAATGTATTTTTGTTGACCAGTATCCTTTTCATTAATGTAGAGAAAAAAGAAAAAAAAAAAGGATTATAATACTAACCTTGGTGAAAGTCCAATAATATCAGTAAAGAAAAAGGAAATCATCAGAAGTATGTAAGTGTGTATGAATTAAGTGATTGATTGGTTGATTGATTGATGGATGGATGTGATAATAATAATAGGATAATAATAATAAAACGATGAAGATGGAATAAAAAAAAAAAACTAAACTGATAATGAAAGAAAAAATATTTAACCAGAATTAAAAAAAAACTAAACTTGTACAGAAAATAAGAAAAAAAACACAACGAAAACACTCTTACAGCCATTTTTTCAAACCTTTTCCTTACTCCCTAATAAAAAGTGCCTTACAGTGCCAGGTGTTCCATGAAGGAGGTGGAGGTCACGGGGTCATAACTTGAGGTCACGTAGTCACACAGGAACCTTCGAACACAGGTACGGGAGAGTCTGTCCACCTTGTAATTGTCCCACAGGTGATTAGCGGCTGAGCTGAGGCCGTGACTCTGCTGCAGGAGGCTCTGAAGGGGGAAGGCAGAGGAAGGGTTATGGGTGGGGAGGAGCCTTCGTCTTAACTATCCTACCTTTGTCACTTTATATTAGGTGGTAAAGTTTTTTTGCTGCTGTTTGTTCTTGTTATTTGTTCCTTTTTGTTTGAAGATGGTAAGGTGAGATGGGTAAAGGAGAGGAAGGCAGAAAGAAAGTGAGTGGGGAGAGAAGGAGGGAGGGAAGGATGGGTAAAGGAAGTTAGTACCAGTGAAATGGAAAGAGAGAGGAAGGAGGATAGAAGGTTAGCATGGTTGGAAGGTAGGAGGAGGAGGAGGAGGAGGAAGAGGAGAAGAAGAAGGAGAATGGTGAAGGAAGGTGGTAAGAATAAGGTGTATCACGTATCCTTACCTTGGTTGCTCCTTCATACTGCATCTTAGCTTCCTCCAGCCACGAGTACAGGTTGTTCATGACCACGGGCAGGTCAGACATGTCCAAGGCCAAGGACATGTCTGGTGCCTCCCTCCCTCTCCTTCCCCTTGCTGCTGCTGCTGCTGCTGTGCTAGACAGTAGTCGGTAGATGAGGTAAGCCAGGAAGGTAGCGAAGGCCAGCCCCGCCAGAAGGACAAAGGGATCGAAGCTTTGCATGTGCCCATACCCGCCCCCCATTTGCCCATACCCACCACCCCCGCCGCCATACCCTGAGGAATGCCCATACCCTCCTGATTTGTCAAGTGTGTAGGCGCCGTAGCCAGCGAGTTGTCGTGACTCCAGGTTCATGTCCTCGTGTCCGCCGTCCAGGGCCGTCGTCGGGAGGGCCAGCAGCTCAAACACTTTCTTTATTTCATCGTCCTTGAACCCTGACGACCTCATGAGTTCAATAACAAAGTCGATGTCCCCGACGTGTGTGAGTGCCTGGTGGTGCAACACGCCGCCCACCTGCCGCATCAAGGCCATCACCAGACTCCAGCCCACCTCCCGCGTGCTGGATGACAACGCTGCCCTCAGGAGTGGATGGGTGTGGATGAGGGAGGCCTTCACGTCACTCCACTTGGCTGACAGGTACTCCAGGAGGCCAGGCTCGAAGTTACTCATGATATCCTGCAAAAAGTGCATGTGGTCCCCAAAGGCAATGGCCCGATCGAAGAAGGACAACCCCAGACCACCATGATTGTCCTCCGGCGGGTACATCTGCTGCAGGATGGACTTCATGTTCTCGAAGATACCCTTCACCCTCGTCCAGTGGTCCTCAAACACGCCCTCCGCTGCCCCTGACGCCCCGTGCACGTGTGGGGTGTAGCTAGGGAGGTGCAGAGTGTTATTGACAGCCTTCCAGTACTTGCCAGTCTTCCTCTGTTCCTCGTTAGATCCAGACTCAGGTGATGTGTGAACCTGAACATCATTCGTGTCTTCAGATAGGCTTAAGAGGGCCTGGAATGCTGAGTTTCCTTCCCCTCGCGACGACCAGCCCATCAGGGAGGACGGAAGGGGTGGAAGGCCGGTGGTGGTGGTGGTGGTTGTGGTGGTGGTGGTTGTGGTGGGTGATGCTGTAGTTATTG
>JAPQNM010000030.1:1745006-1762506 GCA_029783475.1 Metacarcinus magister | reverse complement strand
CAATCCGTACACCGTCCGTGACGTCACTGACGTTGGCTGTAATGGGAATCGAGGCTATATTCTCCCTCCGTCGGCCGTCGATGACGTCATCGTGACGGCCGTCAAAAGTTAAATAATTTCATCTTTTGACGTGATGACGGCGGCGGTGTTGTCAATGTCCAGGGTGTTGGATATCTTGGATATAACGAAAATATCAATTTGAAGCATTTTCACACAGAAAATAAAATGAGGCCTCATGAGCTAGATAAATATTTAATTGTATTTGCATAAATTGTGTGTATTAATGTGATGTGACAGACTTTTGTTGGATGCATCTGGAAATACGGCAACAACGCACATCCTCCCCAGACGACGCTCATCTTGTCTACCAAGAGACATCTTGTGGAAACACACCTCTTCACTTTTCACTCTTCACTCCTCTACTGGATTCCACCAGCAACAAGAAGCTATACTATCAGGTACGGCAAGAGTTTTATGCATAAGTACACATATAGTAGGGCAAGGTAGGGTAAAGCGAACCACAGGTTGGATGGTTTTTAACTGGTTTCTTGCAGTCTCCTTATTTCATATGTTCTTTCAAATAGTTTCTATTATTTGAGAAGAACTCGCAGTAAACTCGATGTAGCTTCATGAGGCTAGTATGAGGGACTTGGGAGTTCAAGTAAGCAGTGATTTGCGTCCCAGGGAACAGTGTATTATAGCTAGAAATAAGATCACTGTTGTGTTGTGATGACGGATGGCGGTGACTTCCGACATATACCTGAACGTCCGCCATCTTGCTCTTCTTCTTCTGTGACCTCTTCCGCTTTTGTCACGTCCGCCATCCTACTCTTCTCCTTCTGTGACCTGTTCTGTGATGTTATATCAAGTTATTACGCTTAATAAGCACTGTTTTCTCAATCCTTCCACTATACATGATGAAGAATAATGTGTTACTGCTCCTCCTTTCCTCAAATAGACTTAGAAAGGAAGGAAAAAGGTGTACATCCCTAGTGCTATATTCAGCCTTTCAGCCCCGTTAGCACACCAAAACACACTCATAACACAACATACTCACCTTCATCTATATCCTTGTAGGTCGTCATGTCCTAGCACGTCTTAAACTGTGCCTAACACGCTATAATTAACACTCTTGGATGTAAACGAATAATTACGGTGTTTTTTTCTCATTTTTTAATTGTTTTTTCCGTTTTTCCTTTTTCTATGGCTTATTTAGGGTTTACTTTCTGTTTGAATGATTTTTATATATTCTATTCTATGGTTTATATTGGTTTAATTTCATAATTATTGCTTTATTCTATTTTTTTATTTTATGATTGACCTTAGAAATAAATATTTTTTCATGAAATAAATACGAATCAAATATAACAAATGTTTATGTAGAAAACTGTTAGGCATTTCAGACGATTTTTTAAAGTATATATAATTGCTTTCCTGTGTATAATAAAAATCTCAACTATGGTTTAATATATACGTGACCGAACAGCCAACGCACGGCCGCTGTGGCGGGTAAAAGTGACGACCGTCTCAAAAGTGGCGACATCGCTTCTGCGCATGCGCTGGAACCTTCTGCGCTGCCAGTCGCATGACTTAAACATTGCAGTGACTGCTAGCCTCACTCTCTCAGTCTCCCTCGCCTCTGTCCCGCTCCGCCCTCCCCTGCCTGTCGGACTGTCCCGCTCTCCCCGCTATCAGGCTGAAACTTGTCGGCCTCCGAGATGCGTTACTATATATATATATATATATATATATATATATATATATATATATATATATATATATATATATATATATATATATATATATATATATATATATATGTAAATACATATATATATATATATATATATATATATAAATACATATATATATATATATATATATAAATACATATATATATATATATATATATATATATATATATATATATATATGTATATATATCAAATGAAATAGTGCATGCATATTTGCACAACATTATTAATGACAGACTCCCCCTCATTCTATTGCGTTCAGTGAGCGACTGTAGTGATGACCGACCACCATCATCTCCTCAACATTCTGCCGACAGCAGTACGACATTTCTACTCCCAGCGCATGCGCAGAAGCGATGTCGCCACTTTTGAGACGGTCGTCACTTTTACCCGCCACACCGCCATCGACGGTACCTGTTGAAACCTGTTCATATTATTTATTAAGGTTATTTACGCTTAATAGTAATGTTTTCTTTATATCCAACCACTATTAATGGTGAAGAATGATGTGTTACTGCTCCTCCATCCCTCAAAATGACATGTAGAGAAACAGGGAAGGTTGGAGGTCCAGTCTGGCTGCTAGCGGTCACAATGAAGTATAGTTGCACACATAGCGTGAATATACCTAAACAAAACTTATAATTACAGAGTTGGGGCATGAAACAGGAAGGAGTATGTAAATTTTATCAAATAAGAAGGCTATGAGGTATAAAATAACTTCCTGAGCGAAAAATAACACGAGATGTAAATGATGAGGTGAGAGTGGGTGGGCTGCACCTTGGAGGGCGGAGCTATTGTCGCTAGTTATATATCGTGAATATACTTGTATGTGACTTATAATGACAGAGTTGGGGCATGGAAGAGGAAGGGATATGTAGGTTTTATCATATGAAAAGGCTGAGAAGCATACCATAACTTCCTAACCGAGAAATAACACGAAATGAAACAGAGGTGAGTGTGTGTGGCGAGGCTGGCAGGCTGCACCTTGGGGCGGATAGTCCGAGCCAAGGTGCGGCCGTGGAGCTGGACATACGTATATATCATGAATATACCTAAACGCGACGTACAATTAGAGTATCAGGGCATGGGAGAGGAAGGGAAATGAAGGATGTATTATATGAGAAGGCTCCTAAGTCAGAAATAATAATGGTAGCGGAGATGTATGTGTGTATAGCAGAGCCGAGCGTCAAGGTCGCCGCCTCAAGGAGTGTGTAAACACCGCCTGGTGCCTGCAGCCTACCTAAGTATGCGCGGTAGACTGACCTATAGTGATAGTGACCTATAGTGATGTGTGTGAGTGTGTAGAGATTGCCACCTTGAGGGGGTGACGTGGACCTTCGTTACTGGCCCACAGACCTAGTGATGTGTGTGTCGGTGGCTTTGTTGGCCAAGCGGACCTGGTGGTCACGTGAGGTCAATTGATATAATATAAATTGATTAGTATATATGAATTATGTATTTATTATAAATTAAAAAAAATATTTACAGGTAGTGTGGCATCATGAGTGTTCTATTACGATGACACATTAACCCTTAAACCGCGGGGATGTTTTGGCGTGCCTGGCCCCCACCGCGGGCATATTCACGCAAAAACATACCTCACTTCAACTTCCTGTAGCTTCTTTCCTATTAAACTCACGTTACTGAAAGAAGTATTATTGTAAAGTCCATACCCTTAGCTGTCTTTTGACGTTAATTTGAACGCTGTATGAGCATTATTAGGACGAGCACGGAATTCTGATTTAGGAACTGTGAAAACACATTATAATAGACATATCAACCCCTACTGGATTTCTTTCCTATTAGTTAGCAATAAAAAGCATCACTTTTATACCGTTTATGTGAAACACACCCGTGAAAAGCTCAATTTCCGTTTTATTGTAAAAATCAATGGTTAGCATTACTTGCTAAACTTAGCAATGGACAAGCATCCTCGCTAGAATGCAGCAACTGGTAGGCCTAGGGAGCGTGGGTTGGTATTGTTTGAAAGAAAACAACATGTTTACAGGACTTGAGGACAAACTAATCAAATTTGACGGCGCGTTAATTCAAAAAATGCCCTGTCCACTATTGTGGACACCCGCATTTGGAGCCCACGCACCCGCGGTTTAAGGGTTAATACGTCACTAGTAGTACTACAGGCTTTAGTACTCTAGGCTCGAGTACGTAACTAGAATAAAGTGAGGGGATAAAAGACAAGGAAGTCTTATAATAACATTAGATTTAATTATCCCAATTGGAGAAAACAAGTAAATTGAAGTAACTGCTGACATGTGGCTGTCACTCAAGATTACTTCACTACCGGAGGGGGGAGGAGGGGGTTGGGGTTAAGACATAAATTCCCCATGAAAGATAAACCCAATACACACCCAAAAAACACACAAGTTAATAAACACAAGCTGAAAATGTGGGCACACATAAAATCGAAACAAACAAAATACACGACAATAAAATAGACACACACTGACAGGCTACTCCAGGAAGGCGGTGGTAATACTCACGTCACCAAAATTCAAGACATGTTAATCCAAGTCTTAGAAATTCTTCAAAGATAATGAAAGTACTGGTAGCATTTCCGTAAAGGCTTCGAATACCTGTCGGAGCTACAAGTCACACCACGCAGAAACACCACACTGACCTACACCCTGCGTCCACCCTGAGTCCGGAGTGGCGCTGTATACAGGAGTGACGGACTTCAGAAACAACCACGCCACTCGGTCTCCCCCATCGTTAGTTTGCTAACCAGCCATCACGGCTGGTTGGCAAACTAACGATGGGGGGACGAGTGGAAATGAAATTGAACAAGCGGGAAGTGGATGGTCGTTACACCACCAAAGGACCCCAGGATGACACACACCAAAGGAATTCATTCATCCTTATATTCTGTGGCAGGATGGAGTATTCCTTGCCAGAATTAGTGTAAGTTAACAAGGATAATTAATTCATGTTAACAAAGGGAATTGCCTCAATGAGTGGCAAGTTCACATTTTTTATTCCTAGCATGCAACACACTTGACAGTCTGTTCATTATTGTGTAAGAATAAACACATGAACAGGACTTACTTCTCATGATACTTGCAACCTCCTCAAAGTAATACGGTGTCCACCTCCACCATCACTCCTTCCACACTTATAGTTACTTAACACTGGATAATGAAAGAATAGATTATGGCGTCATTTTTACTATTCAAATTGTGGTGTTTTACATATCGACAGTACAAAAACGTAGTCACTTGCCGCACTCTGCCTCCGGCAGCCGTGTGGGCGAGGCTCTGGGTCTCTCTACAAGCCTACACAATGTACACCTCTAGATTATTATCCGCCCGACATTTTACAAGCAAATAAATTACCTTTCATGTATTTTTTTTAAATAGTTTTATTTTAATATAAAGGAATCAGTCAGTGGCAACAAGACGATGCCCTTGAAGTCGTACGTATCACTTGTGTTCATCAGATTCAATTTAGTTCAAAACAGTTTTCCGTCGTTCCTCCTTTCAGTCAACACAAATGATTTTTTTAGTTTTTGTTGTGGTAAAACGAGGATAACAACACGACGACGCGGGACAATACGTCGCCGCGACATCATCATCCTACGAGTTAACATCCATCCCTCAACACTACGCACATTTACACCAACAATGAGATCAATGTACAAAATGAACAAAACAATGACATGGCTGCGTGTGGCCCAGGAGGGAGGGGAGGGAGGGTAGGGGTTTGAGGGTCGTTGTGGTGGGCTTTGCTCCCCTCCCTCACACCCTCCGCTGAGCCTGGCCCTGGCTGCTGTGCCAACCCCTGCTAGGGCAGGCCCAGGCCAGGCTTACTTGTAAAATTCGTACGTGTGTTTGTGTGCAAGACAATACAGAGATTGCTAGAGACAACACGAGTTATTCATCAAAGAAATAGCTTGGAAGGGAGAGTTTTGAAATAGGCAGTGGTTTCTCTCTTTCTCTCTCCTCCTTACGTTGCCACCTTACACTCTGCAGCCCACCAGGAACACTTACCAAATGTGCTTCCCGGCACGGCCTCA
This sequence comes from Metacarcinus magister, assembly GCA_029783475.1. Lineage (NCBI taxonomy): Eukaryota > Metazoa > Arthropoda > Malacostraca > Decapoda > Cancridae > Metacarcinus > Metacarcinus magister. Next base: position 1,756,722 of record JAPQNM010000030.1, on the reverse strand, counting down.
AGCCTAAACCACCAGGGGACACTGCTGCTCCCTGTGCCTGGCTGGCCTGAGCATGGCTGAGCATAGCTGTGTGTGGCCTTGCCTGGCTGGCCTGAGCATGGCTGTGTGGCCTTGCCTGGCTGGGCTGAGCATGGCTGTGGCCTTGCCTGGCTGCAGTCTGTTGCATCGACGGCATGTTTTTAAGTACACCATAGATACAGATAGTAACGTTCTTAAGAGTTAAGTCCACTGTGATTAGTACATCGTATAGGATTAATAAATTATAACACCGCCATCGTAGTCTTCTACTTAACTTATCTGTCTTTGTTAATAAACATCAAAAATGTAATGGACTCTGTTTATTGTGTAATGTGTTGTGTGTGCACATGTTCAATTACAATTCTGACACCTCTGTCTCTGTCTCATATAATTCAAAGTGGAATAGTTTATTTGCACTTGAAGTTAGGAAACATTTCTTTTCTGTATCAGAACGGGAGCATTCCTGTGAGCAGAGTGGGATCACTGGCGAGTGTTGCTGGGTGGAACAAGGGTGTGGGCAGGACCGGGCTGCTTCACTAATGCTTAAATATTTCCATTTTGTCCGTCTCACTCACTCGATCACTCTCTCCACAAACCCAACCGTGTGGAGCACTTGGAATTGAATATTGTAAAAAAAATATGAACAACATCGATCACTGTAAAAAATTCAGCGAACGCACCGCACGACACAACCGCCGCTGCCGCCTCAACCACTACCTAGTCACTCAAGTCACTTTCACGAGTCTGTCTCGCTCACTTTCTTGTCTGTAGTGGTGGCGGGCGGCGGCGGGGAGTCACTCTCCTCCTCCTTCACTTGAGCCTCCTTGCTGACGGACATGAGGCAAGCCATCGAGTCCTTCATAGCATGGTAAATAATGTTCTTGATCTGCAGTTTGTCTTCGTGGTTGGTGTGTGTGTCGCTGAGGTGACGGAACTCCTGTGTCAGGTGGAAGCAGTACGACACATTCTCAGGCGACACAAAATCCTCGGCCACCTTGACACAGTTGTGAAGGTTACGCACCTGTGAGGGAAGGTGAAGCAAGTGTTAAAGGTGTGGCAGCAACAGGTGTAGTTGTGCACCAATCATAGATTCAATCATGCATAAACAAGCCAATTGATGCCAACTTGATTTTTATGACTTTGTTACAGAGTACTAATTATTATCACATCTAAACCATATAGCATTAGGCTGCTTATTCAATATATAGACTTCATCTCAGGAAGGAATAGTATCGTAAAATGTAATGTTACTCAAGTAAAATAACAAATACCAAACTGGACAATCAATTAAAGAATATTTAAAGCTATTGAACTTTACATTCTCTATGCTTCAGGAAATTATTCAAAATTTACAAACTCCCACAAGGTAAGAATTGAACACTGTGTGTGTGTGTGTGTGTGTGTGTGTGTGTGTGTGTGTGTGTGTGTGTGTGTGTGAGGTTGGCCTAGTATGTATGTAGACAGATATATAGATGTGTATCCTTGGCCAATCCCTTCACCCTACACCCTCCACCACCCCTAGTAAGCCTGACCTGGTGTGGTGCGCCGGCGGGAATGAACACAGCATCACCCAGACACTGTATGATGGCGTAACCCTCCACACCGTACTCCTTGTATAGCCGCTCCCTCAGAGGGCCATCCAGGTACCAGGCCTGGTCATGGATGGGGTCGTGGTGAGGCTCCAGCTTGTCTCCTCGCTCGATGGCCACCTTGTTGAGCAAATCTCTTATCTTGTCAGAGTCCCGGGCGTGGTAGATGTGCCACAGAGCCCCCGGCACCTCCTCCTTCTCCCTCACACGGCGCCGAGTCAGGATGTCACACCCGGCCTCGTCTATGGCCTTCACTGCCTCTGTAACATAAAACATTCACATTTAAAACAGGGTTCAATTTCAATTTCAATTACTGTAGATAAACAGTCCTCCCCCTCTAAGAGCAGCTGTTTAATGCCTGTACTTTATCACCCTCTCTTTCACCTTAATACTTGATCCTGACTCACTGACTCACCCTTGATGTGTTCCTGGTAGTCTGCGTCCTTGGGCACACCAACGTAGCACATCACATTCACTGCGTCGGAGATGTCCAGGTGGAGGTTGGTGGAGGCTCGGTTGGGGTGGATGGCCGAGCCGTAGGCAATGTACATCTTTGGTCCGAGGTCTGGCCGCACAAAGCACTCTGGGAGGCGTCCGGCCAGGTTGAGCCGGCCGTTGCGCCGCGTGTACTCTCCCATCGGCAAGACGCTCATCAGATCCTCAAACCTGGACGGCAGCATCTCTGCAAAGTCGTCCCCGGGCGGCCAGTCCTTCAGCTTGAGCACCATGGGCTGACCCTTCTCGTCCTTGAGCCTCTTGCCGTAATTCTCAAAGCCGTCCCAAAACTTGCGCATGGGCTGGTTGGGCACGATGTTCCCCGTGAGGCAGTTTATGAGGTCATTCTTGATGTCCCCATAATCCTTGGAGAAGGACTGCGGCGTCCACAGGTCACCGTTGAGCTTTTGTCCCACGCCGGACACGATAACAGGCTGGCCGCGCTTCCACTGGTCCTGGAAGAGTGGAGTGTTGCCAGGTGCGAGAGGCTCCAGCAGCCGCAGCAACTTGCCGTCACACAGCCAAGAGTGAGCCACACCAGGGTACAACAAGCTGCTCTCTGTCTTGGTCATGATGCGGATGGGCAGCGGATCACGGCCACGCGGACCATAGTTGTACCTGGGTGTGTGGGGGGGTGGGGGCAGTGGTTAGGCAAGGGACACAGTACTACACACAGGACAGACAGGGTTATGGCCAGGCTAGTATTCTGTTATCATATCCAACACCAACAAGAGGGAGACAGATAAACAAACAATGTAGTGTTGTTGATACTTACTTTCTGATGAAGTGTTTGAGCACCATCTGATTGTTGTCCTTGGCATCGTCCTTGTCTGAGCTGTGGTCGATCACGGACGAGATCACTTCATCCACTGTGTCAAGCTTGGGCCGCTTTTTGCTGCTCTCCTTGGCCGGCCGAGCACCCGTTGCCCCCGCTGAGGCCGGCTCTTCCTTGGTGTTGCCGTTGGGCTGAATGAGCAGCTTCCGTAGCGTGGAAAAGTTCCCTTCCTTCTCATCTGAGTCTGAGTCTGAGTCCGAGTCTGAGCTCTGTGGGTGAAGGATGAGTGTGTGAGGCAGGGACAAGGGGGAAGGAAGCAAGTCTTGATAATAACTGGTAACATAACTAACACTCGACTTACTCATAAATATTAATACTTTCATCACTTTGTACCTAATTTTCCCTTTCTAAATACTGGCTGGGTACAAGTATATTAATCCAAGTTGATGCCAACCAGATAAGTATGACAACCTAAATGTAACACAAATAATAACACTAATAAGTATGACAACTTAACTATATCATAAATGTATCACAAATAACAACACAAGTAATCACACTTGTCTCCTCCCTCACCTCACTTTCCCGCTTGTCGTTGGACAGTGCCACATCAGCAAAGAAGTTGAGCGGTGAATTAGACATTTCTTCTTCCTCCTTTCCATTCACCTTCTCGGTCTTGATGGCACCGTTGACAAGCTCCACCTTGGGCTCCTTCTTGAGAGTCTTGAGCAGCTCCTTGTTGATACCATTCACCTTCTTTTTGTCCTCCTGCGGCACCTGGTCCTTGAAGCGCTTGGCCTCGGGACAATCACAATACTGAGGGATGCACCATTGATGCCTCCCTAAGTGTACCTTCCGCCCTAGGTCAAGGAGTGCGTTGCCGGATATGATCTGTGTGAGCATGAGTTTGTCCTGCTCGTGTGGGAGTCTAGAGGCGCACAGTAGCCAAGAGTACTCATCACGGTCCTTCCCGCCTTCGTCCCACACCTTGACTGTGCCGTTCTTGCGCCCTTTGTAGCAGTCAATGCACACCACAAAGCCACACTTGCTGCACGCCCAGTGGATGTTGAACAGGGTGGTCTCACACACGTCACACATCTCCCTCACGCCCTGAACCACGCGCTTCCAGGCTACCACCGTGTCTGTGGGGGAGTGGATGGGGTTAGTTAGTGTGTGTGTGTGTGTGTGTGTTCTACTGTGAATGCAAGGTCACAATTCCTCAACTTAGTACCATACATATTCATGGTTTGTGAACATGGACAACAGCATGAAAAGAGACAAGGCCTAACTGTGCCAACCCATCAACCACTAGGAGGCTATTATCATCATTATATGTAATGCATTTAATTAATAGTGTGTACTGATGCTATCACTAGTAAGTGTTACTCACCATCGCCCATGTGTAGTGCCATGGCCTCCTTCTCCTGTTCCACCAGGTCACAAAACTGGTCACCCACATGAGTGAGGAGGAACTTGCTGGTGTCCACATCCAGGTCTGGCGGCGGGTTGTCCACGTCCGGCACCCACAGTTTGAGGTCATCCCCAAAGGCGTCCTTGATGGGGTCAGAGAAGCCCGCCACAGCCAGCTGTCCGTTCTTGGTGTAGCGCAGTCGTCGGAAGGCATAAAAGCGGCAGAATATGTTGGGCATCTTCTTGTTGCGTTGGTGTGGGGTCCAGCGGCACTCCCGGCACTTGGGCAGCTTGGGTGCCACCTCGTAGCAGGAGCCGTCCTGCAGGAAACTCTCGCCAGTCTTTTTGAGCTGTGCCACGGGTGGCTTCTGGAGTGGGTCCCCCGGAGGTGCATCTTCCCTGATCTTCTTGGCCTTGGGACCGCCATCCTCACGTTCCTTCTCCTGTTTGGTCTTTGGCTTGCGGCCGCGCTTCTTGGGCTCCACGTCAGGCTTGGCTGGCAGCCGGCCGCCGCCTCCCTTGGTGGCCGCGGCCTCACTGCCATCACTGTCCTTATCACTGTCACTGTTGGTGTCACTGCCGCCGCCGCCGCTGCCGCTGCCACGCTTGACTTTCTTAATCTTGCGCTTGGCTTTGCCACGTTTGGTCCTCATGCCGGCCGGGCCCAGCGTTGACCCGCCTTCAGAGTCACTGGAACTGGACTCATCTCGACCTCCCGCTGCAGCCTCCTGGCTGTGGCCGTTGGGTATGTTGTTGGGCGGCTTGGGTTTGCGTTGGCCGGGCTTGTTGGCGTCCATCTTGGCAGTGGAGGTGGGGGCCGGGGAGGCCTTGGCAGGGGGGCTTGAGGCAGGCGTGGTGGTGGGAGGAGGCGTGGACACCCTGATGGCCAGGCCGGTGGCCGAGGTGGGCGGTGCGGCCAATGGCTCGGCAGCATTCTCGTGGCGTTGTAACCACGCCTTCTTGAGCTTGTGGACGTAGCCGCCCACCGGCCCGGGACTCACACTCTTCTCAGGCTCAGAGGCAGAGCGGCTGCCCGGCGGGGAGGAGTTCTCTGCACGGGTTGGCTGTGGCGGCGTGGCGGTGGGTGTGCCCGCGGCGGGTGGCCGGCTGGGTGGACGGGAGACAGGGCTGGCCACACGGGGCAGACTGTCGACCAGGGCCACGGGGTTCTCAACGGTGGTGATGGTGGTGGCCGCCGTGGGGTATAGCGGGCTGGGCTCAGACACCCGGGACAGCAGTGGCGGCTGGCCGGCCATGGCCACGGAGGGGTCATAGCGAGCCTTTTTGGTGTCCTGGGGTGAAGGTGTGGCGGTGCGGCGCTTGGCCGGGGAGGCCGTGTCTTCCCGGGTGTTGAGGTCCAGTGGTTGTGTCTGGGTGGGCTGTGGTGGCAGGGATGGGTGGGGGGGCAGGTGGGGTGAGGAGGTGGGGGGCAGGCGGGCCGCAGGTGGCCCCGGGGCCACCACGTGCTTGTGGTGAGGCGAGGGGGCCGGCGGAGGGTAGATGCGAGCATCGTACGGCCGCGGCTCGTGTGGTGGCAGCGGTGGCGGCCGACTCTCAGGGTGGGCTGGGCGGCCAGAGTGTGCTGGTGGTGGGCCAGGTGTTGGTGCCTTGCTGGTGAGGGGCACGGGCTGGGCAGGTCTGGTGTCCTGTCTACACACAGGTGTGCCGGAGGTGATGCCGGGCTTACCGTACACCTGTGGCGGGGGTGAGCCCACCTTGGCCTTGGCGGCCACTGAGGACACGTGGATGGGGTTGGGCACCAGGCCGGCGTCTATCAGTCTGGATGGGTAGGAGGTGGTGGTGGGGGGCCGGCTGCCCCCGCTGGAGTAGTAACGGTCGGGGTGGCCGGGCACCGTTGTCTGGTGGGGCGAGGACGGTGGGCGTGCCTTGGCCAGCTCCACCCCGTGGGGCAACGTGGAGGGGTGGTGGCCCGCTACGCTGCGGTGCAAGGTGGCGGCAGAGGAGGGCGGCGGGGCGGAGGATGGGGCCGGGGCGGGGTCATGGGGTTTGTACGCTGAGGAGGGTGGGTAGGGACTCACCCTCTCCGGTGGGCGGTGTTTGGGGCTGAGTGTCATGGCCGGAGGCGGCCCCTTGTCATACTTTGACTCCGGCTGTATGATGACAGACGGCTTCTCCCGGTGGTCATGGTAGCCGCCGCCACTGCCGTAGGGGCCACGGTCGTGCATCTTAGCAGACTGGGGCGGCGGCTCCTTGAGGTAGCTTGGCACGTACCCCGACAGGTTGAAGCTGGGCTCAGCCAGCTTGGGCAGGGAGGCGGCCGTCACCGTCTTGTCCGGTGGCGGCTGGGGCGGCTTGCTGGTGTGTGCCGGCGGTGGGTAGCGGCTCTTCACAGGCAGATCCCGGCGGTCAGAGTCACGAAAAAACCTGTAGATGCTTTCCTGGACCATCTTCTCGGGTTCCTGCGCACGTCTGACAGCAGCTTCCTCCTGTCGCTGCCTGTCCTCCATCAGCTGCCTCTCCTCCAGGGGGTCAAGGCGCTCCTTGAGGCCACTCAGCTGACTCCATCCACCACCAACCTTCTGCAACACACAACACCACCACGTCAGGCACCAAGCACATCAAGGACACCACACTGAGGCTGCCCATTGGACGCCTCAACAACCAATCATCTTCAAGTATAACACAACACCATCACAGGACACTTAAAGCAGCACCTACACCCCCATCCCCGCCCCCCTACAACAGAGAGAGAGAGAGAGAGAGAGAGAGAGAGAGAGAGAGAGAGAGAGAGAGAGAGAGAGAGGCCTATCCTTACCCCTGCCCACCATGCTTCATGCTCACAAACACACACACACTCGAATATACAACACATCAATAAGAAAAATAGAATAAATCAATCAAACATCAATGCTTCAAGATGCATCAGCCGCCACCACCACACCACATCAACACCACCCAAAGTACAACACCTTACTACTACCCTATGTGACTAACGCTTTATCATCACCATTGAATTAAAAAGGTTGAACTTAATTTCCAAACACCACACGCTTCCCGCAAGTAAGCAAAGCAAACACCACAAGAAGCAGGAGTTGTTGTTGTAGTAGTAGTAGTAGTAGTAGTAGTAGTAATAATAATAATAATAATAGTAATAATAATAATGACAGTAAAATCGAGATACGTAGTCACAAATTACACAGAGTAAGAGAGAATCATTCAAGACTATTATGTTTTCCAATGCTGTGTGTGTGTGTGTGTGTGTGTGTGTGTGTGTGTGTGTAGGAAAACATAGGATAGATCTGCAGTAACTGACTTGTTTGTACGTTTCTCTCAGAAGACGACTTTAAAACCAAATACTGCTGACCATTTTACGTTTCCTTATACCTTCCTTCCATCTGTGTCGCCTTGTGTCAGGTCATATCATTGTTTTCCTAAGGTATAACTACATGAAAAAGTAGCAATGCAATGATTTTCTGCTATAGTAAATCCATTCTTACACCCTGACCATCTCTGTTCTAAGTGAGTTAATGAGGCGTGTCACGTTAAAAATGTTTAGGATTATTATTATTTGATGTGAAAAGGATGTTGATTAAAGGGTACAGAAAAAAAATGTATAAATAGAAATGTTTACAATTACTTCTTCTAGCTCGCTCTATCTTGATCTATATGTATATCTATCAGTAATTGTATGGAGAATTAAAAGGTGTGTGTGTGTGTGTGTGTGATAAAAAGGCACCTGGTAGGGAACATGACACAGGGCTGGAAATCCCTCCCTGGAAACTTTTTACCCTCCCAAGGCATCAATCACTTTGGTTTAATCTATTATCATTATTATTATCATCATAGTCCGTTACTTCTTGCATGACAACTTGCGTGTGTGGGGGGAAAAGGCAAATATAAAAATAAATAATAAATTTATAAATAACAATAATAACAATAATAAATCACACTACGTTTTCTATGCACGAACTTGCGGGAAAAACGACTTTATGTACATGAACAGATGAAAGCGAAAGCCATAAACGACAGGACATACTGAGGGGGGCAGTGGGAGGATGAATGGGGGGCAGGATAAGGATGAATGGATGAGGTGAGGGGGGTGGGGGTCTGGGGGGCGATTGAGCTAACACTGGGGGGTAGGCAATGAAATAGAAAAGAGCAAAACAAACAAATAAAGCAACGGAAAAAATAGCATACTAAGATAGATAGAAAGAGAGAGAGAGAGAGTAGGCATCAGGCAAGACAAATAACAATAATACATTTTAGAGACAAAGAAAGCACAAGCAAAGAGAGAGAGAGAGAGAGAGAGAGAGAGAGAGAGAGAGAGATGGATGGATGGATGGATGGATGGATGGATGGATGGATGGATAGAAAGAAAGAAAGAAAGAAAGAAAGAAAGAAAGAAAGAAAGATAGATAGATAGATAGATAGAGGTAGAGTTAGGTCGGCACGATTGGTCAAGGGTCATACCTGGGAATGGCTGGGGCCTTGATAAGTCTTATTGTGTTGTTGTTGTTGTTGTTGTTGTTGTTGTTGTTGTTGTTGTTGTTGTTGTTGGGATATGAGAAGCAAGTGGTTGTGGTGGTGGTGGTGGTTTTGATGGTGGTGGTTGTGGTGCTGGTGTTGAGGTTGCTGTTGTGGTGGTGGTTGTTGTGGTGGTGGTGGTGGTTGTTGTTGTTGTGGTGGTGGTTGCTGGTGGTGGTGGTGTTGAGGTGGAGGTGGAGGTGGTGGTGGTTGTGGATTATGGTGGTTGTGGTGGTGGTGGTGGTGGTGGTTGGAGGGATGGTGGTGGTGGTGGTGGTGGTTGCTGAGTCCACTGAGGTAATAGGTTTGGCCAAGATGGTCAGCTGCTATGGTAGTGGTGGTGGTGGTGCCCCCAAGACTGTCCGTGGGTCCTCCTCCTCCTCCATGCTACAACAAAACCATACATTGCTTGTGACTCCTAAACCCGACCACCTCACCTCAACCTTCTTCCTCTTCCTCCTTCTCAATGCTATAACAGAACTACTCCATTTGCAGCTCCACACAAACCGTGAATGTGTGTGGCTTTAATAGATGTCTTTCAAGGCGGTTCAGGTTGTGAAATGATTGATTTTACCTTTAACTTATAACAAAAGTGATCGGTGTTTTAATCTCGTGCCTCATTTCCTCCTCCTTTACGATCCTAAGATACACGTGGAATGTTAGGAATAATCTTAGCTAAATCTAACACCATTTAGTAACTTCCTAACTTTCTAAATGACGCAGTGTGAACAATAGAACTAAAACTAAAACTAGACATTGTAAAATTCACGGTTAATTTATTTAGAGACATTGACTGTCCTGTAGCTACACTAACGCTTCTCGTATTAATTAATTTGTCTACTTTTGTGATGGCGATGAAGGTAAAATCAATCCATGAAAACCTGATCAGCAACAAACTCATTGGTTCATTGTAATTGCAAATGGTCCAGTTTTTCTGATGTCATTCAATGCACACTAAACGAATATAACTGATTGTCACCACTGCTAAATCTCCTCCTCCTCTTCCTCAACAAACTTGGGGACTCGGTGCGAAGAAAGTTATATTAATTTGGGGGGAGATGAAAACACGTCATTAGCTGCATAAGGAAGTAATAGAATCCATCGAAATAAACCGAAAGAAACTCATTCACCATTATGAGACAGACAGACAGATAAATAATTATAATACTTCATTAAATTCCTTACATAGCCGAGGTTGTCTGTCCCTGATGACGAAACAAACACATCATTACAAGGTTACCTACACCTAATGAGTCAAGCCCTCACCTGTCCCTCCCTCCCTCCCCCATCTAGAAAACAACCTGGTGAAGGGGTGTGTGAGGTGAGGGAGGGAGGGATGATGGATGGAGGGAGGGAGGGAGGGAGGGAGGGAGGGTGTGTGTGTGTGAGGTGAGGGAGGTATTGGGGTGAAGTTCATCAGTGTGGGATTACAAACATCTCCTCCTCCTCCTCCTCCCCACAAGTTAACAGGTAAACAAATTCACCTTCCCAACACCCACTCCACTTCACAAGTACAAACACAAGTAATCATTTCATATTAAAAGTGTATTGTTCATTGGGAAAAGAAAAGAAAAGAAAGTAAAAACTTGTACGTCAGCTTTCTTAAGACAGGAAAATAAATATATATAAAAACAGATAGTTATGCAAAGTTAAAACGTCAATCTAACTATATTCAAATTGCAGTTTGTGTTGTAAAAAAGACGGAAAAACTGGTATGTCGGCTTTTATAAAACATTCATTCAAAAAAATTATTTGTTACTAGAAAAAATAATAAAATGAAATGGCACTAAAAACTTCCTTAAAGTTTGACTATAGTACATAAAACGTGTAAACTATCTGTCAAGATTTTATAAATGAGTGACTGTCTGTCTGTATGTCTGAGGTGAAAGAGAAGTGCATTGCATTGACCTCACATGTGTGTTAGTGTTGTAGTGTTGCCTTCACGGTGCAAGGTGAACTGCTTCTTACCATCCACTAAACACTTGCTTCAGTGTGTGAGTTCGGATGTCACAACGTATGTTTGTCTATTTATCAGTTGTTAATCTTTAATTCATTGGGACAGGATTTCTTATACACTTTTATGTATTGTTTCTATAAAGGAATTTAGTTGAATTCAATTCATTAGGAGACAGGATTTCCTATACACTGTTATATTGTTTCTGTACATGAATTTAGGTGAATGTCAATGTTTTTCATTCTTGTTTTTCATTTGATGGTTCTAATATTATTTTGAGAAAGTTTCAAGTTTACTTTGGGCCAATCATCCAGTTTTCTCAATGGTTTAACCGGTCAACTCTTTTAGAATCGTTGTTCTTTTAATAATTTCTTCCGATTAAAACACACTTTAAATGTCAAGAGCTTTATCTAGAAAATCTATATTATTAAATTACTTTCATTATTATTATTTAATGCCAACCTTTACCACCACCGCCACAAAATAGTACATTTTATATATAACATTTTCCTTCCCTGCAGTGCCTTGTGAACACTCTTGGCACCAACACTTCTAAATGGCACTGTTTTTTTATCTCAATTTTCAGATTCATGTAACTGTGTTTCATCATCATCATCATGACCTCATTTGCATCAGTAAGCAAGGTGAGTGTTGAGTCTCATGTGAAGATCAGTTTGGTGGCGGAAGATTGCCTGCACACACACACACACACACACACACACACACACACACACACACACACACACACACACACACATACATACATACATACATACATACATACATACATACACACATACACACACACACACACACACACACACACACACACACACACACACACACACACACACACACACACACACACACACACACACACACATACACGCACACACCAATATGACAACCAAGAAAATGGTTGACTGAAGCCTCACTGCATCATATAATTCATCGATAACCATTACTAAACTGATATCAATGTCACCTTTA
>JAPQNM010000030.1:1730006-1735006 GCA_029783475.1 Metacarcinus magister | reverse complement strand
AAGAAAAAGAATCATGTATTTCGCTTTCACAGAAAAATTTGCCCCCCCCCTCTTTCTCTCAATTAATCAATAATCTTTCTAGTATATTACTTCTCAGAACCATGTGTGTGTGTGTGTGTGTGTTCGCAGGTGAAAGAACAAAAGAATGAGTATTAACAATTAGGATGTAATAAAGATAGGATATAAGGAATCTCTCTCTCTCTCTCTCTCTCTCTATTCGTCCCACTGATCCCGTTTCCGCACACCAGTGTATACGTATGTGCACGTGGCCGTCACACACACACACACACACACACACACACACACACACACACACACACACACATACACACACACGTGACGTACGTACATAGTGGGTGAAAGGGAGTGTGGAGGGGAAACTGGATCTAATGTAGAGGTGATTCATTCTCTCTCTCTCTCTCTCTCTCTCTCTCTCTCTCTCTCTCTCTCTCTCTCTCCTTCGGCTGTTCTTCCACCCACAAACCTGCTACAATTACCCTCGAGGGAAGGAGAGGAAGGAAGGAGGGTGGGAGGGAGGGAGGAGCTTACTTTCACCACCACCACCATCACCTTCCCTCCCTCCCTTAACCACCGGCTACCCACTCAACCGGCTCGGTACACCCCCCACCCTCCCTCCCTCCCTCTTTCTCTAACCGCAATTCACTCCTCCCCTCCCTCTCTCCCTCTTTCTTTTGCCTCCATCCCTCCATCTCACCTGTCAAACTTGAGCCAGCCTGATTTTGACTCTCTCTCTCTCTCTCTCTCTCTGTTATGCTTGTTGTCTTTATGGAGATAGATAGAGTTGCCTTGTTTTAACTCACAAAAGAAATTACAAATGCATCATATTCTAAATCTTCCTCGGTGGAAACTACGAGTGTTTCGTCCGTAGAATAACACACACACACACACACAGCTTGACTCACCTGATGAGCCGTTCCTGGTCTGCACGTTCCCGTTCCCTGGCACGTTCCAGGTGCATCAGTTCCTCCTGGTGGTGGGTGAGTATGCCTGCGTAGGCATGGGGCGGCAGGGTGGGCACGGGCGCCAGCTGTTTCCATACGTCGTGCGGGATGGAAGGGTAGAGCCCCGCCAGCGGCTGCTGCAGCCCTGGCGGCAGGTGGAGAGGGGGCGGCACCCCCGCACCAGCGGCGACGGGGTGTGTTGGGTAGGGCATGCCGTGCGCCATGGAGACGGGCGGCTGGGCGTGTGGTCCGTGGTGAGACGGGGCGTGGGCGGCGGCTGCGGCTGCGGCGGCGTTTGATGCCGCTGCGGAGGGCTGTGCGGCTAGGTGTGGCGGGAAGTGCTGCGACATGCTGCTGTGCTGCACGGAGTGGATGTGACGCACCGCCTGCTCGGACTGGGACAGCAGGGACGGGTCGCGCCACACACGCACGGGCTCCTTGCGGTCCACGAACAGGGAAGACGCGATGCCCTTGGGCTGGGCGGCGGGGGTGGGCGTGTTGGGCTTCACCTCAGCCGAGGAGGAGCGGTCATCGCTGAGCACAGAGGAGCGGGACACGGACCGCTCGGTGACGCTCACGCCCGAGTCACTGGAGCCGTCACAGTGGTCCATCCTGGCGGGCGTGGCGGCCGCGTGCTGTTGCTGGTGGTGGTGATGGTGCTGATGGGCGAGGGGGGGCGCCGCCCCGTCATGGTGGCCAGGGTCAGGCAGGCCAGGGCCGCGCACCACGGCCGTGATGCTGACGGAGGGCGGCGACGCGACTCTGTTAGGGCAGGCGGGGCCGGGGCCGCTGGTGGCGGTGATGGTCACGGCACGGCCGCCCGCCACGCCCGCCACCTCTCCGCCGGGGCTGAGGCTCCGCGCCGCGGCGCTGCAGGGGTTCAGCTTGGGGCCGTCGCTGGCCCACGAGGGGCGGGGCGCGGCGGCGGTGGCGGCCGGCGGCGGGGCGCTGGTCACGCACACAGTCAGCGCGGGACTCAACACAGTCCTGGCTAGAGCATGAGCATGGGCTTGGGCGTGGGCATGTACATGGGCATGGGTACCTCCTGCTTCATGACGGGTGAGCGGGGCGTCAGTCCGCGTCAGCAGCACATCGTCCCGGCCAAGCCTCCTGCTGCCTCCCACCTCCTCCCTAGATAGTGAACACTCCACCGAGGACCGAACACATCCCGGGCCAAGGACGCTGGTGGGTGGCGAGTGGGCCGCACGCCCTTCACCCACGATCAACACCTCCTCCTCAGCGGGGGGCGGAGGGCGTGGGAGCGGGGCTGTGTGGCGGGCGGGGTGTGGGTGTTGGTGAGGGTGGTCTGCCGGGCGGCGGGCGGGTGGAGAGCAGCGGTTGTGGACGACACTGGTTTTCTCATACACAACCACGGGGTCCTCAGAGGATGTGTTACCGGGGGGCGGCGGTGGGCGAGGGGTCCGTGTGTCGTGGGGGGGTCTTAATGGTGACTCCTGGGTAGTGGGTGTCTCAGGGGACCTGGCAACAGGGGAATGGGCGGGTCTGGTCACGGGTGATCGGGGCTTGGCTTCAGGGGACGGGGCGGGCTGAGGGAGTCTGGAGACGGGGGAAGCTTCGACGGGTGGTTTGGTCTGAGGAAGTGAGGGCTTGGTTTCAGGGGGTGAAAGGGACTTAGTGTCAGGGGATGAAGGTGGCTTGGTATCAGGGGCTGGTGGCTTGGTGTTACGGACTTGGGGCTTGATATCAAGGACTTGGGGCTTGGTATCAAGGATTGAGGGCTTGGTATCAAGGACTGGTGGCTTGATATCGGGGATTGAAGGCTTGGTGTCAAGGACTGAAGGCTTGGTTTCGAAAAATGGAGGTTTAGTATCAAGGACTGAGGTTTTGGTATCAAGAATTGGTGGCTTGGTGTCAAGGACTGGAGATTTGGTACCAAGGATTGAGGGCTTGGTGTCAAGGACTGAGTGTTTGGTATCAGGGGCTGGGGGTTTTGTGTCACGGATTTGGGGCTTGGTATCAAGGACTGGTGGCTTGGTATCAAGAACTTGGGGCTTGATATCAAGAACTGAGGATCTGGTATTAAGGACTGAGTGTTTGGTATTAAGGACTGAGGGTCTGGTATTAAGAACAGGTGGCTTAGTATCAAGAACAGGTGGCTTTGTGTCACGGACAGGTGGCTTGGTATCAAAGACTGGTAGCTTTGTGTCACGGACAGGTGGCTTGGTATCAAGTACGGGGGGTTTGGTGTCAAGTACTGTTGGCTTGATGTCAAGTACTTTTGGCTTGATATCAGGTGAAGAGAGTTTAGTATGAGCGGGTGGAGTGGACTTGGTGTGAGGGGCTGTGGAAGGTTTGACGTTAGGAACAAGTGGCTTGGTGTCGAGGGCTGGAGAGGACTTGGTGCCAGGAACAGGTGGCTTTGTGTCAGGGGATGAAGGTGGCTTGGTTTCAGGGGTTGGAGATGACTTGGTGTTAGGGGCTGGAGAAGGTTTGGCTGGGGGAGACTTGGCTACAGGTATAGCAGGTTTAGCCTCAGGTGATGAGGGTGGCTTGGTGTCCCGTGCGAGGGGTGACTTAGGATGTTGGGTCGTGAGTGACTTAGCTTCAGGGGTGCACGACCTGGTGTTGGGGGGTGACTTGGTGCCAGTTTTGGGGGGTGACTTGGTGTCACGGGTGGCAGGTGACTTGGTGTCACGGGTGGCAGGTGACTTGGTGTCACGGGTGGCAGGTGACTTGGTGTCACGGGTGGCAGGTGACTTGGTGTCACGAGTGGGAGGTGACTTGGTGTCACGTGTGGTGGGTGGCTTCACCTCGGGGTTTAAGGACTTGGTGTCCTGGACAGGATGGGTTTTAGCCTCAGGAGTTGAGGGGGACTTAGGTGCGGGTGCGGGTGCGGGCTTGGCCTGCGGGGACCGCGGGGATGGTGTGTGGGTGACGAGGCGTGACTGTGCCTCTGGGCTCTTGTTACTGTTCACTGGGGACTGAGGTGAGCGTGGGAGCTGCCTCGGGGACGCGCCGCGGGGCCCGCAGCGGTGGGCTTTGCCAGGGGCGCGAGACGGGCTAACGTTCTTCCTCTTGAGGCACCTGCCGTCCTCGCCGCCTGAGGTGCTCTTATCGGAGGCGCCGCGGGTGCGGGCGGGGGGCGTGTGCTGGGTCCGGGCTGGGGGCGAGAGGCTCCGCCACGCCTGAGGTGAACGGCGGCGGTGAGGTGCAGGTCCGCGCTTACCTCCAGTGGAGGCGTGGACCCCTAGCTTCTGGCGGCGGAGGAGGGCGGCTTTGGCGGCAACGCGGCGTGACGGCGGCCGCGTCGGGAGCTCCGGTTCAGGGGTGCTACTCCCGCTGGACGACGACGACGACGATGACGACGGCGACGACGAAGAGAGACTGACGGCGTCGCTGTCGCCCCTCAATCGACTACTACGGAAGGTCCTACGGACAGGGCGGTGGTCAGGCGTGGATGGACCACTGCCTGACGACGACGATGACGAAGACGACGAAGACGAAGACGAAGACGACGACGACGACGAGGATGAGGAAGATGATGTAGGTGGTTGATCCTCCTCGCTGTGGTGCTTGTCAAGGGGTGCAGGTGAAGGAGGGAAGGAGCGTGGCGTGGGACGGCGGGGGTCTTCCTCCCCTGACGATGCCTCACTAGTAACGCTGCTGCCGCCCGGACCTCGGCGATGGCGCCTCCACCCACCGCCTGAAAAACAAAACACAATCAGGCAAGGCACACAAGGAGGGAGGGGGTACAGGTGTGTGTGTAGGTGTGTGTGTGTGTGTGTGTGAGAATATAGTACTTAGTCATGATAACAACACTAATAATAACAATAAAAATAACAATATTATATAATAATACTAACAATAATAATAATAATCTCTCTTTCTTTTGTTACATTCCCTATTTCCTGTTTATATTATTCCTTGACTACCCATAACCTCCTCCTCCTCCTCCTGCTGTGAAGTACTTTAGTGGTTGATAAGAACACACTTAGAGCGACGCAGGAATGAATAAACACGAGGAGAAAGGTTAGGATATGGTGATGATGATGATGATGGGTGGTGGTGGTGGTGGTG
>JAPQNM010000030.1:1712082-1717082 GCA_029783475.1 Metacarcinus magister | reverse complement strand
CTCTCTCTCTCTCTCTCTCTCTCTCTCTCTCTCTCTCTCTCTCTCTCTCTCTCTCTCTCGTAAAATGTCATTCTTACGATAAAATTTTCCATTTAAAAGTTTTGTCGTATCTCTCTCTCTCTCTCTCTCTCTCTCTCTCTCTCTCTCTCTCTCTCTCTCTCTCTCTCTCTCTCTCTCTCTCTCTCTCTCTCTCTGCAAGTCATACACATCAATACAACAATGAAATTCGCTTTAAAATCAAGGTAATTAACGTTTCCAGGTGAGAGAGAATGAGGTAAGAGAGAAGGCTCTCTCTCTCTCTCTCTCTCTCTCTCTCTCTCTCTCTCTCTCTCTCTCTCTCTCTCTCTCTCTCTCTCTCTCTCTCTCTCTCTCCACACACACAAACAGGAAATTACATCACAAACTTTGAAAGGAGAGAGAGAGAGAGAGAGAGAGAGAGAGAGAGAGAGAGAGAGAGAGAGAGAGAGAGAGAGAGACACAGAGAGGAAAAAAAAGGGGGGTTAAAAAGGGGAAAATAAAGGGGGGGGACGCGTTAAACCATTACTTAGGCAAGGGAAAAAATAAAGATAATGTCTAATTTTCCCCTCTCTCTTTATTTTCTCTATCTTTTTATCTTTCTTTCTTTCTTTAATCTATTGTCTATTATCTCATTCAACCGCTCAATAATATCTTTTTTTTCATACTCTCTCTCTCTCTCTCTCTCTCTCTCTCTCTCTCTCTCTCTCTCTCTCTCTCTCTCTCTCTCTCTCTCTCTCTCTCTCTCTCTCTCTCTCTTTAGATCTGGCTTATTT
Source organism: Metacarcinus magister (assembly GCA_029783475.1). Taxonomy (NCBI): domain Eukaryota; kingdom Metazoa; phylum Arthropoda; class Malacostraca; order Decapoda; family Cancridae; genus Metacarcinus; species Metacarcinus magister. The sequence continues at coordinate 1,716,291 of JAPQNM010000030.1, read as the reverse complement.
TTCACACTCATTCAACACGTAATCAACTTAAGCTTAATTTCCCCTCATTTCCCCTCTTTCCCCTCACCCCTTTCCCCTCATTCCTACCGTCCATTTCTCTTCCTGTCACCCCTTGCCTCCCTCCATTCCTCTCCCTGTCACTCTCCCTTCCCCTCTTTCCCCTTCCCTTCCCTTCTTTCCCCTCACCTCCCTCCCCTTCCTCTCCCCTCACCTCCTGCTGTTCCCTCTATACACCTCACTCACTCTTTTGTCTATATTTCACTTCCTGTCTCTCTCTCTCTCTCTCTCTCTCTCTCTCTCTCTCTCTCTCTCTCTCTCTCTCTCTCTCTCTCTCTCTCTCTCTCTCTCTCTCTCTCTCTCTCACTGACTTGCAAATTAAAAGAAGAAAAATCCAGAGTGTATAACGACTGAAAGAGAGAGAGAGAGAGAGAGAGAGAGAGAGAGAGAGAGAGAGAGAGAGAGAGAGAGAGAGAGAGAGAGAGAGAGAGAGAGAGAGAGAGAAACAATACCTCCCCGTGAATCACTTTTCCCTCCCTCCTCCTCCCCTCCCTCCCCCCCCCCAACAAAGGGAATTAAATCACCTGGCTAATAGTCTCCCTAACGAGCCAGCCTCCCTTAGGTAAGCAAAGGGAGGAGTTAGAGGGGAAAGGGAGGGGAAAGGGAGGGGAAAAGGAGGGGAAAGGGAGGGGAAAGGGATGGGGAAAGAGAGGTGAAAAGAGGGGAAAAGAGGGGAAAGCGGAGAAAGAAAGGGAGGGGAAAGGCGGAGAAAAGAAAGGGAGGGGAAAGAGAGGGGGAAAGGAGGAGAGAAAGAAAGGAAAGGGAGGGGAAAAGGAGGAAAAAGTGGGGAAATAAAGGGGAAAAGAGGGGAGAGGAAGGCTGGAGAAAGAAAAAGAGAAAGAGAAAGAAAGAGACAGGTATGATTTTGGATTGTATAGTTAACCAAACCTATTTCCTCTTATTTTCCCCTTTTTTTTCCCTCTCTCTCTCTCTCTCTCTTTCCCCTCACCCACTAATGTGCTATTAATCACAGCATCGTAATCACCTAACGAGCTAACTACCCAATTAGAACAGCAGGCGTCAATTACTCTCTCCCCTCACCCCCCCCCTCTCTCTCCTCTCCCCTCACCCCCCCTCTCTCTCCTCTCCCCTCATTTCCCCTCTGAAAGCCGTGATGCTGAAATCGTTGGGAAGTTTAGCAGCTAATATGCAATCTCTCTCTCTCTCTCTCTCTCTCTCTCTCTCTCTCTCTCTCTCTCTCTCTCTCTCTCTCTCTCTCTCTCTAATTCCCCTCTTTTTTCCTCTCCCCTTCCTTCCAAATTCGTTCCAGATAGAGAAGAAAAAAAAATTGTATGGAAAATAACATGTGTTTATGTATTTTTTTTTACGAGAGAGAGAGAGAGAGAGAGAGAGAGAGAGAGAGAGAGAGAGAGAGAGAGAGAGAGAGAGAGAGAGAGAGAGAGAGAGAGAGAGAGAGAGATAATGAGAGAGACTGAAAGAGTGAAAAATAGATAATAATAGGATACATACATGAATTTTTAGTTAGCAAGGCTCTCTTTACTTACTCTACTCTCTCTCTCTCTCTCTCTCTCTCTCTCTCTCTCTCTCTCTCTCTCTCTCTCTCTCTCTCTCTCTCTCACACACACACGTACTCACAGTGTCAGCCGCTGTCAGGTTGATGCCCACGCCACCAGCCCGCGTTGACAACAAGAACACGAAGATGTCAGCTCTGCAAAAATAATAATAATAATGATAATAATAATAATGATAATAATAATGATGATAATAATAAGTGATACAAATAGTAATAATAATGATAGTAACACACACACACACACACCCACACACACACACACACACACCCACACACACACACACACACACACACACACACCCACACACACACACACACAGCCTCACCTCGTTTGAAAGTCTGCCACCATATCCCTTCGGTCTGATATCTTGGAAGAGCCGTCCAGCCTCATGAACTTGTGTTTACGGTGCCACATGTACTCCTGAGGGGGGAGAATGAGGGGAAATTATGAGGGGAAATTATGTAGGGAATTATGAGGGGAAAAAGGGGGGAAAAGGGGAAATTATGTAGGGGAATATGAAGGGAAATTATGTAGGGGGAAATTATGAGGGGGAAATTAGGGGAAATTATGTAGGGGAAATTATGAGGGGAATGAGGGGAAATTATGCGGGGGAATATGAGGGGAAATTATGTAGGGGGAATTATGAGGGAAATGAGGGGAAATGAGGGGAAATTATGCGGGGGAATATGAGGGGAAATTATGTAGGGGAAATTATGAGGGGAAATGAGGGGAAAAGTGAGGTCATTATATACCAATCATTAGGATATGTTTTTTTAAATGGAATAGTTGACCCATTAAAAATAAAATAAAATAAAATAAAATAAAATAAAATAAAATAAAATAAAATAAAATAAATAAATACTGCAAAAATATCCTTCCCCTTCACCTATCTTTCCCCTCCCTCTTCCTTTCCCCTCCTTCTTCCCTTCCCCCTTCCCCCTTCCCCTCCCTGCCCCCCTTTCCCCTCACCTGGCCTTTCTGACAGGTGTGACGGTAATTTGACGCTAATAAATAGTACACAGGTGAGTCAAGGTGATTATAATTAATATATTAATTAATGACAGGTATTATTAAGTGTGTGTGTGTGTGTGTGTGTGTGTGTGTGTGTGTGTGTGTGTGTGTGTGTGTGTGTTGTTACTATTACTGTTACTATTATTATTACGAGAGAGAGAGAGAGAGAGAGAGAGAGAGAGAGAGAGAGAGAGAGAGAGAGAGAGAGAGAGAGAGAGAGAGAGAATTAGAGAGAGTTAAGGAGAGAGAGAAAAATAACAGCTGAGGTTCTTCCGGGAGTAGAGAGAGAAAAAAAAAGGGAGGAAGAAAAGGGGAGAATTGAAGGGAGACGGATAAAGGGGGATTTAGCAACCTTATCAATCCCCTTTAGTGGGATTTCCTGACCCTAAAGGGGGATTAGGAACACCTGAGGCTGCACCCATTGACCCCTTAGATTAACCCCTGCCCCTTAGATTTCCCCTCACCCCCTAAATTTACCCCTTACCCCTTAGAAGTTCCATTTTAATCATTTTCTTTATATATTTCTTTATAAATTATTTTTTTCTTAGTACAGAGAGAGAAAGAGAGAGAGAGAGAGAGAGAGAGAGAGAGAGGACAGGTGACTGGCACTAACGAGAGAAACTATACACCTGTCTCTCTCTCTCTCTCTCTCTCTCTCTCTCTCTCTCTCTCTCTCTCTCTCTCTCTCTCTCTCTCTCTCTCTCTCTCTCTCTCTCTCTCTCTCTGATATGTGTCACTCACTACTAACACACACACACACACACACACACACACACACACACACACACACACACACACACACACACACACACACACACACACACAGCTGCCGGAACTACAGTGACTCAACTAATTAAAAAAGAATAACATTACGAGGAGGAGGAGGAGGAGGAGGAGGAGGAGGAGGAGGAGGAGGAGGAGGAGGAGGAGGAGGAGGAGGAAGAAGAGGAGGAGATATAGATAAAATGCAGGAAAGCAATTATAAAAAAAAAGTTATCGAGAGAGAGAGAGAGAGAGAGAGAGAGAGAGAGAGAGAGAGAGAGAGAGAGAGAGAGAGAGGGTGTATACATTCATGACCACTCAAGCTTTTCTTAGCCTACCAGCAGCCAGGAAATGTGTCCAGGTGGAGGAGGAGGAGGAGGAGGAGGAGGAGGAGGAGGAGGAGGAGGAGGAGGAGGAGGTGGAAGCAGGTGAGGGGAGTGGAGTGGAGTGCCGGACGATGAATGAGGAATGAGGGGAAAGGGGGGTGAAGGGAAGGAAGGAAAGAAGAAAGAGAAGGAGGAGGAGGGAAAGGAGAGTGAGGGGAAGGAAGGAAGGAAGGAAGGAAGGAGTGATGGAAGAAAGAAAAGGAGGAGGAAGAGGAGGATACAATGAAATAATAATAATAATAATAATAATAATAATAATAATTCATGAATCAGATAATGAATAACATAATGAAGGTAATAGAAGATAGAACAAATAAATAAATAAATATATATACAGAAAGAAAGAAATAATAATAATTAATTTAAATAAAATAGAAGTTCAGTCAGTAAGTCAGTCAATTTATCATCAACCAATTATTCATTCATTCATTCATTCATTCATTCATTCATTCATTCAT
>JAPQNM010000030.1:1704582-1707082 GCA_029783475.1 Metacarcinus magister | reverse complement strand
TGTGTGTGTGTGTGTGTGTGTGTGTGTGTGTGTGTGTGTGTGTGTGTGTGTTACAAAGCTTTTTCTAGGTAACCTCAATATCATCAGTCTCCTTTCCCCTTACTTCCTCCCCTTCCCCTTCCCCTCACCTCCGCCCCCCTTCCCCTTCCCCTTCCCTCCCCCTTCCCCTCACCCAAACACAAGGTGAAAAGAACCACCTTCATCACTTCCCTCGTGTGTGTGTGTGTGTGTGTATGTGTGTGTGTGTGTGTGTGTGTGTGTAATAGTAACGTAACATAACTTTTTCAATAGCACAAAATAAATAGCGTTGTGGGCCATTTAAAGGTGTGTGTGTGTGTGTGTGTGTGTGTGTGTGTGTGTGTGTGTGTGTGTGTGTGTGTGTGTGTGTGTGTGTGTGTGTGTGTGTGTGTGTGTGTGTGTGCAATGGAGTGTGAGTCAATTTCATTTCTCAGAGGTGGTGAAAAAGAACCCTTCCCTTCCCTTCCCTCCCTTCCCTTCCCTTCCTTGTCCTTCTCTCCCTTTCCTTCCTTCCCACTTCCTCTCTCTTCCCCACTTCCTTTCCTTGTCCTTCCCTCCCTTCCTTTCCATTCCCTCCCACTTTCATTTCTTTCCCTTTTTCTTTCTCTCCTTTCCTTAACCCCTCCTCTTCCCCTTCCCTTCAAACCATCTCCCTCACCTCACCTCACCTCACCTCACCTCACCTTCCCTCTCTCTCTATCTGTCAATATATATCAATGAATACACAAATAACATTCTCTTACCTCGAGCAGGTCAATCATCTTGGTCATTTGTGAGTAGATCAACACCCTGTGCCCGCCTGACTTCAGCTGGGAGAGTAAAGTGTCCAGTACATACAGCTTACCCGCGTCCATGATCAAAGAGTGCTTGTCTAGGGGGGGTGGGGGAGGAGGAGGAGGAAGAGGAGAATAGATTGGAGATAAAAAAGATAAGAAGAAAGAGGACAAGGAAGAGGAGGAGGTAGAGGAGTTAGAGGAGGTAGAAGAAGGAGATGAAGAAGGAGGAGGAGGAGGAGGAGAAAGTGATAACAATTAGTACCAGATATTAAAAAAAAACATATACATATACAGTATAAATAACATTAGATAATAATAAAAAAATAATTAAAATCTGTCTCGCTGTCTATATATATATATGAATAAATGAATACAATAATAACCTCTCTCTCTCTCTCTCTCTCTCTCTCTCTCTCTCTCTCTCTCTCTCTCTCTCTCTCTCTCTCACCTGGTATGATGGTGTGACTCCAGCCAAGGCGTGGGTAGGCCCCCCGCAGGCCCCCCCCGGCACCCACATTGCAGAAACTTGTCATGCGCTCAACCCACTCCCTCTCAAGCTGGGGGCGGGTAGGGAGGAAAATAAAGAAATTAAATAAAGAAATAGAATAAATAAATGGAATAAATAAGATAAGATAAATAAGATAATTGCAAATGAAATGAAATACAATTAAATGAAAGACAATTAAATGAAATACAGTAATACAATACAATAGGATATAATGTAGTAATAAGATAGAATATAATATGAAAAAAATGAAATACTAGAATAAATAGAATCCAATCCAATACAATAATATAAATCAAATCAAATCCAATACAATATAATATAAATCAAGTGAAATCCAATCCAATACAATACAATAAATCAAACAAAATACATAGGATACAATAGAATAAATAGAATACATGAAATAAAATACAATACAATACAATAGCATAGAACATAATTAAAAATGATAAAATCAATATATGAATTAATACATAGCATATCAAAATCCAAACACACACACACACACACATACACACACACTTACACTCACACACACACACACACACACACACACACACACACACACACACACACACCTCCTCTGAGCCGTGCATAACATAGGTTCTGCCCAGCTGGGTGTCACACGTCCTCTGCCGCACACTCCACCACGCCGCCGTCCTGTCGTGGCAAAACAGGTCCTTCTCCAAACACTGAGCCTAGAGAGATTACACAGAAGGATTCATTATAAAGGATTACAAAGGGTTACAGTAATGTGTGTGTGGGTGGTGATCAGTGTGGGCATCACCTGGCATTGATGGGTGACAACTTACAAGTGGTTGGCCACATGGAGGGCCACCACTCAGCCACCAGTGAGTCAGTAGTGACCCAGTACTCAGCCAGCGGGCACACCCAGTCCTCAGCCAGCGGGCACACCCAGTCCTCAGCCAGCGGGCACACCCACCAAACTCATCACAACTCCACTAGTTGCCAGATGTCGTGAACGCTGCAATGATTCCCACTCAGACTGGTGGCTGACCGCTGCCCAACACTCACCCACCACTCCCTGAGTGGTGGGTGAGTGTTCAGCAACCAGTCCATAAGTGGAGGATGAGTGTTAGGTGACCGGCGGCTGAGTACACATTCTTGACAGCCTGCCACCACCTGTGTGTCTAGCCACCCACCACCTAGGAGTGAACACCCACCACTTGACAACCAC
>JAPQNM010000030.1:1692082-1699582 GCA_029783475.1 Metacarcinus magister | reverse complement strand
TACCTATTAAGCGTAAATAGCCTTAATGAATAACATGAACAGGTTTCAACAGGTATACTAAGGCGGCGGCCGTGTGTTGTCTGCTGGGTCACGTATATATTAAACCAAAATTGAGATTTTTATTATACACAGGAAAGCAATTATATATACTTTAAAAAATCGTTTGAAATGTCTATTCGTTTCCTACATAAACATTTGTTATATATGATTCGTATTTATTTCATGAAAAATGTTTATTTCTAAGGTCAATTATAAAATTGATAAATAGAGTTAAGTAATAATAATGAAATTAAACCAATATAAGCCATAGAATAGAATATATAAAAATTATTGAAACCGAAAGTAAAGCCTAAATAAACCATAAAACAAAGAAAACGGAAAAAAATAACGAAAAAATGAGAAAAAACACGGTAATTATTATTATTTTTTTTTTTTAATATATCATTAACCGTTGGCACCAGTAGGCATATGGAGTCACAGATGGACTTGCCTCGCCTGTTATTTGGTGCAGGTTACATCCAAGAGTGTTAATTATAGCGTGTTAGGCAAAGTTTAAGAAGTGTTAGGACATGGTGACCTACAAGGATATAAATGAAGGTGAGTGTGTTGTGTTGTGAGTGTGTTGTGAGGGTATTTTGGTGGGCTGACGGGCTGAAAGTAGCACTAGGGTATACTGGTATACCGAAGGACTTCTACATGTAATACCGGTAATACCGAAACGAAAATACCAGTATGTCGGTATACCGGATAGGTGCATATCCCTAGACACACACACACACTCAGCTGACGCCAGGCAATGTAATCTGATTGTGTTTCCGATTAATAATTATAATACTTAGGGCATATCACATATATATATGTACTACGCTCATAATGCTACACTTGTTAACATTAAACTGCATCTGGCAGATGCAGTTTAATGTTGACAAGTGTAGCATTATGAGCGTAGGTAAAGGTAATAGGCCTCAAAAGATTAAATTTAATGAAGTCCCTTGCAGGGGTCAAGTGGGGTGCGGACTCCTTTCGTAGTCAGGTGGGAGACAAGGAACTGCCTCGTGTAGGTCATTAACTGGCCTCTTGCAGTCTCATCAATTCTTATGTTGTTACTTGTACCCAACCCTGGTTTACAGCGCCCCCCCAAACTCCCCAGCTGATTAGGCTCACTACGCTCCCCACCCACCCCCACTCCTGAGAGGGAGAAGGGGGAAGGCGCAATTCTAGTGGTTGCCCCTAGGCGCCATGTACCCTAGGTACACCCCTGCACACACACACACACACACACACACACACACACACACACACACACACACACACACACTCACCTCAATTTTGTCGGTGAGTTCATTTTCAACTTCCGTCTTGACTCTCCTCAACATAAACGGCTTTAAAATCATGTGTAGGCGATTGAGGTGTTCTGGGGGTGGGGGGGGAAGAGAGAGAGAGAGAGAGAGAGAGAGAGAGAGAGAGAGAGAGAGAGAGAGAGAGAGAGAGAGAGAGAGAGAGAGAGAGAGAGAGAGAGAGTAGTTAGTCATAGTAATCTCTCCTTGAATAAGTGTAAGGAAATATTTACCCGAATATTTATTACTGAGTTTATGGCAAAGTTTATAATTATACAGAAAAGAATGAGACTAAGAAATAAGTTAATATAATAATATTAATAAAATCTTCCCTTAACAATCCCTAAACAAGTAAAAGTGAATGTCAAAAACCTGAGAAAATGTGCCGACTCATCAATTAATGTAACGGCTTTCCATTTGCATAAAAATTAGGAATAAACATGAAATAAAATAAAAAAAAATAAGTAAATAAATCAAGATAAAACAAAACAAAACAAAACAGAATGAAACTAAATAAAAATAGAAAATATAGAATAACAATAAAAAAAAAAACATAGGTCAATAAATCAGAATATAATACAATAAAATAAAATAGCATAGAATACAAGACACCACATGCGTTTTATCATCATCCACACGTCCCTTGATGCAAGATAAAAAATTAAAAAAATAAATAAACAAATAAATAAATCAATAACAACACTACAAACACCACTTAATAACCACATTTCTCCACTTACTTTCATCAACATGTGTTTTATTCTCCACGTGACCTTCAATATCCTTGCTGAACCACTCATTGAACCACAGATGGGAGTCAAACAGTGTGGGCATAATGAAGTGAAGCAACGCCCACAACTCTGCCATGCTGTTCTGTATAGGAGTGCCGGACAACAACAGCCGGTTACGACAACTGAACCCAAGGAGCAACTTCCACCTCTGGCTGTGGGGGGCAGGGATGGAGGGTGTTAGGGGGTGATGGGTGAGGGTGTATTGTGGTAGGGTGACGGTGTGTGTGTGTGTGTGTGTGTGTGTGTGTGTGTGTGTGTGTGTGTGTGTGTGTGTGTGTGTGTGTGTGTGTGTGTGTGTGTGTGTGTGTGTGTGTGTGTGTTTAAAAGGGTGATATGGGAACAATTATAGGGTCTGAAAAAGGGTGATTTTGAATGCTAAGAGAATGTGGACAATAACCTAACTTAACTTAACTTAACTTAACTTAACTTAATTTAACTTAACATAAACCAAACCTAATTTAATCCATAAGGTGTTGATATTTTTCAAACCCAACTAAACCCAACCCAACCTAAGCTAACCCAACGTGCCCCACCTGTTTATGCTCTTGATTGCCTGTGCCTCGTCCAGCACCATGTAGTTCCATTTGAGTCGGTTCAGAAACTTGAAGTCCTGAATCACAATCTGGTAACTGGTCACTACAATGTGGAAACTCGCTTCCTTAGAACCAAGATTCTTGCCGTCAAAAAATTTCCTCAAGTTTTTCCTCTCTTCTGGATTACCCCAATACGGCACAACCTGGGGAGGGAAGGGGAGGGAGAGGGAGAGGGAGAGAGGGAGAAGGAGTGAGAGGGGAAGTGAGAGAATTTCTATTTTATCCTACAATCCCTTGATCTTAAACTAAAATCCTCTTTTTTTATATAAATTACACATACACAACAATCATTCATTCATTCAATAGATAACATAATAAACAATAATAATAATAATAATAGTTATAATAATCCCTTTAATAAACATAAACATTCACTAATAACACATACAATTCCTCACCTTTACTAAGAAAAAAAAACTAATGAAATCTATATCAATTCCACACTATTTTCTTCACATTCTTTCTTCTATTCTATCTCAGGTATATAAGTTTCACACCTGTCGGATCACCTGTACACTACCCTCACACCTGTTTTTTTTCATACATTATAAGAGTACTGGGCAAGGGCAAACAAAAATACCTGTCTTCGTTACCTTAAATTCCGGGACGAATCTTGCAATTTCCCCGGTCCAGTTATGGAGAGTGGAGGCAGGTGTGATAATGAGGAAGGGCCCCCAGGTGTCTGCCAGGTAAGGTGGGTAATTAACAGCCAAGTAAGGTGGGTAATGAACTATAGACTATGTAAGGTAGGTAATTAACACTAGACTATGTGGCCAGGTAAAGTAATTAACTATAGACTATGTAACCTTGACGGGAAATAATTAAAGTAGTATTACGTCGTTTATACATACTGATTCTAGCACCAGCAAAATACATTATTATAGTTAAATAGTTAATATGTTTTTATATTCAATAATTCTCCGTTCCATAAGAGATAGAAACACAAGAATGTTACTACAACTACTACTACTACTACTACTACTACCGCTACTACCGCTACTACCGCTACTACTACTACTACTACTACCACTACTACTACTACTACCGCTACTACTACTGCTTACCATACTGTTCACATATATGAGCCAGAAATGCGATGGATTGTACTGTCTTTCCGAGCCCCATTTCATCAGCTAAAATTCCATTAATTCCCTGAAAATTAATGAAGAATTCAATGAAAATAAAAAATACCTTTCATTACTGTATGTTTACCTGTCGTTAAGTTTGTAATACATTAATACAGTAATACCACTTAGTTTGTAATAAATTGATACATTAATAGAGGTAATAATATGATTTTTCTAAGTTTCTGAAATGATTTTTATTCAATTTCTTGGATCTAAATGTTTAAATGTGAGGTTGAAATATAGAGAATAAAGAATAATCAATACATCAATATATAAATGAATACATAAATGAACAAATAAAACAGAAAAACACAAACAACACATCATAAAAAAAAACACATTACAAAAAACACAATTTCAAAATAAACACAAACACAATAATAAATAAAAATTAAAAAACACAAACCAGCCTGAACCAACACTTACAAAATAGTACAGGTTTGCCAGCCAGTTCATTCCGTTGAGTTGATAACTTTTCAGAACACCATTAAAACACCTTGGCTGAGGGTGTTCCTTGGCCTCCTTCACCCCCCCTGAGCCCGGCCCACCCTTGCCCGGGCTGCCCGAGAACAGGTTCAACTTGGCCTGCTGCAGGGAGTATGCCTCTTGGGCTGTCTTCAGGGCCTGCACCTTCATGGCCTCACTTAAGGGGGGGGGGGGGGGGAAGGGAGAATTAGAGTACGAGATAATGAGAGAAATTAAAACACAATAGCGAGAGAGAAAAGTCAAAGCACAAGAAATAACGAAATATAATCAATTAGAACAGGATATAACGAGATACACAGAGAATCACACACACACACCACACACACACACACACACACACACTCACCAGTCATAGTCATCGGTGGTTAGTGCTGATGAGGCTGGTAGTGAAGTGTCGTCCTCCAGCTGCTTGAGTATGGTGCTTGTGTCCTCGTCGTCCATGGAGGCCGAGCCCATCTTGTTCTTCATGAAGTGGGCGTACAACTCAGGCAAGGTGATCAGGAAGTTAACCTTACGCTGCTGTCGCTTCACCTGGGTCGGGTTAGAATTAGTGGGTGTGTTTGAGTGGGTGTGTTGGGGTGGGTTGTATAGTCGAATTCACACACACATACACACACACATGCACACACACCTCTAGTATTTCTTTATCCATCTTCCTTTGTTCCTCTGCCTCCTTCTCTGCCCTTCTGTTCTGTTCCTTCAAGATGCGGTCAAACTTCTTCCACTCGGCCTGCATGGTGCGGGTCAGCCTCTTGAGCAGCCACACCTTGTCCTTCACTGTCTTCTGACTCTACGGGGGGAGGAACAGTGGGTGGAGGAGGAGGAGGTGGTGGGGGAGGACGTGGAGGTGGAGGTGGAGGAGGACAGAGGTGAAGAGGAGGAGGAGTGAGAGGAATATATATTAATACATAGAAAAAATAAATTGCAGTTTATATACATTTGCTTTTAGTGATGATGGAGGAAAAGGAGGAGGAAGAGGAGGAGGAGGAATAGGCGATGTAAGAAAGAGGAATGAATAAACGACATAATAAGAGAAAAAATCAACTAAGAAGAAAAAAAAATAGTAACCAAATCAAAAAAATTTAAATAAAATAGAAATAAAAACACATATATATATATATATAACACACACACACACAACCACCACACACACACACACACTTACACACACACACCCGCGCACACCACCCTTACACACACCTGCAGGGCCTTCTGTCTGCACACCCGCATACACCCGGTAGCCATGCGTTTACAGTTCTGCAACACCTCTTTACGGAAGGATGCAATGGACTTCTGACAACGGCCCACTTCCTTCTTAGACATTACCACCCATAGCTTGTGTCTGCGCATGGTGAGGGCCTGGGGGGGAGAGGGGGAGGGGGGAGGGTCAAAGAAAGGTGTGAGGGGAAAGGGAAAGGAGGAGGGGAAGGGGGAGGGGAAGGGAAGATAGATACATATATTAGATACATAGATAGATTATATGTTATCATTCAATATATTTCATACATTTCAACTAACTTAACGACAAAAATAATTCAAAGAGATCAATAAATAGATAAATATATATAAATAGATGGATAAATAGATACATACATAGATACATACATAAATACATACATAAATACATACATAAATTATCAATACAATTCAATACATACATTTCAAACTAACAATAATAATAATAATAATAATAATAACACACCCACACCCACATACCCACACACCCACACACACACACACACACACACGTACACCCCCACCCACCTGTGCATCTAGTTTCTTGTGTTTCCTGTCCCTCCTGACCCCTCGTCCCCTTCCCTTGGTGGGCACGGACAGGTCATCCGAACCATCATCCGGGAAGCTGTGCAGGCTGTCCTCATTCTGGCAGGCTGGACTCTGGGGGGGGGAAGGGGGTGTGGGTAGGATGGGTAGGGTTGGGTAGGGAAGGGTTGGGTAAGGAAGGGTAAGGTTTGTAAAGGAAGGAATGGGTTAAGAAGGGATGGGAAGGGAAGGGAAAAAAATATGCTTACTTTTTTTCATCCATCATTTCATTATTATCATTATTTTTTTTCCCCTTTCCTTTCACAAACTCATAATAGATCAATAAATAAAACACACACACACACACACACACACACACACACACACACACACACACACACACACACACACACACAATAATTAAACCTTATTAACATCATCAACATTTCCGTCACTATCTCACTATCTTTAATTATCTTTCACCACCACCACCACCACCACCTACCTCCTCCTCCACCTCCTCCTCCTCCTCCTCCTTCTTGACCTTCTTCAGCCTCTCCTTCTCCCTCTTCTCCTTGTTCTTCTTCCTCCTGGTGCCGGCCATGAACCGCTGGTGGTCCGGGTACTTGTCGGACCGTGAGAGGAGACCGGCGCTGTAGTATAAGTAGCCGCGGTTCTGTATGGAAAGGGGCGGGCAGGGGTTAGCAGGGGCAGGGGGAGTGATGGTTTAGGAAGGGGAGGGAAGGAGAGGTTTTGGCAGGGGGAGAAGAGGTTTTGGAAAGGGTAAAAGGGTGCGGATCATGATAGAATAAAGTAGGAGTTTGGTAAAGGGGATTTCTTTTCTCTCCATCCATCCATCCATCCATTCATCCTTCTCTCCTCATTTCCCTTCTCTTTTCTATCCATCTCTCCTCTCATATTTTGTTTTCTCTCTCCCTTCCTTCCCTCACCTCTTCATTCTGATAGAAGTGTGACTGGTGGTGTTTCCTCATCCGATGTTCCCTCAGCATCTCCTCAAGGTCAGCGGATGTCAGCCGTCTCCTCCCCTCATCACTCCCCTCCCCCCCCTCATCCTCATCCTCATCCTCGGCTTCAGAGGATGAGGAGGAAGAGGAGGAGGAGGAGGAGGAGATAAGGACATCTTTCAGCCACTGTCTCTTCCTTCGGACGTAACTAAAGTTGTATAAATGTGATTTGTCGTCCTCTCGTTCTGGAAGTAAGTGAGGATATTATTATTATTATTATTATTATCATTATGTAGTAGTAGTAGTAGTAGTAGTAGTAGTAGTAGTAGTAGTAGTAGTAGTAGTAGTAGTAGTAGTAGTAGTAGTGGTAGTAGAAGATGAAAGAAATTATTGTAGTAAATGAATAAAATAATAGAAATAGAGAAAGTAGAAGAGAAAAA
>JAPQNM010000030.1:1632082-1689582 GCA_029783475.1 Metacarcinus magister | reverse complement strand
ATAATCCAATATTTAGCCATCCCACCTGTCATCCCTATCCATACTCTGATCCAACCGTCTTTTAAAGCTATCTATTGACTCACCACTTACTACGTGTCTACCCAGCCTATTCCAATCGTTCACCACTCTGTTAGTGAACCAATATCTACCTATGTCTGTCCTGAATCTAAGTTTTTCTAGCTTGTACCCATTTCCACGTGTCCTATCCTGACTACTAAATTCTAAAACCTGATCAATGTTTCCCTTATTAATTCCTTTTACCCATTTGAAAACCTCAATCAAATCCCCTCTTGCCCTCCTTCTCTCTAGGGAGTGGAGATTAAGACGTTTTAACCTATCTTTGTAGGGTAAATTTCTCAGCCCCTGAATCATCTTGGTCATTCTTCTCTGGACTGCCTCCAAGGAGCCTATATCTTTCCTATAATAAGGGGACCAAAACTGAGCTGCATAATCTAGGTGGGGTCTTACTAGCGCTAAATACAACCTCAGAATGACCTCAGAACTCCTATTTGTCACACACCTACTAATAAATCCCAGTATCTTGTTGGCTCTATTTCTAGCTATAATACACTGTTCCCTGGGGCGCAAGTCACTGCTTATTTGAACTCCTAAGTCCCTCACACTATATGACCTTCCTAAGGTATTGTCATTTAATGTGTAGTCTACAGGCCTATTACCTTTACCTACGCTCATAATGCTACACTTGTTAACATTAAACTGCATCTGCCATTTCTCTGACCACTCGTACAGCCTATTTAAGTCATCCTGCAGCATCCTAGCATCATCTAAATTCTTTACCGGTCTTCCTATCTTTGTGTCATCGGCAAATTTACTGATATCACTGTTTATTCCTGTCTCTAAGTCATTTATATAGATTATGAATAACAATGGTCCTAGTACTGATCCTTGTGGTACCCCACTAGTGACATTACCCCATTCTGATTTCTTCCCATTAATCTGTACCCTCTGTTCCCTACTAGTAAGCCATCCCCTAATCCACTCTAGTACCTTCCCACCTATGCCATGAGCCTTGACTTTACTTAACAGTCTCCTATGGGGTACTCTGTCAAAGGCTTTACTCAAGTCCAAATAAACTATATCATACTCGTCCCCCTTATCTATGGTTTCAAATACTTTCCTATAGAAGGTTAATAAATTTGTGAGGCATGACTTCCCCTTGCTAAAACCATGCTGACTATGTCTAATTAGCTTGTGTTCATCTAAATGTTTTCTAATTGCCCTTGCTATGATAGCTTCTAACATCTTGCCTACCACTGATGTTAAACTAATTGGGCGGTAGTTAGTACTTTCTGCCTTATCTCCTTTCTTGAATATAGGAACTACATTTGCCTGCCTCCATAGCCTAGGAACTACTCCTGTGTCTAGGGATTTTCTAAAAATCATCGCAATGGGTTCAACGAGTTCTTCTCTACATTCCCTAAGAATCCTCGGAAAAATGTTGTCCGGCCCGGGAGATTTAGTCTTTTTAAGTCTATCTATTTCCTTGCTAATTACTTCCCTACTTATGACTATTTCACTTAATTTATCAACCTCTTGTCCCCTAAAGATCTGTACTGGCTCCAGTTCCCTACCCGACTCTTCCTGAGAAAATACTGACAAGAAGTATTTATTTAATTCCTTACTAATTTCCTCACCATTTTCTATCAAGCTGCCATCCATTCCTTTAAGAGGTCCTATTCTTTCCTTTGTTTTAGCCTTGTACAGCTGATAGAATCCCTTTGGATCCTTCTGGGCATCTCTAGCTATCCTAACCTCATAATTCCTCTTTGCGGTCCTAATATCCTTTTTAACTTTCCTAGCTAGGTCATTATACTGCCCTACTACCTGTACTTCTCCCCTTTTAATTCTCCTATAGAGTCCCCTTTTTAATCCAATTTCCCTTCTAATGCTGCTATTCATCCATTTTGGATCATTTCTATTTGACCTAATCCTCCTCTTAGGTAGTAGTAGTAGTAGTAGTAGTAGTAGTAGTAGTAGTAGTCGTAGTAGTAGTAGTAGTAGTAGTAGTAGTAGTAGTAGTAGTAGCAGTAGTAGTAGTAGTAGTAGTAGTAAATTTTGTTTGTGTGTGTTAGTGAAATAATAAAAAATAGATTAGAATTATGAAGAAATTGAAGGTAAAAAGAACATTGATTAAGTTTGTGAAAAATAACATAATAAAATAATTGGTATTTAGAAAGTAAATTCAACTAATTATACTAATTTTCCTTACCTATTACTACCTATTCCCTTTAATTACAGATAACTTTCCTTAATTATAGGTAACATTCCCCTTGATTACAGGTAACATTCCCTAAATTACAGGTAACATTCCCATTGATTACAGGTAACATTCCCCTTAATTACAAGCAACATTGAGGTCACACAGAATGACCCTAAAATAAGGTCAAGGGAATAAATCATAAAATAATAATAAAAATAATAAACACGTAATATTCCCGACCCTCATTAAGGTAATAATGTCTTAATTACCTTGCTTAAGTACCTGTAATTAAGGTGATGGATTGACTAAGCTTAATTACTTTTAATTAATGTCCCGACTAATTAAGGCCGCCACTAAGTATAATTAACCTTATAATAACGTGGACTTTGATTTTTATAATATACGTAAATAAATATAAAATAGTATTAAATTCCCTATATTCCTCTACCTCCAGCTTCCCTTTTCTCCTGTTGAGTCCTCCTAATGGGCGTGGGCGTAGCAGGGGCGTCAGGTTATATTAACACTGCCCCTCAACACCACTAGTAGACACGGGAAGGAAATAAACAACAAGGTTTTATTCGCCGCCATCACAACCGCCATTTTGGTTGTGGGTCTCGTTACTTGTTTTTGTATCATTTCCATGTTTTTAGGGTTATTTATTATGTTTTGATACCTAATTAATAATTTAGATTATTAAATTGTATTCATAAGGAAGTTTTTATATTGAATAATTGTTTTTTTTGTGATATTTCACGTAAAACGTTTTGGGTTCCGGGTAGGCAAGGAGTCGTTATTATAAATATTATCTATGGATTAACTGTGATATTGTAATTATTGTTGGATAAATTTGCTTAACTAAATATCAATTATGTATTAGTTAACTGATAAACTTCTTTTCACGTATACAAGACTATTATCAACTATACATTTTGTTCAGTTATTTCTTATTTCCATGTTTAAGGCTGTTTGTGTATTATATATACATGATAATGTATTATTTATAAAGGGTATTAATGTATATAGTAAAACACATTATTCGATATAATATATTCTCTTTTAAAACTTTTTTTTTTTTCCTTTTCAAACAAGATAACGTTAGAAAATAATAACTAACAAAACAATGTAGGACGATAATCATATAAGAAGTACAATGGCATACAATATAAAAGTATTTACACATTTATATAAGTTTAGTAATATACAAAGCCTAAGTAAAATTAATACACACATTTCCATAATTATGAAGTCTTCTTATTTCCATATTTATACATATTCTAAACCATAATGGCGTACGTAACTTATTTATAACTTTTAACCAAACAAATTATAAGTTATTCATCCTCTTTCAACATTAATAAAGCTTTTCTGGATATGTTTCCCATCAGTATCGCCCTTCACTTAAATTCCTCTTCAAAACCGCCCTTCACATACAAAAGTTTCCCATCAAGGCCGCCCTTCAGTCACTTACATTTACTTACAACAGTTTCCCATCAATATCATACTCCACCTACCAACAACTATAACACTATTCCCATCAATACCGCACTTCACTTCCAACACTTCCCATCAATACCGCACTTCACTTCCAACACTTCCCATCAATACCGCACTTCACTTCCAACACTTCCCATCAATATCGCCCTTCACTTCCAACACTTCCCATCATCATCACTATTGAAAACGTGCTCACTCAAGGCTGTTCAACACTCTAATGAAATGATCGTCAGTGATGATGATGAATTACCTGCACATTTTGATGATGATGGAGAACTCTGCCACAGCTTCCTGATTCATCGTGTTAGGGTTTGTTTCAATAATATGATTCATGTGCTAGTGTTTGATGGTACTGAGTGTGTGTTGACTGTTGAATGCACGACTCCCACGCACGCACGCACGCACGCATGGACAACAATGTGTACCTACAGTATGGGTGTCACATTCAATAAGCAAATTCATCAAGATATTGACAGGTTTTTGATTGAAAATAAATATGCCCTTCACTTCCACCCCTTTAACTACAGTATGGTCTCTTGACAGTGGTTATAGGAAGGGGTCCCAGTAGCCTTGAGGCGTGTTGGAGATTGGCTTGTGTTTACTGCGGTGGCGGGAACACTTATTCATTAACACCTGCAGGGTAAAGAGAGGAAAGAAGATAATGATGATGATAATAATAACTATAATAATTATAATGATGATAATAATAGACACACACACCCACACACACACACACACGCACGCACGCACGCATACACACCTTCACTTCTTGGGTTGAGCTTCCCGCTTTTTGATAGAATTCTTTGCACTGCTTGCATGACCAGCCTTCAAGTTGCATCCTGGCGGCCTTCTTCCTCACTACTTCACCTTGATGCGCGAACCCAAGCTCAGCCTCTTGGGGAAGGATGTCAAAACTAAGGGAGAGGGAGAAGAAAGATGTGTCAATAAAAAGGAAGAGTGTGAGAGGAAGAGGAAGTGAGGAAGGGTGTGAGAAAAAGAGAGAGGAAGAGTAGGGAAGGGTGTGAGAGAGAGTGAAAGAGAAAGAGTAAGGGTGTGTGAGTGAAAGAAAAAGGAAGGGTGAGGAAGTGAAAGAAAGAGGAAGGGTGTGAGAGTGAAAGAAAAGGGAAGGATGTGAGAATCAAAGAGAGAGTGGAAAGAGAGAGAGAAAGAGGATAGGTAGGAGTGAATGGAGAGATAAATAAAGGAAGAGAGAGAGGAAGGATGAGTGAATGGAGAGAGAGAGAGGGAAATAAAGAGAGTGGATGCAGATATAGAGGAATAAAGAAAGAGATAGAGGAAAGGTGAGATAGAAAGAGAAAACAAAATAAAAGAGAATGAGATAGTAAGAGAAAGAAAATCATATTCCAAATACTACTAATAATAATAATAATAATAATAATAATACCTTTCATGTAATAATTTTTTCTTATCTTCTTTATTGGCTGTTTATTAGATCCTTCACCTCCTCCTCCTCTTTCTTTCTCTTCCTCCTCTTCTTCCTTCACCTTCCTCTTAGATCCTGTACAACTATTATCCACATTCTCTTTCACTTCCCCTCTTCTTCCTTCTTCCTTTTTATCTACCTCCTCTTCTTCTTTCATTGTATTTCTTATTATTATAGTTTTTACTCCTCCTCTTCCTTCTTCCTTTTTATCAACCTCCTCTTCTTCTTTCTTTATATTTCTTCTTATTACAGTTTTCATTTCATCTTTTCCTTCTTTAATCTTTCCTGTCGCTTCTTCCTCTTCTTCCATTATTAATTTCTTCCTTACACGCTCTGTTATTGGAATTTTTTGGGCTGGAATGGAGCTTAATTGGGCTGGGTGTAAACTAGGAATCATAATTGGGCTTTTTTGGGCTGGAATGAGTAGTTTTTGGGCTGGAATGGGGTTTAATTGGGCTGGTCTTAGGTTAGGAAGCTTAATTGGGCTTTCCTTGTTAGGCTTCGAGGCTTTCTTTAGGCTTCCTGATTTGCCCTTAGAAGAAGCCTGTGGAAGAGAGAGTGAGAGAGAAAGAAAGAGAGAGAGAGAGAGAGAGAGTGAGAGACTATACTGGTGGCTAAAATTAGGTCTTATCATGATCAAAAATGAGAATTATAATTTGTATTCTGTACTTTTGGTTTTCAGTTTTGTATTATTTTTGTTAAGTAGTATCGCCTTTAAGCACATCTAAGAAATTACCACAAGTTAAATGATAAAAGTAACCTTACACACACACACACACACACACACACACACACACACATATACACACACACACACACACACACACACACACACACATCCAAACTTATTAAACAAACTTACTAGTGTCTTTTGGTGTGTGAGAGTCGTTTGTCCTTTCTTCATTCCCACACAGTTCACCTCCTCCTCCTCCTCCTCCTTTCCCTCCTCCTCCTCCTCCTCCTTCCCCTTCCCCTTCTTCTTCTTCATGTCGGCCAGAGACTCCTTCACCGCCAGTTTAAACGCCTCCTCGTCATCCAGAAATACTCTCTTGGCGTCGCTGTCTGTAGGAAGGGAAAGATAATTTTTAGGTTAGGTGAAGAGAGATGAAAAGTAAAGACAGTTAATTCAAAGTAAGGAGAGTTAGGTTAAGTAAAGAGAGTTATAAAGTAAAAAAAAAAAGAAGTTATAAAGTATAGAGTTAATAAGAAAAGAGTTCCAAGTAAGGAGAATTAGGTTAAGTAGAAAGGGTTAAAAGTAAATAATAATAATAATAAAAGACTTTAATGGTATGATCCTAAGAGTATAAGGGTCATATCATTCTTAGGGTCATACCAATACACCTTTTGTCAGGGGTAGCAATCGCTTGGCCTAACTCTCTACAATCCCCCTTCCACCTCCACCTCCACCTCCACGTACCCTTGTGTTTGGTTGCAGTGGAGTGTTGGGTTAGAAAGTGGTCCACCTTGGTCTGCCTGTACCCCGTTTTCTTTCTGTTAGGGTCAGGGGGGGACACGTGTAGGGTGGTGATGCCTGGTCTGTTAGTCTGTCTGCTGTCTGTTGTGTGGTGTCTGCGGAGGGAAAAGCGTTTGGGTGGTGGTGGTGGTGGTGGTGGTGAGGGTGAGGATAGTATTAATAATCCTCTTCCTCTTCCTTCTTCTTTTCCTCTTCCTTCTCCTCCTCTTACAGCTCTTGCTTCTTCTCTTCCTCCTCCTCCTTCTACTCTTCCTCCAGCTTCTCCTTCTTCTTTTCTTCTTCCTTCTTCTCTTCCTCCTGATCTAGCAATTCCTTCTTCTAATCTCCCTCTTCCTTCTTCTTCTCTTCCACTTCCTTTTTCTTCTCTTCCTCCTCCTCCTCCTCCAAAGTGTTGCAGGAGTGATGGTGATGTGAAGTCTGAAGTGTTGAAAGGGGAAGGTGAGGGTGAGGGGAGAGGTGATGTAGTAGTAGCAGTAGTAGTGATGTTACTATTATTACTATTATTCCCTTCACTCTTTCTACTACTATCTGTGGTGATGGTAGTGGTGTTTGTGGTGCTTGTGGTGGTGGTGTGTGGCCTGGTGACTCCACCTACCACCTCCAACCCCCCCACTGCCTCCTCCTCCTCCTTCTCTGTCCTCATTGCTTCGGAAATGGTGCGTTTGGCTTGCATATCAGTGTTTGTGAGTGTGCTACGTTTGTTTCGATTTGCCTTTCTAAACACCGGGCTTCCCTCGGGTGTTTTTTGGCTTGGTGTTTGTTTGCTTGGTGTGACGCGGCTTGGTGATTTGATATTGTGGTTTGTATGTTTGTTTGGTGACCTTTTGTGCTTGTTTGGTGACCTAATTTCTTTGTTTGGTGACCTGAAGGCAATAATGTCAACCTCCTTTCCTGGTGACTTCAAATTGTGACCTCTCCCCTTATTTGGTGACCTCAAGTCCTTATTTGGTGACCTTGTGCCTTTATTTGGTGACCTGAAGGCGATAATATCAATCTCCCTTCCTGCTGACCTCAAATTGTGACCTCTCCCCTTATTTGGTGACCTCAAGCCCTTATTTGGTGACCTCAAGTCCTTATTTGGTGACCTGAAGGCGATAATATCAATCTCCCTTCCTGGTGACCTCAAATTGTGACCTCTTCCCTTGCTTAGTGACCTCAAAACACTGTCACTTTCCACTAATACATCTTCTGTGTAATATTGGTGACCCTTTTCTGTGGTGACCTGTTTGGTGACCTCCTGCGTCTGTTGGGTTAGGGTCATATTATTGTAGTTATTTCTCTGTGACTGTGGGTTAAATTCTATATCTTTATGTGTTTTTTTGAGTTTATATTTAGATCTATTTTCTTCTCTTTAATCTTGCTTTCTGTCTTCTCCTCTTCTTCTTCTTCTTCATTTCCTTTCTCCCCTCTTCTGTTATTTTCTCCACTTTCCTTCTTCCCTTTTCTCTTATTCTCTTCATTTCCCTTCTTCCCTCTTCTCTTTCCTTCATTTCCCTTCTCCCCTCTTCTCTTCTCTTCTTCATTTCTCTCCTCACAGAAAGAGTCTTGGTAAATATCACTAATATTATGAGGTTTATAATAATCATTTTCTTCCTCCATACAAACTGTTTCTGCCACAAATACTTTCTGGGTAATAAATGTTTTTTCCTCCAGAGATTCACTTTCTATAATGTCAAGTGTTTCCGGGACTAAAATATCATCGCCATTTTCTTCAATTGGTGTTAAGTAATCATCATCATCATCATCATTAACTCCTAATTGACGTGGCGTGGAGGTTAAATTACCACCTTCCTCAATTAGTGTTAAAGAATCATCATTAACGACTAATTGAGGTGTTGTGAGGTTATTAATTTGATGTGTGGAGGTTAATGAGTGTATCTTCCTCTTCTTCTTCTTCTTCTTCCTCTTCACCTGTCCCCCAGAGTCACCCGTTGAAGCCTGTCGGGTGTCTTCATTGTCATCCTTTTCACCCGGTGTTGAGGTTGTGGTGGTGGTGGTTTTGTGTGTTAATTGGTCACCCGTCACTTTCACTCGGCAGTCGTTACACCCGGTAATTACTTCCCTGATAACCTCGGATGTTTTGATTGCCTCGTCTCGCTCAAACTTGATCTCTATAATGGGTGAGGATTAGGGTCAGTCTCCTATACGTGTTATTGTTCGGTTTATTTATGTTATTAAGTTTATTATACTATTGTCAAGATTATTATTATATTATTATTAAGTTCATTGTTAAATTATCATGTACAGGTACACATATATTAGTAGTAGTAGTAGTAGTATCATTATTATCATTACCATCACACACACACACACACACACACACACACATTATCATCATTACTATCATCACACACACACAATAATTATTATCATACACATTATTATTACTATCATCATCATTATTATCATCACCATTATCAACACACACACACACACCCATAATGAGCAGGAAGAGTGTCCTTGATAGTAGTGCCACCGCCCTTTCCTCCAGGTCCTTGAGTGCCATCACGGACACCACCTGGTCCTGGAAGCTGGCATCACTTATAATGGAACTCCAAAACTTCATAAGGCTGCTTGAACACATGGTAACACAGACTCTGGAAGGTAAAGAGGAAAGGTAAGTAAATTTATAACAATGATTCTGGAAGGTAAAGTGTCAAGTTAATTAATCTTTATATTGGAGATAATTGACATAGCTACACGCCGTTCTAGTGAAGATGTAAAAATTTACTTTATTTTTTTTGTTGGTCGATACATGTAATATTTGAAGTAAGGTGAATAAAGGTTTAGTTATATTATAAGTTTTTAATTCTTAACCTGCGGCACCGGTAGGCTTCATGGAGGCCTTAGATGGTCAGCCTCCGCCCGTTATTAGCATGGGTTAGATTTTTTGAAGTGACGCCTCGTTTCTTATTGACAGGCTCATGCTGCCAGCAGAAGCTCCTCAAGCATATAACTTTACAGTCCCGTCAAGGATAGTGTTATGGCAGCACGTGGGTGATCTTAGGCCACTCAGCGATATAACCAAAGAAAAGTGGCCAGCGTGTGCCGGGACTCAAACTCGGGACCCTGAGTTGGTATGCCCGACCGATAACCACTAGGCCACCGCCTCCCCACAAGTGTGTACCTATACTAAGGTGTGTATGTAATGATTACACTTACTACTATTCCACTACTACTACTACTACTACTACTACAACAACTGTCAGACCTACAAATCCCCCCACACTCCCATCTCCTCACATATACGAATGATATAACCATAATTACAAGAGCCCCAACACTCATACAAGCACAGACCTAATTACAAGAAGCAGGCGCACCACTACAAGACTGACTCAACTCCTGAACCCTTCACATCACTCCCTTCAAACACCACCAAGTCCTAATGTCTTTAAAATGTGTAGAAATGTTTTGTAGTGTAGTTTTACATGTATATCCTGTAGTTTTATAAGTATGTCCCTTAAGAGTAAGAGCCCAATCCAAAGCAAGTTTCTATTCTCCTCCTCTAGCCTCCTGGCTAGTACAGTGGTAGCGCGCTGGCCTTGCATTTGCTTGGTCGGCAGATCAAGTCCCCGCCCGGGCCCGTAATGCTTAAGCTGTTTACTGGGAGGAACTGCTGTAGTCGGGCACCACAGTGGGGCAGCGGTGGTCCACCATGGCTGTGAGGCATAGACCTCTAAACAAAAAACCAAGCAAACACAAAAAAACTAAATAAAGTATATATTATTATTATTATTAGGCAGTGTTTACAGGTACGGCAGCCGTACGAATAGGGGATGACAACAGGGTACGGCTGCCGTATCTGTAAGCACTTTGTTATTATTAAGAACTGACATAACAGGAGACTCAGTCCCTTCGTCCAGACTTCACAACTTCCTTGGATTAAGACTAGATGGCCCTAGACTCACCTGGGATAACCATATACAACACCGCAGGATATTACGTCTTGACATGATGAAGAGACATGCACTACTACTACTACTACAACCACTACTACTGCACACCAAAACACCCATTACATATTTACTCTCCTAACAACCCTACACCTCTAACAACCTATAACCTAATACATCAAGGTGAGTTTGTACCTCACCCACCACATTACAGGTGCAACACAGGTACGTACCGTTAATTAACCACAAAAAAAAGGTAAACATGTGTTCCCTCTCCAGAATCGAACTAATTTTTGGCGCCACTCTGGTAGGGACGTGCGGCCACACTTGTAAACAAACATGAATACCGACTCTAGAAAAATAATAAAAGAAATACCAATCTATGGAAAATTATTTATGCATTTATTTATCTAATCAAGTTTATGTGAAGAAATTATTATAGGAAAATAAAGAGTTATAGTTACTATTGTTAAGAGAAAGGAAGGTTTACTTTGAGAGAGAGAGAGAGAGAGAGAGAGAGAGAGAGAGAGAGAGGGCCTACAAGATACTGAGATTTATTAGTAGTTGTGCGACAAATAGGAGTTCTGAGGTCATTCTGAGGTTGTATTTAGCGCTAGTTAGACCCCACCTAGATTATGCAGCTCAATTTTGGTCCCCTTATTATAGGAAGGATATAGGCTCCTTGGAGGCAGTTCAGAGAAGAATAACCAAGATGATTCAGGGGCTGAGAAATTTACCCTACAAAGATAAGTTGACTTGAGCCTGTACCGCTAGCAGCCCTCTAACCCGGTGATCATATTTCTTCGTTTTAAACCTTCCCTGTTCCTCTACATGTCATTTTGAGGGATGAAGGAGCAGTAACACATTATTCCTCACCATTAATAGTGGTTGGATATAAAGAAAACAGTGCCTATTAAGCGTAAATAGCCACCTTAGGCAGCGGCCGTGCGTTGACTGCTGGGTCACGTATATATTAAACCAAAATTGAGATTTTTATTATACATAGGAAAGCAATTATATATACTTTAAAAAATCGTTTGAAACACCTATCCGTTTCCTACATAAACATTTATTATATTTGATTCGTATTTATTTGATGAAAAAATTTTTATTTCTAAGGTCAATCATAAGATCGAATAATAGAATAAAGCAATAATAATGAAATTAAACCAATATAAACCATAGAATAGAATATATAAAAATTATTCAAACCAAAAGTAAAGTCTAAATAAACCATAATACAAAGAAAAACGGAAAATACAACGAACAAATGAGGAAAAAACACCGTAATTATTTGTTTACATCCAAGAGTATTAATTATAGCGTGTTAGGTACAGTAAAATAAGTCTTAGGACATGGTGACCTAAGAGGATAGAGATGAAGGTGAGTGTGTTGTGTTGTGAGTGTGTTATGGTGGGCTGAATTGCTGACAGGCTGACGAATCGGCAAAAATCGATCAAAATACCGGTATACTGAAGGCCTTCTATTACCGGTAATACCGGTATATCGGTAAACCAGATAGGTGCATATCCCTAGACACACACACACACACACACACTCAACTGACGCCAGGCAATGTAATCTGATTGTGTTTCCGATTAATAATTATAATACTTAGGGCACCAGTACTTTTACCCATTTGAAAACCTCAATTATATCCCCTCTTGCCCTCCTTCTCTCTAGGGAGTGGAGATTAAGACGTTTTATCCTAAGAACATAAGAACATAAGAATTGAGGAGACTGCAAGAGGCCAACTGACAAAATCTACTAAGTGAAACTAAGTGAAGTGAAACATAAGAATTGAGGAGACTGCAAGAGGCCAGTTGATGACCTACACGAGGCAGTTCCTTGTCCCTCACCCTTAGAATAATCCAATATTTAGCCATCCCACCTGTCATCCCTATCCATACTCTCATCCAACCGTCTTGTAAAGCTACCTTTTGACTCACCACTTACTACTACACATACTAATGTTTTACGGGTATTTATTGTGTTTTGATAGTAACCATAACCACGGTATCATCCTCCCTTCCTGTGTCTCGCTCCATCTACACCAATGGCTCCGTACAGACTGATGGACGGGCAGGGTGTGTCATCTTCTCGCCTGACATGTTTGCTCCGCCTGACGGCTGGGTGGGCCGCCGCCTCCCTGACTATTCCAGTTCCACCTTCTGCGAGCTTTGCGGCATCCTGGACGCAGGCAGCCTTCTGTCCCAGCGTGGTCTCAGTGCTGTAATCATCTGCGACTCCCAGTCTGCTCTCCAAGCCCTTTCCAGTGCCAAGTCTCACTGCACTGAGATTGTCAATAGAATCCTCTCCCTCCTGGCCTTGGATGGTGATAGGGCCATCTGTGTCAAGTTTGTATGGATTCCATCCCACATCAACATCTCCTGTAGTGACAGGCAGCCTGTGCCTTGCCTCCTCCTGCGGCTGGCCTCACACCATCTATGTCACATGTCCTAACATCAGAGTTGATGCCTTCCGCTCCGTCGACCAGACCCGGGACCACCAGAGGGAAGAGAGTGTTACCATCCGGCACTACGACTCCTTCCGCTACCATACGTACAAGTATCGCCGCAGGGGAGTCATGGTGAGGAGGCACAACATTGTCTCTGCCAGGTTCGCTTAGGATACCGGCCGGTGTGGGAGGTTCCAGGACTTCACGACGCGCCGAACTTCTCCTCCTGTCCTCTATGTGATGCCCCCGACAGCAACACCTTGGAGCACCAATGTCTGCACTGCCCTGAGCTGGAGGGTCTGCTGCCCCGTGGTGTCCCGCTTGTGGAGGTGTGCCGTCACCTCCTGAGCCATGATAATCTGGATGTAATACTGGCAAGATGCCCTCTTTTTTGTAACATAAATTGTACATGTTGTTGTTGTTGTTGTTATTGTTGTTTCTGTTGTTGTTATTGTTGTTTCTGTTGTTGTTATTGTTTCTGTTGTTGTTGTTGTGTGTATGTGCGTATGTGTGTATGTGTGTGTGTGTACATGTACCTGCTTCATAGTTTCCCATAGTGTTTATTTGTTGTTGTAGTGATTGTTTGTTGGTGTGTGTGTGTGTGTGTGTGTGTGTGTGTGTTTCACTGTACAGTCTGCTGCTGGTCTCTCTCGAGACAGCCGGCCGTGTGTGTGTGTGTGTGTGTATACCAGTTGATACACATTGTCATTGTGAGTGAATAATTTATAATGTTGGACATCTGGTGTAATAAATTAATCAAATCAAATCAAATCTCTCTCTCTCTCTCTCTCTCTCTCTCTCTCTCTCTCTCTCTCTCTCTCCTCTCTCTCTCTCTCTCTCTCTCTCTCTCTCTCTCTCTCTCTCTCTGACAAGTCCAATATGTCAACAACAAAAAAATAGTAATTAAATTGGATAAATACACATCACACAAAACTACCATATGATTGGTTACCAAGATCATGACGTCACATAAACACTAGCTTATGATTGGCTAAGAGAATCGTGACGTCACCAGCCATAACAAGCAGCCATGTGTCTTTGTTGACATTATCTGCAACACTTACCATTATCCCCTTCCAGCCCCTGCCACGCCCCCTTCCAGCCCCTGCCACGCCCTTGGACATGCTGGAAGGGCGCCACATCACCCTGACAAGATAAAAAGGCGGATAATAAGGGAGATAAAGGACAAAATGGCCGTCTAATTGATACTATTGAAAATTTGCGTCATTTTTACTGTCATGTCATTCTGTTTGTATATTTTACTAAGTGGGAAGGAACGAAGGTATTTAAAGGTGATAATGGTGCACTGAGGAAGGTAATTATGTTATATGTATTACCCTTTTATCTGTTAGTGGATTGTGTGTTGTTTATGTTATATTAGTGTTATTTGATTGATATTTGTATTCGTGTTTGGTTAGGTTTATTTTTTATGTATTCGTATTATTATTATTTGGTTTATATTTTGTTTTTGTGGTTTATTATTATGGTTAGTGTGATACCTGTGTGTGTGTGTGTGTTAGTTAGTAGTGTGTGTGTGTGTGTGTGTTAGTTAGTAGTGTGTGTGTGTGTGTGTTAGTTAGTAGTGTGTGTGTGTGTGTGTGTGTGTGTGTGTTAGTTAGTAGTGTGTGTGTGTGTGTTAGTTTGTGTGTTAGTTCTGTGGGTGTGTTGTAGAAAGATTTGTTTCATCATATTCAATCATAATGAATATAATAAGTAATAGTGTCATAGTAATTTTGCTGTTGATTTAAAACTAATGTGTATATTTTGTAATAGTAATTTTCAAGATTAATGTGTATATTTTTTCTCTTCAAACTAATGTATATATTGTTCTTTAATTTTTTTTGAAACTAATGTGAATATATACTTTTTTTTTCAAGATTAATGTCTATATAGCTGTGTATTTTTTTCCAAGACTAATGTATATATATCTTTTTTACAGAAACACAACAGAATCGGCATGAAAACCCAACCCAACCTAACCTAACCAAGTGACCAA
The DNA here is from genome assembly GCA_029783475.1 of Metacarcinus magister. Taxonomy (NCBI): domain Eukaryota; kingdom Metazoa; phylum Arthropoda; class Malacostraca; order Decapoda; family Cancridae; genus Metacarcinus; species Metacarcinus magister. Next base: position 1,674,599 of record JAPQNM010000030.1, on the reverse strand, counting down.
GTGCTGCAACACATTGTTAAGCTTTCCAACTGAATGTAAGCTTACAGAACACTATAATACAACACAGTGTGGGAAGGAATGTGTTCTGTGTTCTAAATGGAAGTATAGAACCACTGCTACTGGATGTAACAATGGGTGAAGTGTGTTGTGGTGCGGGTGGAGTGGGTGTGTGAGGGTGTGGTGATGCGTGGTGGTGGTGGTGGGGGGCAGCGGGTGTCCTGAGACCACCATTCACCCATCATGAGTATTCCGGGTGACAAATACCGGCATTTCCTCACCATGCAGGGTGGTGGGGGAGGGTACCAGTGTGGGGAGTGCGGGGAGGTATTCGTCGAGAAGGCCGGCCTGCGCGAACACAGCCTGCACCACACCGGGGGAGGCGGCGGCGGCGGGGGAAACAAACGTAACCTGTGCAGCTTATGTGGGAAGCAATTCACCCGCAAGAGTGACCTCAGCCGCCACCTACTCATCCATAGCGGTGAAAAGCGGTACAAATGTGGTGAATGTTGCAAGTTATTCACCCGGACCAGTGACCTCAACCGCCACGTCCTCACCCACAGCGGGGAGAAGCGACACATCTGCGGCGAATGCGGGAAGAGATTCACCCGTAAGAGCGACTTAAACCGCCATATTTTAGTGCACAGTTCAGAGCGTCGGTGTGAGTGCGTCGAGTGCGGGAAAGTGTTTGGGCGCGAGGAGAGTCTTCGCGTACACATGACTGTACACATTGGGCCCAGGAAGTACCAGTGTGAGGAGTGCGGTGAATTATTCCAAGACAATGCCGCCCTACGCACACACCGCTTCCTCCACACGGGTGAAAAGCCTCATAAGTGTGATGGGTGTGATAAACAATTCACCCGGAAGAGTGATCTCAACCGCCACGCTACCATGCACAGCGACGAGAAGCGATTTAAATGTGCCGAGTGTAATCAAGAATTCAGCCACAAAGCAGAACTGAGCGGACACATGTTAGTGCACTGTGCGGAACGTAACTACAAGTGTGAGGAGTGCAGTAAACGCTTCAACTGTAACTCCAAACTGAAGCGTCACATGCTGGTGCACACTGGGGAACGCTTATTCAAGTGTGAAGTGTGTGACAAGCGCTTCAGCTGCAACTCCAAGCTAAAGAGACACATGCTAGTGCACAGCGGGGAAAAGAACTTCAAGTGTGACGAGTGTGATAAGTCATTCAACTGTAACTCCAAGCTGAAAAGACATGTGTTTGTGCATGGGGGGGGCGGGGGCGGGGGGGAGGAGGTGGTGGTGCGGCCCAGGGACAAACAGGGCGCGTGTGACGGTACGTTTGGTCCCGACTGTTCCTTCATGATGCCGGACACAGTAAATGAGGTGTTTGTGATGCCAAGCGCAGTGAATAACCATCCAGTGTTTGTGAAGGAGGAGAGCCTAGAGGACTGTGTGTTTGTTAATAAGATACACTTCCAGTAAATGCTTATAAACATTACTCACACATGTGCTGGACGGTGACTATTTATTACACACCACTGAGGGGCTGAGGCAGGGAGGGGCAGGGGACGGGAAGGGAGAGGCAGGGACAGGGGACAGACAGGGAGAGGAACAGAGAGAAGCAGGGACAGGAAGGGAGAGGTAGGGACAGGGACAGGCAGGGACTAGTATAGTGTAATGATGATGTGTTGCAGCCTCATTAGAGTGTCAAGGTTATATCAGCGTTCACTTAACAAACGTGTAATATGTTCTCTTTAGTAATGGTAGGTACTCACTGTTCAATGCCGGCCATACCACACAGCTGCTGACTCGGCCTGGCAAGGGGAAGGAAGCAGAACAGACAAGACACCACACCACAAGGTCAGGTCAGGTCAAGGTTAGGTTTGTGGTGACTCGAGGAAGTGTAACAGACAAGACACAACACCACAAGTTCAGGTTTGTAGTGACCCGAGGGAGTGAACCATAGTAATATACGTCCGATAATGCAAGGTTATAACGGTTATATTGACCAGTTTACGGAAGGTTTAGTTTGTATGATCAACAGATGATGTATACTTTAGTCATGAAATAAATAATGATGTACAATTTGGTCACTAAATAAATTAAATCAATATATAAATAGGTATGCTACGCTGATAACAATACCAGCTGTCATGTTTTAGGTTAAAGTTTTAAAAATCCTTCATCTCTAGTCAGCAGGAGAGACAATCTATGGTATCAGATTTACATATTAGAGTGGAGTGTGTATCAGTAGTGGGTGTGTGTTTGCGAGTGTGTTAGTGGTATCAGTTTTACGTATAAGAGAGTGAAAAGAGTGTCAGAGTGTGTGTTTGCAAGTGTGTTACAGAAGTGGTGTGCGTTTGGGAGTGTGTTACAGTGGTGGAGAGTGTCAGAGTGTGTGTGTGTGTTAGTGGTGGTGTCCGTGAGCGAGTGTTACAGCGATGGAGAATTATGGAGTGTGTGTATTAGTAGTGGGTGGTGTGCGTGAGGGAGTGTGTTAGTAGCAGTGGTGGTGGTGGTGTGCGTTTATGAGTGTGTTACAGTGGTGGTAGTGGTGTGCGTGGTCTTGTCTGTTCCTTTCACTCACCCCTGCGCCGGCGCCACTCAGCTGAACCTTTCAAACGAGTAGCATCTGGTAGGCTTAGACTTAGTTTGGAATAGTTTCAGAAGTTGTACAAATACCCAAAAGGTCCATTTACTAGCATAAGACAGACAGATAGACAGTGGAATTGACTTCTCCATGAGGCAGTTCAGGAAAAAATAAATAAATAAATGAAACGAAACGAACATGTAAAGAATAAAACTGTGACTGAATCTATAAGGGAAAAGGCTTTGTAAATACTACTACAATACTATTACTACTACACGTGTAAGTAATGCTTGAAGTAAGTAAGTAGTAACATACAGTGTACTACCATGTATTACTTTGTCCAGACTCCAAACCTTTGTGTAGTGTTACGGCCGTGTTAATTAAGAATGTGTATTACCTGTGTCCTGGAAATACAGTGTTGCAACCTTATCTACCTGTTTCAAACCCATTGGAGAGAGAGATTCAAAGCGTGTAAAATAAATAGATAAATAAAGAGTGTCTGTTATGCTCAGTTAAATTATGTATCAACGAGTGGTGGAAAAATAAAGAACATATATTTATAATCAACATAAAAGGCTTAAAAAATAAATAAATAAACTTTGAACTCCCATAAAGGTGCTTCGTGCAATTATGAATGCATGGAGTGTTGGGTAAATTTCCTCAGAGTTAAAAGACATAAATAATAAATAAATAAATAAAAACTCTGGGAACTGACTTTGTACGTTTCGAGGGTGAACAATGTGTATAAATTAAGTGAATAGGATGTATTGTGTGTGTGTGTGTGTGCGTGTGTGTGTGTGTCACGGCAAAACCAGAGCCAAAGTGAGATTAAGAGTCGTACCATAAAACCTACTGCCCTGGAGGAAGGCTTTATAGTACAACCTGAATACTACAAAGGCCATATCATCATACCTTCAGCCAAGCCATTGCCAGCCATAGAATAAGGTTTAATGGTACAACCTTTATAGTGCAGGTTGACTATCAATAATCCGGCATAATCAAACACCTAATTCTGGGTACAGCGCCATCAAAACATAAACATAAACAGTGCCTCCTGAAAACAGTGATGCGCCAACTCAGGAAATTTGAAACTGCGCTCTGAAATTCATGCCGGAAAACTGATGGAACTGGAATATTGACTGTCAACCTATATTCGGGTTGTACTATTAAGCCTTTCATCACCTGGCTTAAGGTTTTATGGTACGGCGTTTAAAACTATCCGTAAACACAGGATTGTAATTAGCATGAGAAGAAAACTGCTCAAAAAAAGGTTATTCTAAAATATAAGTATGTGTAGCAGACTTGAAAAAATGGATAACTATATTTAATCCCATCCATATTAACTATTAAGAGGGGGCAGGGGGGCAGCTCTCCCTCATTAACCTTACCAAGACTATATGATTAAGTTACCTGGTTTAAAGGGGCAGCCTAATGACCTAATTAATTTAAGTCACAACACAACATTAGGCCAAATACACACCAGGTCACAGTATAATAAAACCAACAACCCAAGATATGACCCACCAATGACCTAAACCAACCCAACACTAGGTCAAGCTAGGTCAGGTCAAGTCACACACACACACACACACACACACACAAAACCAAACAAATTGAACCAAAGCAAACATTGTCTAAACCTTTATTGGGTAACTTTTACAACCTCACATTGAAGTGAGAAGTGAGGTTAAATAAATTACACTGTGTAGCCTAAACGTATATACAATAACAGATTCCACTCCTGTGAGACGGGAGCAAAAATCTGTTCAATAAATCTGAGAATGAGGAATGATTCAGGGAGTGGAGGAGGTGGAGTAGATAGCCATTCACTCCTTGGTCGGGAAAGCTATGGAGTAAGAAAATGTGGAACTGAAGAGGTTGAGGAGTGTAGTGGAGAGGTGGAGTAGGCATTGGTTCACTACTTCTTGGACGGGAATGCCATGGAGTAGTAGAAGTGGAGGCACATGCCCAGACCCACTCCTGTGATGCCCAAGGTGGAGAGGAAAAGAATGTTGTCCATCACTCCACCTTTCAAGTGGATGGGCTGACCATCATCAATCTGTGCAACATAAGAACAATATAAGGAAGATACAAAATAGAATACAATTGAATACATGTATTGGCTCAGACTTTATAAAAAGTATGGAGCACAGATTCTTCCCAACAAAATTAGTAAAACATATGCATATTTTTAGTTTTAAAAAACAAAACATCACAGCATTAACAAAAGGCCCGGAGGCCTGCACTAGGTAGTTCCTGTTACTCCAATACTCCCTTATTACCTACATCCATAAAGCCGTCTAGTTTTCTTTTAACATAGGAATATAAGGAAACTACAAAAGGCACGGAGGCCTGCACTAGGTAGTTCCTATTACTCCAATACTCCCTTATTACCTACACCCACCTCTCATCCACATCCATAAAGCCATCTAGTCTTCTTTTAGAACTCCCTATCGTCTGTGCACTAACTACCTGCTGACTGAGTCTGTTCCAATCATCTACCATCCTATTTGTAAATCAATCTAGGCCTATCTCTTTTCTAAATCTACATTTTTCTAGTTTGAATCCGTTACTTCTTGTTTTATCCTGACTACTGATCGTAAGAACCTTTACTACATCCCCCTTATTAAAACCCTTCTAACACTTCAATACTTCAATCAGATCTCCCCTTACTCTACGCCTCTCCAGTGAGTGTAGTTTCAAAAGCTTCAGTCTCCTTTCATAACTAAAATTACGAATCCCCTCTATCATTTTGGTCATCCTTCTCTGCACTGACTCTAACAATCCTATATCCATTCTATAATACAGGGAACAAAACTGTACTGCATAATATAATACTCCTTTTTTATCGATTTTCTTTTACACTAATCAAGTAACAAGACATAATAACCACACGAGGCAGTATAACTAACCTGTACTCTCCACCTTAATTAACACAGGTAGGTACACACATAGAGGTGTGGAATGGTTTGGAAAAAGGAATAAATAGTGCATGCAAGAACAGTTCATGAATTCAAGGCAAAGTTAGATACTTATAGATATGGAGACGGGACACCACGAGCATAACTTTTTTCCTGTATGTTATAACTAGGTCAATACAACAAGGTAAACACCCACCTGGAAGTCCCTCATCTTGCTCCTAAGCTTGACGTAGCCAGGGTGAGTCTCGCTCTGGGCGGCGCGGGAGCTGGAAGTCGCCAGGGTACGCACAAGGGCCTGGCAGGGCAAGGCAGGGAGGGATTAGGTCAATATAACTAGGTCAATACAACTAGGTTAGCACAACTAACTAAATACAACTAGGTAAATACAACTATAGGTAAACACAATTAGGTGAATACAACTACATACGTAAACACAACTAGGTAAACGCGACCCTAGCAGCTGGCTGGCGGTCGGGACGAGAGTATTTAACCAGTGCCGTTAAGGTTTGGTTAATATAGGTTATGAAAGGTTACATTAATATAGAAGCTATCAAATGTTCTCTATGACTCTATGACAAAAAAAAGTAAGGAGTTGGACGAGGAGCAGAGGTAAGACACAGACGTGAAGATGTAAAATTTTACCAAAAATAATAATCGATTTCCACAAAAATCAGTACCTATTTCCCTTTTGCCCTATATATTTACACTAAAAAAAATAACATTAGACAAAATCAATAATTAGACACCGTAAAAGAGGCACATTTCCCCGCAAGACTAACAAAATAAGACAAAATAAAAATAAATAACCCAATCAGCTGATCACCAAAACATTGCATCATTCTGAATCACTACCACGAATCAGCCTTATTTGACTCTTTACCGGGTAATTAAGGGTAATTATATACTTCTAGTGATGTCTTCATAGTGTTGGGGTAATTAGTGGTGTTAATAAGGGTTGGATATACTCACACGGGAGCAGTTCATGGTTGCCGGTGGAGTATTGAGTTTGTTTTTAAAAATGTCTGCCTCTGCTCAAGAAGGAGGTCACAGGAAGAAGAAGATTAAAGGGTAGAAAGTCAAATTAATATTTATACTCCCGTGATTTTATTTCTATTCAGTCATATTGTTGTTATTTGTAGTACATCATTTTATAATGAGTTTAAATATATCTAATTTATCTCAATCAAACACTTTTTACTATGAAAAATATTTATTAAAATAACAAAAAATGTGCCCGCGTTTTTTCCCGAATTTATTTAATATGATTAATCCAAAACAAGCTGAAGTATTTGCCATTAATCTTATAAAAGCCACACAAGACATATTAGTAGATACACAATTGACCTTTATTGAGGTAACTGCTAGCAGCTAGTCGGTAGCATGATTTTTGGACTTGGACTTGCAAGTCGGATCGGGTAGACCAACTTGTCTTTTTCAGTCAATAGCTCAGTCATTGAAATTTTGAAATTTGAGAAAAAACCTGTGACTTCAAGACTAAGCTAGTCCATCACCACAACAACAAACACGGCAGGATCAGTCCAGTGTCCACGTGAGGAATCTACTTGCTTGTGTAGAGAAAATAACGAGCAAATAGAAAGAATGTGGGCCAAGGAAGCAAAAATTTTCCATTGGAACAAGTGAGGGAATGCAGATATCTCTGGGACCTGGTGAACTTACCTGGTTGGCTCCCTTGCATTACGAAGTATAGCACTAGGTAAGAAGCTAGAAGGCTGTAAGAAATAGTTAGGGGTGGGGGGGGGGAGCCCAGAGCTGCTGGTGTGCCAGACAAAGTGATATACGATCTACAATACTGTCTTAAATACACAAGGAACAACTGTATAACAAGCACATCTTGTTTGTTTACAACTTTCGGCCTCTGGCTAGCCGCTAGCGTCTAATTGGTTGATCCCGCTCGTGTGTAGGCTTTTGCTGAAAATTGACGCAACACGGCCTTAAGGTGGCGGCGGTGTGTTGACTGGTGGATCACGTATGTATTAAACCAAAATTGAGATTGTTATTATACACAGAAATGCAATTATATATACTTTAAAAAATCGTCTGAAGTACCTAATTGTTTTCTACATAAACATTTGTTATATTTGATTCGTTTTTATTTCATGAAAAATGTTTATTTCTAAGGTCAATCATAATATTGAAAAATAGAATAAAGCAGTTATAATGAAATTAAACCAATATAAACCATATAATAGAATATATAAAAATTATTCAAACAGAAAGTAAACCCTAAATAAGCCATAAAATAAAGAAAAATTGAAAATACAATGAAAAAATGAGAAAAAAACACCGTAATTATTCGTTTACATCCAAGAGTGTTAATTATAGCGTGTTAGGCACAGTTTAAGACGTGCTAGGACATGACGACCTACAAGGATAGAGATGAAGGTGAGTGTGTTGTGATATGAGTGTGTTTTGGTGGGCTAACGGGGCTGAAAGGCTGAATATAGCACTAGGGATATACACCTTTTTCCTTCCTTTCTAAGTCTATTTGAGGGAAGGAGGAACAGTAACACATTATTCTTCACCATGTATAGTGTAAGGATAGAGAAAACAGTGCCTATTAAGCGTAATAACTTGATATAACATCACAGAACAGGTCACAGAAGAAGAAGAGTAGGATGGCGGACGTGATAAAAGCGGAAGAGGTCACAGAAGAAGAAGAAGAAGAGCAAGATGGCGGACGTGTAAGCTAGGTGGTAAATGATACAAGAATCCAAAAAAATAGTGTACAAGATGTGGATGAAAAGAGAGAACCAACGGAAATACTTAATGGACACAACAGCATAAGAACACAAGAAACATCAGGGAAGTGCCGACATAAAGGCAAAAGCTTCCCTACTTACACCTGACCTGACCAGTGTTCGATGACGTATATATAATTCCAAAATATTGTTTTTTGTTATACACAGAAAAGCAATTATATATACTATAAAAAATCGTCTGAAATACATATCTGTTTTCTACATAAACATTTGTTATATTTGATTCGTTTTTATTTCATGAAAAATGTTTATTTCTTAGGTCAATCATAACATCGAATAATAGAATAAAGCAATAATAATGAAATTAAACCAATATAAACCATAGAATAGAATATATAAAAATTATTCAAACAGAAAGTAAAGCCTAAATAAGCCATAGAAAAAAGAAAAACGGAAAAAACAATGAAAAAATGAGAAAAAAACACCGTAATTATTCGTTTACATCCAAGAGTGTTAATTATAGCGTGTTAGGCACAGTTTAAGAAGTGTTAGGACATGACGTTAAACAAGGATAGAGATGAAGGTGAGTGTGTTGTGTTATGATTGTGTTGTGAGTGTGTTTTGGTGGGCTAACGGGCTGACAGGCTGACGGTAGCACTAGGGATGTACACCTTTTTCCTTCCTTTCTAAGTCTATTTGAGGGAAGGAGGAGCAGTAACACACTATTCTACACTATGTATAGTGTCAATAGGTAGCTTTAAAAGACGGCTGGATGAGAATATGGATAGGGATGACAGGTGTGATGGCTAAATATTAGATTATTCCAAGGAGCTGGCCTCTTGCAGTCTCCTCAATTCTTATGTTCTTTTTTTTTCTCTCATAAATAAAACACAAACTATAACTGATTAACTATAAGGAGAAAAAACCTAGATAATAATAATAGAAACAGAATATAAATAAGCCGTAATAAAAGCAGAAACACACACACACACACACACACATACACACACACAGGAAGAAGAAGAAGAGGAAGAGGACGCATCAGTTTGTTATTGTTATTATTGTGACTCTTTTATGATCTGACCTGACTTCTGTGACCTCCAGGATGGTGATGAATAATGTGTTAGTGCTGTCACAGGTCACCACGTATTTGTTGACACTGATATTGGCACTATGTATTATAACTCCGATATCAGTCCATCTTAGTGATTTCAAGTAAGGATAACTATTATTGTTATTGTTATTATGGAGATAAGGTTAGCCTATTAATATTTTACCTTGTTATTTTTTGCTTTACTAAGTTTACGGAAGTTGATATATATTGCATGGTATTCTGCAACCTTAGTTCTATCTGACATGTAAGTATTTATTAACCTCGGAAGAACACGCTAATGTTATCTCCATATTATTGATGTCATTGTTATTATTTGTTTTATTATTTTATAGTTTTGGTTTGTTTTGAGTGATTTTTATTGTGATTTTGTAGTTATAGATATGAGAGTATTTGTAGTTAAATTCAGTGCCTTAACCTAACTTAACCTTTCTTCCTCACCTTTCTCATCGCCAGGGGTCACTGCCTTCTGTTCAGCAATGGTACTTGGGGTGACTCAGGTCAGTTCAAGGTGACGTGGGCGCCGCAAGCCTTCTGTGACTACAACCTGGGGTGGGCGGGCGTGTCTCTCCTCACCGCCCTCATACAAATATGCAGATTGGTGGCAGAACTGTGTAGGGGAACGGAAAGGTGAGGTGGTGGGGGATTGGCGAGTGTGGTGTGGTAGGGTGTGTGTGTGTGTGTGTGTGTGTGTGTAATTCACTGTACAGTCTGCTGCTGGTCTCTCTCGAGACAGCCGGCCGTCCCCCTATGGAAAGAGCTCAGAGCTCATACTGACCAATCTTTGGGTTAGACCGAGACCACTCACACACAACACACCGGGACAACAAGGTCACAACTCCTCGATTTACATCCCGTACCTACTCACTGCTAGGTGAACAGGGGCTACACGTGAAAGGAGACACACCCAAATAATCTCCGTCCGCCCAGGGGATCGAACCCTGGCCCCCTCAGTTGTGAGCTGAGTGCGCTAACCACTACGCTAGCGTGTGTGTGTGTGTGTATGATAGAAAATAATAGGATAGGATGAAATAGAGTAGAATAGAAAAGGATAGAATACAATAGGATGGAATATAATAGAATAGGATTGGATAGGATAGAATAAAATTGATTGTAGAAATGATTTTGTGTTTGTGTAATGTGAAATTATTTGTGTTGAAATGTACTAATTGGCTGCTAAGCAATAAGTAATAATGATGATAATAATATTTAGCTAGAATTGCTTTGATAATAAGATTTATTCCTTAATTCCTTCTATCTATCTCTTATTATTATTATTATTCTCCTTCGCCAGTACGTTCCTGAGTGCATTCTTTTTCCCTCTTATGCATCCCTTACTTTTCTCTCTTTCTCTCTCTCTCCTTCATTCTTCCATACATCATATTATCATCATCTATCTCTCCATCTCTCCTTATCATTATCCTCTCCTCCCTCTCCTCCGGCAGTACGTTCCTGAGTGCGTTCTTTGATGTTGTGTTGAGTTTGGTGATGTCTTTGGGTGCAATCTGCGGTGCCTTGATCATCACCATTGGATACCAGACCTGGTGCAACGCTATCATGATGAGATTTGAAGCGTGAGTATGTGTGTGTGTGTGTGTGTGTGTGTTTGGGTTGGGGGGTGTTTGTGGGTATGTATGTTTCTTCACCTCCATGGTCTTGCGGAGCACGCGCTGGACTCGTGATCACCAGCTTTTACCTTCCCGGAGAGAGCTTACAGCTCATTATAGCCCGATCTATGGGTAAGGCTGTGACTTTTCACACCACACACCCCATCCTCTTGCTCAAGGAGGACAGTAACTGCTTGGTCATCAGTGAAACTTTGCACCATGAGCAAGGTGCGAACTCAAGCCTGCCATGTGACAGGCCGAGACATTACCACCGAGCTACCGAGCAGTGTGTGTGTGTGTGTTAGGGATAGAATGAAGAGTATATATATATATATACATATATATATATATATATATATATATATATATATATATATATATATATATGTATATTGTTATTATTACTATTACATTAACTGACTGACTGAATAATCTACTGATCACAACACCCCTCTCTCCCTCCCCCTCCCCTTGCCCCATGCCCCCTCTCTCCCCCCCCCCTCCCCCCACAGGTGTGAAGATGCCACTACCAACATAATAGATGAGGAAGATGGGATAGACACAAAGATGTTCTACACTCAGTTTGGGACAGCACAGGTGAGCTATCTCTATCTCTTTTTTTTTTTCTTCTCTTCCTTCCCTAATGTACTTTCGTTCCCATCCCATCCCATCCCTTCCTTTCCATCCCTTCCCTTCCTATCCCTTCCCTATCTCATCCCTTCCTTCCTTTCCTTCCTCATAACCTAACCTATCTTTCCCTTCCCTTCCCTTCCCTTCCCTTCCTATCCCTTCCTTCTATTGCCATTTCTATCGCATCCCTTCCCATCCCTTCCTTTCTCTTACATCTTCCTTCCCTCTTCTCCCATACTACCATCTCATCCCTTCCTTCCCTTCCCTTTCTTCCTCACACCATAACCTACCTTTCCCATCCCATCCCATCCCATCCCATCCCAACCTAACCTCACCTCACCTAACCTTCCCTTCCCCCCTACAGTTTGGTGCCTGGACGTCTTGGGTGTGTTGGGTTGCGTTAACAATGTTTGCAATGTTAAAACTCTGCAAGTATCACCAGCAGGAGAACATTCGGGTTTCCATGGCAAGAGAACGCGCTCGCCTAGTCTCCGATCGACACTCCCAGATTAGCGGATGAACGGATGACTAGTTGATGGATGGATGGATGGGTGTGTTTGTTTGTGTTCATTTTTCTATGTGTGTTTGTGTCTGTGTATGTTTTTTCTGTAGTTGTATATAGTATGTTGATATGTGTGTGTGTGTGTGTGTGTGTGTGTGTGTGTGTGTGTGTGTGTGTGTGTGTGTGTATCTATCCTAGGTGGTGGTTTGGGTGTGTTTGTTAGAGAGAGAGAGAATAATATGTTAAGTAGTCTTCCATTTTTCATAAATTTTTTTCTCTTCCTTTCTTCCTTCTTTTCTTTTTCTTTCATAATTTTTTTTTTTTTAACTGAAATTAATTAACGAAGGAACTATATGTATTTTTATTTATTTATTTTTTTTATATTCATACGATAGATTAAAAGTACAAAACACGCGCACACGCACACACACACACACACACACACACACACACACACACACACACACACACACACACACACACATACACACACACACACACACGTACTTAAGAAGTGTATGTGTTCATTATATAATTTGATATCACTTTATTTACATCTTTACCACTCGCTCTCTCTTTATATTAATTAACTTTCTAATTCATTGTAACTTATGTATAGTAAGTATAACATTTCTCAGGACAATAGTGACACATATGCAATAGTTTTATAGAAGTTTTGTTTATATATTCTCTCTCTCTCTCTCTCTCTCTCTCTCTCTCTCTCTCTCTCTCTCTCTCTCTCTCTCTCTCTCTCTCTCTCTCTCTCTCTCTCTTGTGTAAACTAAGTAATTATTTGTTATTTTTATGATTTTAAGAGATAGAATAAGGAACCATTGTACCCTCTGATATATTTCGGGCGTGGAGAATACTGGCGCATCCACCTGGGGGAGCTGTATTGAGTATACCTTTCAAAGATACTGTAATATATATATATATATATATATATATATATATATATATATATATATATATATATAGATATATAGATAGATAGATATATAGATATGTATTTAATTGTAGATAAATTAAATAATATCAAATGTATTCATGTATACCTTATCCGTGTTTGAATATTATATACAATTATTGCAATATATGTGTATTATTACTCTTTTTCATCTTCATCATCTCATTATCTCATAGTTAAACAATACATTTTGTTTCTTTATTTTCTATGTATAACACACGTACAAAAAAATATAATTATACTCACAAATTAACACAAGAGGTAAGGGCTGGGGGTCTTCCTCTTCCTCCTCCTCTTCCTCTTCGTCCTCCTCCTCCTCCTCCTCCTCCTCCTCCTCCTCCTCCTCCTCCTCCTCCTCCTCCTCCTCTTCTTCTACATTTTATTTAACTTAACGTGTTTATCATCTTCTTATAACGTCACATTTCACCATCGACTTTTGTTTTGTTACGCCAAAAAGAGGAGTGAGAGAAGGATAGAAAGTTCCCACACGGAAATTAGCATTAGGTACATATCACATATCACACATAACATTACTATTACAGAGGAAAGAAAGAAAGATAGATCAATGGAACAGATGAAGCATTAAAAGTGATATAGGTCCAGTGTTCCCAGTGACAGTACCAAAGTATTTACTATTTGGATAATTTTTCAAGGTACGCTAGACTAAAATTATACGAAATTGATATTATTGTTTTATCAATCGATGAGCCAATATAAGGCTGTATTTATGACATGTAGACTCAGAACAGAACACAAAACATGACCACTAATGGTCCACACAATGAACTGGGTTACATTTTTGGCCAACAGTATGTGGGTTGGGTCACATTTTTGGCCACACGGAGTTTTTCTTGATTCACATCTAATGACGAATAAGTGAACAACTATTTATCATTATTAATAAACAGCCATACGTTGGTAGACTATAATGCTATAGACGGGAATTGTATTTTTTCTTTCTTCCAGATAATAGATAAAAGACGATGACGGGGGGCTCCATATATACACAGTCTGCCATTCCAGACAATATTGGTTTGTAGGGAGTGATTTCTTAGATCATATGTGTGTTTGGTGAAATATCTTAACTCGTTTAATTGGTAATTCTTAAGAAGACCGCATTAGTGCTGAGTCAATAGGTAGCTTTAAAAGACTGTTGGATCAGAGTATGGATAGGGATGACAGGTGGGATGGCTAAATATTGGATTATTCCAAGGGTGGGGGACAAGGAACTGCCTCATGTAGGTCATCAACTGGCCTCTTGCAGTCTCCTCAATTCTTATGTTCTTATGTATTGTTACGATGGGGGATATTGGCGCGAATGTTTCGCGGGTTTTTGGGAGAAGACGCGGGATTTGTAACGTCACCTGAAGTGAGGGTAGCGTCTTGGTTAGGGGAAGACGTGGTGTTGTTGTACATAGAAGGTTAAGGATATATTCAGTAAACAGGAAAAGGACATTGAGTGCTGTGTTTTCCTCGCCCTGCCCCAGAGTGCCCAGAACGTTATAGTGTGTCACCTCCTAGCATCACCGATACATGCACGAATCCACGGAGCGAGAAGGGAGCCTCTGTCGCTCACATCACCCACCCAGCTCACGGAAGCAGCAGCTGAGTTGCCGTGGTGCAGTGACGAGGGGTGCGGTGGTAGTGAGGTAAGGCAAGATAGCCCCCTTCCTTCTCATTACGTAACAGTATAATAAGTGTTAGGACATGATAAGAACATAAGAAATGAGGAGACTGCAAGAGGCCAGTTAATGACCTACACGAGGCAGCTCCTTGCCCCCCACCCTTGGAATAATCCAATATTTATCCATCCCACCTGTCATCCCTATCCATACTCTGATCCAACCGTCTTTTAAAGCTACCTATTGACTCACCACTTACTACGTGTCTATCCAGCCTATTCCAATCGTTCACGCCTCTGTTAGTGAACCAATATCTACCTAGGTCTGTCCTGAATCTACAAGGATATAGATGAAGGTGAGTGTGTTGTGTTGTGAGTGTGTTTTGGTGGGCTGACGGGCTAGGATTGTGCGGAATCGACAAAAATAATGGTAACATGATTACTTTCCTTTTATACATCATTAAATACACTTTATAACGTTACCCTCGAGACCAAGACCGAGACCAGAGACCAGACACACACATACACCATCACAACGCGTCTTAAGAAAACAGTGATTATTTACTTGTTTTAACGCCTTTCTCCACCTAATTACCGGTCTAACAGGTGAGCTGCTTACCTGTTCTCATAACAAGGCTTCACTAACACAATTATACCCTTAAATAACCCTAATTAACATAGGTAAGGTGTTATTAGGTTTGTGTTCAACTAACTAGCGTGTTATTTCCGATAATTATATAATGGAAATAGTTATTCTGTGGTTATTAGTGATATTTATCTTGTTTTTATTGTATTTATTTATTTATATCATGTTAATGAGCTTTCCTGGTGTATTGGTTAAGTATTTATATCAATGGCGTTGATATAGAATTTTCGCTTTTATTGCAGTTTAAGCCAATGTACAATTTGGTATTATTTAACATCTACAACTGAATGCTCTAGAGAATTGAGGGTTATATTTTTACATTACCTGATGCATTCTAAGGTTTTTTTTTATTACATTACCGTCGCAAATTCCTAGTTTGTGAGATTCATTTTTTCACTGAGACCTTCTCTTTCAAAAATAAGGTTTAGTTTGGTTACCAAAAATGAGTAACATGTTATTGAAAAATGCTTATAGTCTTCCAAATCTTAGCATAGATTCCTGGTGGGGCAGAATCCAGTATTCCCATGGATCCAACGCTGCCTGTCTACGTGAACTAACCAGGTAGAACTTGATGTACATAAGTAAAAGGCATATAAAATGTTTTAACGAAATTTGGCAGCGTTGGGCCCATGGGAATACTGGATTCTGCCCACCAGGAATCTATGTTAAGATTTGGAAGACTTTTTATAGTGTGCTGCCACCTTAACCCACACACACACACACACACACTTTCTCACCCTTAAGTCAGGATGAGTGTTGACATGAGCTGAGACATTGAAAGTTTACCTCAAGTTCAATGATTATTAGGGTGACATTATAGAAGCTTTGTATTAATATTAGAATCTAACCTAACCTAACACACATACTTTCTCACCCTTAAGTCAGGATGAGTGTTGACATGAGTTGGGACATTGAGTCTTACCGGACGGCCTATGAGAGTGATGAGCACTGGTCACTCAAGAGAGACTTCATGGAGGCTCATAAGGAGAGGATCCCTGAGACAAGACTCATCTGTTTGGCGCAAGTGTTCGTCAATATTGAACTGCTAGGATGCAAGTAAGTGTGTGTGTGTGTGTGTGTGTGTGTGTGTTAATGATTGTTTCACTTACCTTATTTATTTATAGTATTATGAATATTGTATGGGTATAAATGTGTATGACCTAGACATCACATAGCATTACAAAACAATAATAGCATCAAAATATAATGTTTCAAGCAGCATAAAAAAAGATGTAAAAAGAGCCCACTTTATTGCCGGCTCCCTAAAGAAAATAGAGATGAATGTATATAGACTACTACTAGACACCCTACCACCCATCCCCCATCACCCTACTACCCCATCACCCTACTACCCCGTCACCCTACCACCCATCCCCCATCACCCTACTACCCCGTCACCCTACCACCCATCCCCCATCACCCTACTACCCTATCACCCATCACCCTACTACCCCGTCACCCTATCACCCATCACCCATCCCCCATCCCCCACAGGTACCCAGACCCTGTAATGGAGCAGGTGTCTGTGATGGCCCGTGACGTTGGCAATGACTACAAGGAGAGCAAGAAGAACAAGCTGAAGAGAACCTTCGTCAAGGCTTCAGACGCCGCCGAGGCCAAAGTTAAAGGTTTGAGGAAAACGTATTAAGTGTACGCGCCTCCCTTATACCACTACCCTCATGCTACTACTGATACTGATACTACTGCTGCTTCCCTGTTAGGTTAGGTTAGGTTGTGAGGTCATTTCTCTACTTGGTATCATCGGTTGTCTGTTCTCAAAGTTTTGGCAAAAAGTGTTAATTAATTTAGTGGAGGCAGTTGAATTTTAGTTTTTTTTTTGTGGCATTACAGGAGGGGTTAAACTTCATTATTATTATTATTACCCGTGGCAAAGTCACGCCACTAGACCCGATAAGAGGGAGTGAGGGGCGTGTGTAACCTAACATGTGTGTGGGTCAGGTCGGTGAGGGAAGAATAGCAGGGCAGTGCATTGACCTAACCTAACCTGACCTGTCCCTCTGTAGTAATGTGTGTTTTATTATGACCTTTATTGTCATGGTAAATAATAGCAATAGTATTGTTTTCAAGTAATGGTCTTCATATGTATTAATTTTTTTATATATAGTTTTGGTAATGTGAGAATTTTGAGTGAAATTCAGCTTTACTTAAAAAAAAAAAATTTCCTTAATTTATTTTGTTTAAAGTGAGGGAATGCTATTATTTATTTATTTTTTCTGAATTGTCAAAGTTAAGTTTATTTTTCCCTTTTTTTGTTGGTAATTGAAGGAAGATAATTAGTATTCATTGGTATAATAGACACTTAATTATGAGTTAAAAAGGAACTCAAACCGTACTAATAATATATTTTCTATATATATAAAGCAATGAAAGAAAAATCATACACAATTGATTTTTTAATTACAAAAGAAATGCAATTATTAGAATTTTGATAATTGATAAGAATCTTTATATTTTTTTTTTGAGAACGTCAAAATTAACATAATTTCTTTTTCATTCATTTAAACGAACTCAAAAAAAATGTTGTATGATTTTTTTTCTCACTATTCTACACATGAAATAGTTATAGTTAGTTTGGCAACCCCTCACCCCTACCCCCCCTACCCTACCCCTCCATCCACCCCCCTCATGTTTGTGTCATTTTGGGAGGTACAAAGCATATCATATAAGGATTGAGAAGTTTTTTTGTACAAGTCATCTTTACGTCATTAAATTCATAAATTGTATATAAAGATTTTTATTGTTCCTCTTTTGTGCATTTCATATCAAGTGAAATGTATTTATTTATTCCCCTTTTCTCCTTCTTCCTCTTCTTCCTCCTATCTCTTCTCCTCTTCCTCCTCCTCCTCCTCCTCCTCCTCCTCCTCCTCCTCCTCCTCCCCCCCCTTCAGTTTCTGGTAAATATTAAGGTTTGTTAAATCTAGTAACATGGGGAATGAATACAATAGAAGGAATGTCTCGCTCTCTCTCTCTCTCCTCATTCCCCATTTACAAGGTATTAAAAGGTATCAAAATGTTTCCAAATCCTGAGTGAAATGCTTTGTTCCTTGCCAAAATGTGACACCTAACATGATGAAAAGTGAAAATGTACACCAACGTAACTTTAACTATAACTTGGATTTAGTTTGGTTTTAGTACTAGACGACCCACAAAAGTGTACTGTACAGGTGTAATGATCTGGGTACTAATTGGATTTACCTGAAGGTTTGATTAGGTTAGGTTAGGTTATACGAGGTTACTACGAACGTAACTTAACTTTAACTTGGTTTAGTGTTTTAGTATTAGTATTAGACAACCCACAAAGGTGTACTGTACAGGTGTAATGATCTGGGTACTAATTGGATTTACCTGAAGGAAGGAAGGTTAGGTTAGGTTACTAGGAAGTGAGTGATTTTTGTTTGTTGCTGATCACACCTTGTTTGTAGTGAAGAGGTGATTTGATGTTGCTTCACTCTTAAGGGCCCATCACACACTCAGGTGGTCTGGTCTGTCCGGCCGTCTGAGCAAACCAGGACTGCACAGGCCGCTCAACGTCACATACACGATCAGTTCTGCCTGAACAGTCCTAATTTACTCAGGCGGCTGGATAGACCAGACCACCTGAGTGTGTAATGGGCTCTTTATATCTCACCTTGAGTTTTAATTAAGGACAAATTATAGCAAAGTACATTGTAATTTGTGTATAATTTAAAGAGAATGTGAGAGTAAGCGAGCCTATTTACCAACTCATTTTATTTTATTTATTTATTTATTTATGCTCTCTTAAATACACTCATACCTCGGTTTTACGGATTTCCCTTTAATGGATATCGGAAGCAACGGACAAAATCTGCATCAGTGAACTCACTTTGCTTACATGAGTGTAACCACAAGTGTAAGTCTGATTTTAAATAAAAAATGTTCAATTACTGTATTATAGTGTATATTTACAGTGTACAGGTATTTTACACTGTCAGATTGAATAGTGTGCTTGATTAAATGTACACTACTATATTATTCCTCTTTCTTTGGTAATGTAATTGTTGATATTAATCACTACAGACTTAGTATCGGTAACTACAGACAATTGGCATTATCGGACCCATGTTTCCCCCTTCTGTCCATTAAAACGAGGTATGAGTGTATACCTTGAGCTTTAATTAAGGACAGAAACTATAGTAATTATAAACATTGTAATTTGTATATGATTTAGAGAAAGTGTGAGAGTAAGTAAATGAGCCCATGTATATATATTATCTCCTCATACTTACACATAAAACTCATCCTATAATTACACACCCAACCACATTGTATGCTAGTATGTATACAATCCAACCTTAATTTGACGGACATTCAATTCAACACACTCACACACTGTCTTTCAATTCAATATATTCTGACACTGAATTCAACACACTCTTTCAATGGACTCAACACACACACACACACACACACACACACACACACACACACACACACATACACACACACATACACATACACACTTTCATTCAATTCAACACACTCACACTTTTTCCTTGGCTTCAACACACACACACACTTTCCATCACAGTACAGGACCATTCCAAGAGTGTGTTCCTTAGGGTGGCACAGTAAGCGGTGTTGTGGTGTTGGTGTTGCTAAGTTCCGTCAAATCCAGCAAGTACCATCACACGCACTGTACCTCTCAACCCAACCAGCTGTGTGTGTGCTTATATCTAATTTTATCTTACTATTGTGTTCAGCAAAATGACCCCAAAGATTGATAATGAAGTGTGTTTAGGTTAATGTAATGCAGAGAATATGATGAATTAGTCAGTTATCACGTTCCATGGATGGGCTGAATACACACCCCAAAGCTTGAACTCTCGGCTAGAAGGAAAGTAAAGAGAAGGTTAGAACCACAACCTCAATGCTGATAAAATGTAAAATGTGTGCCGTTAAAAAGTTAAAAAGACTCGAGTTACACCTAATTGACTTTGTGTTGTATTGCAATGAGCTGTGAGACCAATTTTATTTATTTATTTTTTTTTATTTATTATTTTCTTTTTTCCATCTTAAGTTTTGAGTCCAAACCACACACCAACAAAACAAAAAAATCTAGTCCATGAAAAATACTGACCACCGGAAATCTTAAGTTTACATTTCTCATTACCTAGTGTGTGTGGGAAGTGAAGTGAAGTGACTCAACACCAATATGGGTGACGGGGGGTGATGATGGCAGGCAGTGGTTTTGTGTTGGGGGAATGGGGTCAGGGGTCAGGGGTCAGGGGAGTGGGAGGGGGTGTGTGGGGGAGGGAAACAGAAAAATAAGTGAACGAATCCCCAACTTCCAGGGACCAGAACATCATCGTTAATAGGTGCTTCTTCCTCCTTCTACGAGTCACCCATGAGCACTGAACAGAGCAGGTGTAGGTCACCCGCCTCACCCAGACCTTCACCCATGTCGGCCTCGGGTGGTGCCATGCCGTCACTCCTCGGCCCGGCACCCCAGACCAGGTACGCGGGACTGGGTAAAACAATGGCGTTCGTTAAGGGAGGTGTGTCTAACCCAATGGACAGTGTGGGTGGAGATGCAAACTGTATTGGTGGAGGTTCAAACACCATGTCATCTATGTTGGGTGGAGGTGGAAATTCCTCTTCATCTATGTATGGTGGATCAGGAAACAGTTTGCTCGGTGGTGGATCATTTTCAAACTCCACGTCATCTATGTTTGGTGGATCTGGAAACAGTTTGCTGGGTAGTGGATCAGCTTCCGGGCAAATGTATGGTGGAGGTGCAAACAGTATGTCATCTATGTATGGTGGATCAGGAAACAGTTTGCTCGGTAGTGGATCATTTTCAAACTCCAACTCCACGTCATCTATGCTCGGTGGATCATTTTCAAACTCCACTTATTCCGGCTCCAAGACCACCCTGATCACAGCTCCTCCGGCCCCTAAGAAGAAGAAATCCAAGGACAAGGATAAGGGGAAACACATCACTGAAAAGTTTGTTAAGTTTACCTTCAGTCAGTCGGAGTCCGAGGCCAACACAGCCTCAGCCTCAGCCTCAGCCTCAGCCTCAGCCTCAGCCTCAGCCACGGCCAACACTGTACCACTACACAAGGTGGCCACCACACACCACCACACACAACCTGCTGCCTACAACACTGTGCACCAAGGTCAGCGAGGCCAGAACACTCAACCCAACTGGCCCAACCAACAAGGCCAACCCAACCAGACCAACCGACCCACCTGGCAGACTCAACCCAACCAATCCAACCAACAAAGTCAGCCCAACCAATTCAACCAGCCCAACAGGTTCAACCAGCAAACTCAGCCCAACCAACAGAACCAGCCCAACCGGTTCAATCAACCCAACCAGCAGACTTGGCCCACCCAGACCAACAGACAGCCTCAGCCCGCCCAGCCCGGCCAGTCTCAGCCCAACGCTAAACCTTCGACTCAACAGCAAAAGTAAGACAAATGACTCATGTGTTTTGTTTCACTTATTTTGTTATTGTTTTTCCTTTATTCTTGTGTTATTTTAGTCTGTATCTATGTATATACCCGGCTGTTATCCTCCTTAACGGGGCAGCCAATACAAGGCAAGCCAAGGGTCAAGGTTCATAAGATAGAATGCAGAGGAGGGGCTTCACAGTCCTCTCGATCCATCCCTGTTTACAGTGGAAGAATTCTTGTAACACCAACCTCAGGGATTTATGTAATTGTAGTAATGGTCATATATTCATTTTATACTGTGGTTATTTAGCACTTACACACACACACACACAGTACCTTCACCTCCCACCCTCCCCCCACAGTTGTCACCTTTCCAACTGGTGTAAGGTGGTGGGAAGGAACAATCCGTTGGCCGGCTTCGTCATTGTCCGTCATGAGAGTCGTGATAATGGTTCGGCCGCTGCAATACTCAACACTTCATCCTGCTTCAGTCGGATGCCAATCAACTACCATCATAAGAAGCTGGATACACAGTGAGTATTAATTAAATGTTCCTTTATAGATCTATATTTATTTATTTCTCTGTCTGTTTTGTGTTTGTCTCAGTTCATATCTTCTCTTATCCTCTCCTCTCTTCATGGCAGTATAATTATTATTTTTATGTATGTGTTTTTTTCTTTTGTGCTTGTGTGCGTTTTATTTTATTTTCTTGTTTTTACGTTGTTTTTGTCTCTTTCCCCAGTTTTGAGTGCACAGTGAACATCAACGGTGTGGAGGTGGTGACGTCCAAGGCACCGAGGAGGAAGAAGGCGAGGGAGGTGGCGGTGGTGGAGGCCGTGGCTGAGCTGCCTAAACACTGCTTTACTCTCAAGGTGGGAGGGAGAGTGTTATATGCTAGGAAGGAGTGTTAGTGTTACATGCAAGAAAGGAATAAGGATTGTGCTTAATAGAGTTGAATGAAAAGGAATATTAATACTACTACTACTACTATTACTACTACTAATAATACTACTACTACTACTACTACTACTACTACCACCACCACCACTACTACTACCAATCACCAACCCACCCATCTCGTCCTTCAGATTAAGAGGAACATCCAGGCCGAGAGTGTGACCCTTGACCAAGTAGCAAATGACCTTGGATTGCAAAGCTCGTTCAACAATCCGATGGGAGGCAACTCAGTGGCCAACAAGATGATGAAGCAGATGGGATGGACCGGAGGAGGACTCGGCAAGAAAGGAGAAGGAATTACAGAGCCTATCAGGTGTGTGTGTGGTAATGATAATAATAATAATAATAATAATGATGATGATTAGTGATAATAGTAATAATAATAATAATGATAATAATAATGCCTTGTTCGTCCTCTTATGTTCTTATGTTCCTTCCTTCCTCCAATCCTTCCCTGCTTCCATCCTTCCTTCCCCCCTCCCACCCCCCCCAGGCCAAGTGAGGTGTTTGGTCGCCAAGGTCTGGGCCACACTGACACCAACAAGGATGCGGTCACCCCGGCCTTCCGTAAAAGGGTGCGAGACATTGTCCACGAGTACGCTTGCAACACTAAGAAAGCAGCGCTCGCATTCTCCAACGAGTTCTCAAAGGATCAGCGAGCAGAGATTCACAAGTAATTATACACTAATGTTTTTGTAGCTAGTAAAATATGGTTGAGAAGGGAAAATGAGGTGAAGAGAAGGGTAGTATAGGAAAGTTTTATTAGTTTTGGTATCTATCATTCTGTGTGTGTGTGTGTGTGTGTTTTCAAAGGATCAGCGAGCGGAGATTGACAAGTAATTACACACTCATGTTTTTAAATCTGGTAAAAATGCTTCACTTTTTCCTCCACCTCCACCTCACCCGAACCTTTGTTTCAGGATAGCCCGACTCTCCCACCTTAAGAGTGCCTGCCACGGGAAGGAAGGGAACCGGTGTCTTGTCATCACCAGGAAGATGCCGGCACAGGACCTTCTACTGAGACTCCTGCAGGAAGGTTCTGATGATCATTATGAACTCCTTCCACCTTCCTCCACCTGCTGACTTTCATAAGGCAGCTAGTCCTTCCCTCTTCCTCCACCTGCTGACTGTGAGGAGGCAGCTAGTCCTTCCCCCTTCCTCCACCTGCTGACTTTCATGAGGCAGCTTGTGGAAGGTAGGTTACATTGTAGGGAACACAGGTTAGGTTGGATCGAACCGCTTGTGTTATGCTCATTATAAATACTATATCAAGTTGTTAGTTTGTATAATGCAAACACTATATCCTGACTCACTGTTTGTTTGACTTGTTGATCTGGTCATGTATTTGTTTGTCAGTTATTTGAGTAAAGGAAGTTTGTCTGCATGCATTCACAACGGAAATAATATACTAGTTATCAATGATTTGTGAGACAGAGGAGGTAAAAGCAGGGAGAGTTTGTATTGTATTTCTTTTACATTATTATTTCTTTTAATAGGTAAAGGCAAGGAGACTTTGTATTATTGTATTTGACGTTTAGTTCATGTTTATAGTTTTTATTGTTTGTATTAGTGTGTTATTGCAGGTCAATTTGCAGTATTAAGTGAGGCTGCATCAGTCACTCAAACACACCTCATTAAACAGCCAATCAACACGGCTGTTACAAAACTCCCTTAGGCTCCGGTGCAAGTTGGAGTGTAACTATAGATGGACTAACTATAAATGTCCAACACACACACTTTCAGGACTCAAGGATACACACAGATTACTTCTAGAATGCATTTATTTACACTATATATCATGGGTATGCATCTATATACTGTATATACATTTGACCCCCCCCCCTAACTTGTACCATATTGAAAACAGGGTCAGATGTGCACATACATACACACACATGGTCTAGATACACACAAGGTTGTATTTCATCTTTATAAAATTCAGTCACACGTAATATTATTATTGTGGCGTTGGACTCAAAGGTTTTAACATCAGTCACTTGTTAACGATGTTTTATATATTAAGCCACACTAAATGGTTCCAACATTTCATTATATTTCTTTTCATAATTGTGAGATAGTCACTAACACTACCTCTTAATGTATTGAAAGTAAAGTGTATCTAAGAACACATTCCCAGGGGGGCAGGTCAGTCACCTTGTTTAGGGTAAATTTATAATATATATATATATAAATAAAAAAAGATTATGTTTGAACCCTGTGAACACTATACTACACTAAAAGGAAATGATCACCTCTGCAAGATACATTCTTAAATGTTACCATTATTTGATATACATTCTAGGCATAAACTTATTTTTATTAATTATACATTCTTGGAATTGGCTTTTTTGTGAATAAACTACCAAAGCAAAAGTGCAATACAATATATACACCCTCAGTAATTAACTAAGGCAGGTTGTGTTGTGTTGTGTTGTGTGTAACGGGTTTACAAATGTACCGCAGAATGTGACAATTGTTCTCCCACGAGTGACAATATTATTTTGTATTGTCCTTGACGTGGGTGAACCTTTCATCTTCCAGAACACACTCCACAACACTGTGTATTAAGTCACCCTTAAGGTGGACTAAATCATTATTTACGGATTCCTTCAACTTGTTTACCAAAGTTGTAACCTGGAGATTTGTTTTCCTGATAAAGCATATATATAATAGAGTTAAGACCGGGAGTGTTTGGTGAGTAAAGAATCAGTTTGTAGGAATCACCAAGTTAATTAATTAAAGAGGGATGTAGATACAAACAAAACTTCATCCTTTCACCAAGAAAAGTTTAAACATTACATTATCACTTATAAAACTAAGAAAGTAACTCCATCTATCTATAGTATCTGACGCCTCGTTCCCTCCAGGAAGGTCCCAGAAGGGGATGACCACGGCAGAACAACCTCCACCTTTCCCTATCCTTATCCACTCCTTGCTATTTCACTCCATCCACTTCCACCACCAACTCTACCATGCATGTACTCCTTCACACTAGTATTCATTTTCATAAAGTGTATGCGAGTGAAAGTGACACTACTTTTTACTCTGTTATACGTAGTGTGACCAGATGAAGGGAGGTCACGGCCAGGCCACAGTGACCTGATGGGGCTCAAGTAGCAACACCAAGAGTGACTTGATAAATTTGAATAACTATACGACCTTCACTTTCACTCGCCTACACTTTCTAAACAAAATAATTTCTATCCATAAAACCAAAACAAATCATATATTCCTTTCCAGCCATTCCACTTCACTCCACACTCTGTGTGTGCAAACAACACTAAAACTAATATAATATAAATAATAACAATAATAATAACAGATCCTTTTGACTACTACCACATTTAACAGTCAACTATACTCCTGTCACCACAAGGCCAACACTCCATTCCTCAACCACCCACTCAAGGAGCATGGTGGGTGTCCTGTGTGTGTGTGTGTTATTCACCATGGTCTGGAGGATCACGCGCTGGACTCGTGGTCATCAGCCATTACCCTCCTGGAAGGAGCTCAGAGCTCATCTATGGGTAAGGCTGAGACCTCACACCCCCCCCATCCCCTTGCTCAAGGGGGACAGTAACCATGACCTGTCAGTGAAAAATACTTAGTGATCTGAGCAAGATTCGAACCCACACCTGCCGGCAAGGCCGACAGGTGTGCGGGGACGATAACCACTGACCCACAGGAGTGTGTGTGTGTGTGTGTGTTAACTGGTAAAATCATGGTACTTCTTTTTATGTTTTAATAGAGAGCTTCAGTGATCATTTAAACACATACAAAATAATTGCTGGTGTAAAATTACACCAATCACATGTTATTTGATTGAATTAAGTTTAGTGATGAACACACACACAGACATAATGATCTTACTTAACGTGTCAGCAAAAACAATCACAGCAGTCTATTAACAGTACCATTACTTTACCAATTATTTAACATAATAATTAATTCATTAAATATAGTTAACAGTTTAATCCCAGGAGGCAGGAATGGATGCGTGGAATCAGTCAAACAGTTAGTATGTGTGTGTGTGTGGCCTTGTGAGGGTGAGAGGAGTATAACAAACAGTTAATCACACTCTAACATAACATTATTCTATACACAGCAATAACCACACCAAGTACTGCCCTCAACACTACACTACACTACACCTGTGGTACTCCTGTGTGTGTGTGTGTGTGTGTGTGTACTCTTCTACCCTTTACAGACCAAGTCATTAGTGTGGGTAGGCTTTGTACTATCATTAAATCCATTGTCTTTCCTATTTCATCTGATGCATACTAAACCTTTGTACATTACATAGCAAAACATGCCTAGAGTGATAGGGAGACTTGATCTAGTGACTGTATGTGGAGTGGAGAGTGTGTGTGTGTGTTAGGGGCTAGGTGGGTGTGTGTGTGTGTGTATTGGGCTAGGTGTGTGGCTTCCTTCATTGTGCAATCTCTCCATTAGATACTTCCTTTGTGTCTCGCGTCCGGACACTACAAACAGTGCAAGGGAAGGAATGGGTTTACAATGAAAGTATTTACATATACAACTGGTAAGTGCATATCAACATAAAGTCTCAGATATAATTCACACAACCCCTCCCTCCCCTTCCTCTCTTTACCCAGTGTGATTGAAATTATACTCAAAATTCCCCCAAAAACTCCCCCAGTCTAGAAATTGAAAGTTAGCGTCACTTGTGTGGGCGACAGTGTGTTGGGCGACAGTGTGTTGGGTGACAGTGTGTTGTTGTTGTTGTTGTTGTTGTTGCTGTTGTTGTTGTTGCTGTTGCTGTTGTTGTTGTTGTTGTTGCTGTTGTTGTTGTTGTTGTACGTGTTGTGTGTTGTTGTTTTCCCGCGACACTTGGTCCCACACTGTTGACGTTCAATCCTTCTTCTCAGTCTTGTGAGTCTGCATGTGTCTGCTGAGGTAACGCTTCAGGGTGAACCTCTTCTCACACATGTCACACTGGTAGTCCTTGGCACCAGTGTGGATTAGGGTGTGGTTAGTCAGGCTGTGCTTCAGACTAAACAGCTTCCCACACACTTCACACTCAAATTTTTTTACGCCTGCGTGAGCGAGGGTGTGTGTGTTGAGGTTGCTCTTCTGGGCGAACCTCTCCCCGCACTCAAGGCATTCAAAGTTTTTTACATTGCTATGTGTTAGGAGGTGGCGGTTTAAGTTGCTCTTCTGTGTGAATCTCTCCCGACAATGTTCACACTCAAAGTTTTTCACCCTGGAGTGTGTCAGCATGTGTCGGGTGAGGTTACTCTTCTGGGTGAACTTCTCACCGCACTCCTGACACTGGTACCGCTTGAAGGTGGAGTGGGTGAGTGCGTGTCTGGTGAGGTTACTCTTCTGGGTGAATCTCTCCCCGCACTGCTGACACTGGTAGTTCCTGACGGTGGAGTGCGTCAGTTTGTGTCGGGTGAGGTTGCTCTTCTGGGTGAACTTCTCTCCGCATTCCTGACACTCAAACCTCTTGCTGGTGTTGTGGGTTAGGCCGTGACGAATGAGGTTGCTCTTCTGTGCAAACCTTTCTCCACATTCTAGGCACTGGTAGTTCTTGATGCCTGTGTGGGTGAATTCATGTTTGGTAAGTGCACTCTTGTGACCAAAACCTTTGCCACACTCTGAACACTTGAACGCCTTCTTACATGCGTGTGCTACGTGTGTGTACACTTCCTCGCCACAGTAATCACACCTAGGCATGGCCACCAAACCTGCATTAGACTGCTCCTGTTGCTGCTGCTGCTGCTGCTGCTGCTGCTCCCAGGCGCCCACGGCCATCTCACCCGGCGGTATCACCACCTCCATGGCAACCCCACACTCCACGCCTACGCCAAGGTGCGCCAGCTTGTTGTGGTGAGGGGAGGGGGGAGAAAATGGTGCCTCTAAAGGTGGGTTAAAGGGTGCTCAGGACTCCTTCCTTCGCTTGACTGTGCGAAGGAGTGTTGTATTGGGGGAGTATTGGGTTGTGGCACTCCTCTCCCCTCCTCTCCTCTCCTCTCCTCTCCTCTCTCCTCACCTCACCTCACCACGGCACCTGAAATAAAAGTGTAGATATTAATTAGTGCCAAGCCAAGGTGCCATTAGTGTTGAGGTCAAGTTTAGGCAGTGTGAGTGTAAATGAAAAGTGATTAAAAAAGATTGTTATATATAAATAGAAAGTGATTAAAAAGAATGGTAAATAAAAATAAAGTGTATGACAGCAGTGTGATTGGTGGAAATATTAATGATTATTTTTTGGTGTCATTAATATCCATATAATCAATTGTTGGTTTTATTTACTTTTTTTTTTTTTAAATACATAACAGTGATAATACAGTGTGTCTTTCATCATCATTATTAACATTTTAGCATTTTTTTTATTTTGGAGAGAGAGAGAGAGAGAGTCAGTTTATGTATTTTTATGAACGTTAATTAAATAATGTTAGCAAGGAGTGCGTTTGATATTTTGAACAATTTCGAACTTCATTAATACTGCAAACTTGTGGGCGGAATTTTTTTTTTTATTACTATATTAATTTATCTATTTATTATTATTATCATTATTTTTAGGGGGAAACGGAAAAAAAAGTGCTTTACCCCCGAAATTAATCTTAAAATTATCAAAATCACAATTTAAAAAAGTAATATTGCTTCAAAAATTACTTAGGAACATCTTTCTGAAAATTGTCCAAGTGCGTGTATGTATGTATGTATATGTGTGTGTACGGCAGCCACACACACACACACACACTCAAAGCCACATTACACCTACACACTCATTAATCATCATCATCATCATTATCATTATCATTATTATCATTAACACCTGCATGCTGGTCTGCCCGTGAAGTAAGGAAGTAAGTAAGGAAGGATGTAAGTAAGGTATGAACACGTGTAAGTGAAAGGCACCTCACCTCACACCTGACCTTACTCCTTCCTCCCTTATCCAGGTCACCTTCATCACGCACTCACAACACACTCATATTAACCCTAACACACTCATAATTAACAGTAAACCAACACACACACACACACACACACATACACACACACACACACACACACACACACCAGAAATATATTAGTTTAACCATAAAAATATAATTAATAATAAAGTTTAGATTCAACGAAAGCGAGAATGACAAGATGGAAAGGTTACATAGAGGAAATAAAATATATATGATTTCACTCATAATTAAGATATACATAAAGAATCTTAACCACACAAACCAAATAAATAAATAATAAAATAAACAATAAAGTTTTCGGTTCAAAAGGTTGCCACAGGAAGTAGGTAAAGTAGAACAAACATACAAACAAACATACTTTTAACATCTCTACCGTAACCTTACATCTAATTAACTATACAACACCTTATAGTAACCCTTAAAGACCCCTCACATCCTCTAATTACCCTCATTATAACTTAGGAAAAGGAGTTATAGATATAATTACAATATTACGCACGATAATATCACAAACAATTACATACCTTTATAAAACTCTCTATTTACGTTTGATCCTCGTTCATTTAACACTTTTTTTAACCTCACACGTCCTTCCTGTGCGTTGTTCTTCCTTGTGAGAGACTATGAAGGTTTAAATAACAGTAATAATGGCGGTACATAAGGTAAATAAAGGAGTGTGTGGTTGGCTTGGTGCTCCGTTGTAGTTGTATGTTTCCCCGCCAGGCAGCGCAACACTCGCTTCCTTCCTCCTCTTCCTCTTTGACTCTAAACATCTATGTTATATGTTTGTATATCATATTATGTATTAAAAATGAATGTTTAATGAAAAATTCATCATAAAATAGAATTTGTGATGGTTATTAATGTTTTATAATTCTTTAAAAGTTGTACGCATTTGATTTTTATTCTATTTTTCACGTTTTAATGTCATGATTTGTACCTAAAAAAAACATTTTTGAGTGAAGAAAATATTATGAAGTAGAATTAGTAATTAATAGAAAACGTTTAGAAATTTTTGAGAATATGAACATCAAATGAGCATCAAATTTACTATAATTCACCATTATATCCATTTTCCACTTTTCAAAACTTCATGATATTAATACAAACTCCATATTTATTTATCATTATATAATTACCAAACTTATAATGGTCTTTTAAGTACAAATTACTCCTTTATTCACTATTTCCATTATTTGAACGGCACTGAGTAAGCTTTGCGCCGCGAGGTCAGGAGTGAAATCGATGAATGACCTGAATACTATTACACTCACTCACCCAGTTACCCCTGTGTCACCATGGGGGGAGGGTGTTACACCTTCTTACTCCGGGGGAAATAATGCAATGACCTCAAATATAACGCTCATAGATAGATGGCTATAGATAGATAATGCAGCTAAAGTCATTAATTTGTCTTTTCATCTACCTCCTTCACCCAGCACATCCACCTTTCATCCATTCACTCGTATTTTTCATCCACTTCAATAGGACCTTACACATCCTCCCATCTGTTCCTCACCCTACACACCCTCGCATCTCTTCCTCACCCTTGCATCTTTTCCTCACCCTACACAACCACACACAAACACGTACTCATCCTCATTGTCCACCACCATCACATCCCTACACCTACACCTTCAACACCCCGCACTTACACCCTCTCCTTCCCTCTTAATACATCCTTGTACCTTCAACACACTATACCTACACCCTCTCAACACACCTCCAACACCCTACACCCTCTCAACACCTCCAATGCCCTACACCCTTTCCTTCCCTCTCAACACATCCTCACACCCTCTCAACACATCCTCACACCTCCACCCTTGCCTTCCCTCTCAACACATCCCCACACCTCCACCCTTGCCTTACCTCTCAACACATCCTCACACCTCCACCCTTGCCTTCCCTCTCAACACATCCTCACACCTCCACCCTTGCCTTCCCTCTCAACACATCCTCACACCTCCACCCTTGCCTTCCCTCTCAACACACTGCTGGGATGAAATAATGAAAAACAAAACTCATTATAATTGTTCATTGATAACATTCCAGTAGTAAAAAAGTTATATAGATTTATAGTAACGTTAAAGGCTTCACTTTGATTGAATATATATATGTATATAAAATATAAAGCAGTTAAATATATATAATTGTTCATTAATAATAATTGAGTAGTAAGAAAGTTATATATATATATATATATATATATATATATATATATATATATATACATATATATATATATATATATATATATATATATATATATATATACATATATATATATATATATATATATATATATATATATATATATATATATATACACACACATATATATATATATATATATATATATATATATATATATATATATATATATATATATATATTATATATATATATATATATATATATATATATATATATATATACTAATGATAAAGTTGAGAGTATTCAATTTGAATATGTATGTATGTATCTATATAAAAATAAGGCAGATAATGTAATGTACAAACGTTACATTATTACTATCACATTGCTAAGTGTTTGGTTAATGCACACAACTTTCCTTGCATAGAGTATTAAGGCTTAACTACCCACTACAGTCATTAACAATCTAATAGAACCATCAGCAGACTAACAGTAGTGGTGCAGTGGTTAGCACGTTTGGCTAGGAATCCGCTGGCCTTAGTTTGATCCCGGATGAGGACAGTTGGCACACAGCTCACCCAGCTGTTCATCCACCCAAACAGGTTGGTGGATGAATGGGTGGCTAAGGAAACAGTGGAAGGTAAACTGTGGAAACTGTGATGTCACAGTGGTCCTGTTTCCCAGGGTAACAGATTACTTTCCACCACAGAACAGACTCAAAGACCAATGTGACGCCAGATGAACACACTAACACCTACATCTTGTCAACGCACTTTACTTACTTTAGACTAATATTGCAGACTAACTGTACTAAGCCAAACTGTCATTATAAACCACTTCTAATATAGTTACTAATAAAATATTTTTGTGTGATGTATAAAAGTATAAAATAGAGGATATTATTTGAGCATGTTATGATGCACACTTTAGAAGATAGCATTATAATGATGTTCAATATCTTTTAGTCATTAGTTTGGCTCAGGAAATTGTGCAGAAGGGAGTGAAGTGTGATGTAGGGGAATAGGAAAGAGTGAAAAGAAATATATTGAGATGGTTTGATTATATTGAAAGGAAGAAGAGTGAAGAGTTTGTGAAGAAAGAAAGTGTGTGTGTCTGAAAGTGTTTGTGAAGAGAGTGTATGTGTGTGTGTGTGTGTGTGTGTGTGTGTGTGTGTGTGTGTGTGTGTGAGGAGAATAGAAAGGCCAGTTGTAGGATGGAAGGATAGGGTGAAGGATGGAACAAGGCGTCAGAAACTATAGATACTTAGATAGATAGATAGAATGCACAATGAAGCGAATACTATACTACTTGAGTAAATAAAATATGTTTGAGAATCCAAATGAAACAATGAATAATAATAACAACAATACAACAAGTCTGGACAGAACTTAATATTGTAGTCACTGTCTCAACACTCACAATCACAAAACAATCCGTACGTACATTCCACTCACTGCCTCACAACACTCTCACAACACAAGTAAACATTATATTCCCCTTACAACACAAGCAGTACATACATTCCCCTCACTGTCACAACACAACACAAACCATACATTCCCCTCACTGTCCCAACACACTAACACCCTCACAACACAACACAAACCATACATTCCCCTCACTGTCCCAACACACTAACACCCTCACAACACAACACAACACAAACCATACATTCCCCTCACTGTCACAACACACTAACACCCTCACAATACAACACAACACAACACAAACCATACATTCCCCTCACTGTCCCAACACACTAACACCCTCACAACACAACACAACACAAACCATACATTCCCCTCACTGTCACAACACACTAACACCCTCACAACACAACACAACACAAACCATACATTCCCCTCACTGTCTCAACACACTAACACCCTCACAACACAACACAACACAAACCATACATTCCCCTCACTGTCTCAACACACTAACACCCTCACAACACAACACAACACAACACAAACCTTACATTCCCCTCACTGTCCCAACACACTAACACCCTCACAACACAACACAACACAACACAAACCATACATTCCCCTCACTGTCGCAACACACTAACACCCTCACAACACAACACAACACAACACAACACAAACCATACATTCCCCTCACTGTCGCAACACACTAACACCCTCACAACACAACACAACACAACATAACACATACCTCAGATCCTGTAGCGGGCATGAGGCAGCGGGCATGAGCAACATAGACACTGTATCTATGAGTCTAAATCTAAGTCCGAGTCTGAGCTGACTTTGTAAAGGAAGAACGTTGTGTTACCTAAAGGAATAGAAACACACTTATTCCCCCACTGACTTGACCTCTAGCCTCTCCCTTCACCCTCAATCTGTGACCTGCGTCCTTTAAAAAACATCCTTTTAGTGACCCTTTCAATGACCTGACCTGACCTGACTTAACCTACTCTGTGTCATGTCTTTGGAGTGAGTATATTGTGACCTAACCTTACATACATTCCTAGTAACCTTTACCTTATTTCCTTTCTTTTCTAGTACATCCTGACCTTAAAAACATCAATTATAACAGTATATTGTGACCTTTCTGTACATTCCTAGTGACCTGACCTTACATTCCTTCCTTTTGAGTACATCCTGACCTTAAAAACCTCAATTATAACCTTTCCATACATTCCTAGTGACCTTGAATTCCTTCCCTTCAGTACATCATGACCCTAAAAACACAAATTATGACACATTTCAACAATTGGCAATCATGACCTCACTTTGACCTCCTCTCAGAAGCCCACCGCATCAATGACCTTCTCCGTGACCTCAGCAGGGGAGAGCTTGACCTCGCCGTCCATAACACTCCGCAGCAGGACGGGGTCAACTCCACGGAAAGGTTCAATGGAGAAGGAAGATATGAACACATTGATAACAGTGATGATGAACACACCCAACACCACCCAATTGTTGAGTGCGTCGGCCTTCTGGGCGTGGTGCTCCCGGGACACATTGTAACGGCCCAGGAAGATCAGCGCCACACCTATCACCAGCTGTAAGGAAGGGAAGGAAGGTGTGTTAGGGTGTGTTAAGGTGTGCAAGGAAGGAAGGTGTTAAGGCTACACCTGTAACACCCTAGGTACACCCCAAATACACTAGGTACACCCAAAACACACTAGCTACACCCACAACACCCTGAATACACCCTAACACCCTTACCTGCATTGTTATACTGAATCCAATGAGTGTGAGGCTGATGTAGTAGTTAGCGCCGGGGTCTCCATACTTGCCGGACTCCAACACGTAACGCAGCTGGTTGGCATTGGCTGTGAGGAGCGCTAAGTCCATCATGCCCTGGGCCACTGTCTTCTTGGTGGCGTACAGGTTGATGTCTAGGGGACGTTTACCCTGGAGAAGGTTATTTAATTATTACTATTACTACTATTACTATAAGTGCTATTATAATTACTACTTTTATAACTATCACTACTATTATAATCAGTGCACTAACATACTCGGACCCATACCGTATTGTTACTGTTACTGCTTATTATGATTATTGCCATGTACTTAGGTGTTCGATGTACTGTTATTACTGTTACTGTTACCACTGTTACCACTGTCTCCTTGGTGGTGTAAAGGTTGATGTCTAGTGCAAGTTTACCCTGGAACATTATTTAGTATACTCAGTGTACTATTACTATTACTATTACTGCTATTATAATTACTACTACTGTATTATAGCTACCACTACTATTATATTTACTGCACTAACATACTCAGACCTACATCGTACTATTACTTATAATTACTGCTAATGCATAGCCCAGGAGCAAGGTGAAAAATAAATTGATTTCAATTAGCAAAATTAATATGAAAAATAAATAGTTTTTAATCAAGAAGCAAAAAAATTAATATTCTAAAGACAAAAGCAGCAAGCCTGTAGCCTTTTTTTGTGTGTCTGTTTGTATGTGAGTCTGTATATCTGTCTGTTTATCTCTCTCTATGTATGTATGTATGTATGTCTGTCTGTGTGTCTGCTTACCTGTTTATCTCTGTCTGTATGTGTGTGTGTGTCAAGCATATTTCAAGCGTCTGTTAAGTCTATTAAGTAAGATTGAAGCATTACAAAAACACTCTTAATGAAAGTAAGAGTAACAATGAGAGGAAGGAAGAGGAAGGCAAGAGAAAGAGGAAGTAGAGGAAGAGGAACACAGAGTAAAGAGGAAGAGGAATAAAGAGTAAGTCACAAGTACCTAAGAGGAATAATGAATAAGAGGAAGGAAAGCATAACAGAATAAAGACAAGAATAAGAGGAATAATGAATAAGAGGAAGGAAGAATAACATGATAAAGAGGAAGTATAGGGAGAGAAGTAAAGAATCAGGAATAAGAGGAAGGAAGGAAGGAAGGAAGAAAGCAAAACAACAAAAAGATCATAGCAGCAGGAGGTCAAGCAAGCTCAGGTCACAGTAAGGTCAGTAAGGTCACGTACAGGCCTGCCATGGTGGGGTGTGTGTGGTGTGTGGGGTGAGGGGGTGTGTACCGGGGGGGTGAAGGTGCCAGGGTAGGGGGAGCGCCTTGGCACCCCATTGGTCGGGGGAGCCGGTCCGAAGCCATCATCAATGCCGTCATCGTCGTCTGCGTGATGGTTAGGTCTGCGGGGGAAGAGGATCATTATTTAACCTAACCTAACCTAACCTAGTACAACAGGTGATGGTTACGCCTGCGGGTGAAGGAAGATTTTTTTTTATATATATATAGTACGTTAAGAAAAAGGAAATTAATACAAGCTTCATAAATACTAAATATATATATAAAAAAAAAGGAATTTAATACAAGTTTTAAAAATACTAGGTAAAGGAAATTAGATACGAGCTTTGAAAATAGTATACGTATATATCAAAATTAATTAGCACTTCTCCACTCCCTCTCACCCCCCCCCCAGTACGTACCCCATGTCTTCCACTTCCCGGGTGTCAGCGATGGGTGCCAGTTCAGTGTTCTCCATGGTGTCAGTGCGTCTCCTCAACCTCCGAGTCATAGACGTATGTACACACTAATACACACACACACACACCCGCGTACACAAGCACCTGAAACCAATCAACAAACAAACATTATTATCTATATATATATTTTTTACCGACAATGTTGTTATTATTATATTTATTATGCATATTTTGGGTTATTATAATATTCCTGTTAATGAATATCAGTGAAAATTAATACATTGCCTAGACTTAATTAGAGAGAAATAGATGAATTGATATTATTTCCAGTTTAGTTCACCACCATTATCATCATTTCCTGTTAGTGAGTGTGTTGTGTTGTGTTGTGTTGTGTTGTGTTGTGTTGGTTAGAATTCCCTGTTATCCTTTCCTGTTTAAATCAATCCTTACCTATAAGTGTTTTCCCTTCCTATCCTGTCCTTGAAAACACACACACACACACACACACACACACACACACACACACACACACACATATTTATATTTATATACATACATACATATACACACACACATACATACATACATGTTAATCAGAATGAGTATATTTTTTTTCCCCTTCTCTCAATTTTCCTTTTCATTATTCTTTCCTTTCCATTTTTCTCTCCTTTTTATCTTCCTTTCATTCTTCTCTCCTCTCTTATCTTCCTTTCCATCTTCCTCTCATTCTTCTCTACTTTCCATCTTTCTTCCACTCTTCTCTCCTTTTCATTCTTCTTTCCTTTCTATCTTCCTTCCTTCCATTCTTCTTTCCTTTCTATCTTCCTTCCTTTCCTTTCTATCTTCCTTCCACACTAGCAAACAAAACTAACCCTAACCTTAACTTAACCCACGTCAGGTGTCACTAGTACTGTCACACTCACCTTACATAAGAATATAAGGAAGCTACAAAAGGCCCGGGCTGTATTACCGGTATTACAGGCATTAGAAGCCCTTCAATATACCAGTATTTTAGTCAATTTTTGTCGATTCGTCAGCCTGTCAGCCCACCAAAACACACTCACAACACAACACACTCACCTTCATCTCTATCCTTGTAGGTCATCATGTCCTAACACTTCTTTTACTGTACCTAACACGCTATAATTAACACTCTTGGATATAAACAAATAATTACGGTGTTTTTTTCTCATTTTTTCATTGTTTTTTCCGTTTTTCTTTTTTCTATGGCTTATTTAGGCTTTACTTTCTGTTTGAATAATTTTTATATATTTTATTCTATGGTCTATATTGGTTTGATTTCATTATTATTGCTTTATTCTATCATTCGATTTTATGATTGACCTTAGAAATAAACATTTTTCATGAAATAAAAACGAATCAAATATAACAAATGTTTATGTAGAAAACAATTAGGTACTTCAGACGATTTTTTAAAGTATATATATTTGTTTTTCTGTGTATAATAATAATCTCAATTTTGGTTTAATATATACGTGATCCAGCAGTCAACACACCGCCGCCACCTTAGTTGAAACGTGTTCATGTTATTTACGCTTAATAGGTAATGTTTTCTTTATATCCCTCCACTATTAATGGTAAGGAATAATGTGCTACTGCTCCTCCATCCCTCAAAATGACATGTAGAGGAACAGGGAAGGTTTAAAACGAAGAAATGTTATCACCGGGTAAAGGCGGAGTTACACTAGTCAACTGATGGGTTGGCTCCGTTTTCTTTTTGAAGAAAACGGAGCCAATAGCAGCTCGTTTACGCTTGGAATCCAACCACTTGGTCACAAGGGGTCACAAGAAGATTATTATTATGATTATTACTATTATTGAACTACAAATTAATGGAAATAAAAAGGACTGCACCTGTGTCTGTGGTTTACCTTACTTAGTCATTGCTTACCTAGTCATCATTTGTGAGGGAATAAGAAGAAATCTCCTTGCTTGGATATCTTTCAATAGGTAATGTTTACTTTATATCTTTCCACTATTAATGGTGAGTAATATTGTGTTACTGCTCCTCCATCTCTCAAATAGACATGTAAAGGAGGGAAGGTTTAAAACGAAGAAATATTATCACCTTGTCCGTCCGTTCGTCTGGCTGCTAGCGGTCACAAGAAGATTATTATGATTATTACTATATTATTTCTAAATAAAGGTGGAATTATATAATTACGTCCAAATTGACTGAAATTCTCTTTAACTTATAATTCTTGTTGTCAACTCCCGGTGTGGACACTCGCTAACATTGGGAAAAGTTAGGGAAAGTTAATGAAAAGAAGCACAGTTAGTGATCTTAACCTTCATTAAACCTTCATTAACCGTGTAATTATGACCTCACCTGACCTGCCTGTGACCTATACACCTTCCTTTCCTTCCTCACAAGTCACACAAAAAGGTCATTGTCACTCCCACCCACAATGATCCACTCCTTAAATTCCTGGAAACAATTGTTACGATATTTCCTATTTTCACTCCTATAATTTCTTCTATTTCTCTGTTATATTATTTCCAACTCACCTGTTATGTCTGGCACTCAGGTAGGCACTCGTAGCACTCCTTACTCCCTCACAGGCGAAGGAAATAATAAGATAAATAGAAGATAACACTGACAGGATGCTCCCAGCTGACACCCGGGGAAGTAATGGCGCCAAAGACAAGGGAGTATCGACTTGCGCATTTGTTTATAATGTTTATTTAATGTATTGTAAAACATTTTGAGAGTTTTTATTAATATATAAGATAATTATGATGATATATGAAAATATTTT
Source organism: Metacarcinus magister (assembly GCA_029783475.1). NCBI lineage: Eukaryota > Metazoa > Arthropoda > Malacostraca > Decapoda > Cancridae > Metacarcinus > Metacarcinus magister. The sequence continues at coordinate 1,635,112 of JAPQNM010000030.1, read as the reverse complement.
ATTGTTGTATCAGTTGAATTCAGTTGTTGTTGGGGGAGGAATTTTGTTTTTACAATGGCATTCGTCTGTCGTCTGGTTTTCAGTTTTCACGACTGTATTAATTTTCCTCTTTTCTCTTCTATAACTAGTCACTGTAATGTGCTCAAGTTATTTTTGTTCCCCTTACACTTTCCTGCCTTTATTTTATATCAGTCCTAGCTCTTGTTTTTTTTTGTTTTTTTATCTCCAAATTTGGTGTAGATATTCTTTTGTTCTTTTGATGTGTTCCTCTTGGAATAATAGCTTTCCTAAAATGTTGTTTTCATTTTCTATATATGGACGTTGCAAGTTTACATTCTTCGTTCTTTCTTCCTGGAAAAATGTAGTACGTACACGATAATATGTGTTTCACACACACACACACACACACACACACACGTTACATTTCACTTCACCTCCATTCAATCTTATTATATAATGTAATTGTAAGTTAGTTGTCCTTCCCTCTATAGCGAATCACTGAGCGCATGTCAATGTTATATATTTTTCCTCTTTTGTTTTTGTTGTAAATAATTTATATATCTACAAACTTGATTTTTCATTTACTTCATTCTTCCACTTTTCTGTGTCCCATTTTGTGTTTTTTTTCTTTGATTTCCTTGAATTTTGATTCTTTGATTGGTTTTCTTCCTAAATCAGTTTCATTATTGTATTTCTTTACTGTATTCATCCACACGTCACCTCCACACACCATCTTCTCTTCAGTAATGTATTTCCTTACTGTATTCATCCACAGGTCTTCTCTACACATCATCTAGTTACTCTTGCATTATTCTTTTAATCAACTCATTTTTCTCTCCTTCCAGACTATATACTTGAAATATTTAATGTATCCTTCTATTATTGTTCTGTGTATATTTGAGGCTAATATTTCCCCTCTCAGTGTTGGTATATACCTGGGCGTGTCTACCTGTCCCTTGTATGCATCTATATACACTATTTATGTTTACGTGCATCTTACTGAGGGTCATCCATCAACTATCTTATATTCTTTGTACTTCCTCTAGTTATGTTTTTGTGGTATGGATGACATTTGTTTCATGTAGTAATAATAATAATGATAACAGTAATAATAATAATAGCAATAATAATAACAATGACAATAATTATAATAGTAATAATAATAAAAGAAAAAGAAAGTTCTGCGGTGCGAATCATACCTATTTTCAACTGTAAATCTCAGAGAAATAAATAAATAAATAAATGCAATATGCCATTATATAAAAAACGTTGTAATAGTTTCCTAGCATCACACAAATAAACAAATGCAATATTCCATAATATATGCCCCCCAAAAAAATATTGCAATAATTTCCTTGCAACAATATTATTGAAATTCCATTCTGCGACCATACATTCCTCTACCTATGCAATATAAAGCAACCATAAGGAAATAAGAAGAAATAACAATATACTCATTACAACCTGACCCATGTATATGAGAATAAATATATAATAATAAATATAGCATTACTAAAACGTTGACTTTGGACCTAGTTGACGGCTCCGAGGGAGGGGGAGTGGGAGGGGAGGAGGGAGGAGTGTCACGCGGCCGTCGCAGATATTCCTCCGCGGCGAGATCCTCAATGTGTCAGTGCACAAGAAGCAGTGGGCGGGGAAGCATTGCTCGTCAAGTGCTCCTCAGAAATACTAGAATGATTATTCCCGCGTAAAATCAAAATGCGCCGCCAAGTTGAACAAAATGGCTAAAACACGAGAGGAATTAGTGGGGAAGCGATTTTTAAGTGTGTCTGGGAGTTCAAAGTTGAAATTATCTAAAATAACTGATTGGGATTGGAGAGCTGGAGTGATTAGAGCTTGTACGCACACAGACTCTAAGAATCATGACCTACAGGTACGTGTACGTGTGTGTACGTATGTGTATGTGTACGTATGTGTGTGTACGTGACGCCCTGGCACTCTGGCTGGCACTCAGGGGGGGTCAAAGGGGGGGTTAAGGTCGATTTTATTTATTCATTTTGTTTCTATTTCATGTTATTTATTTATTTATTTATTTATATTTATGTTTTATTATGCATTTATTTATTTATGTATTTTTTTTATAAATTCTTTTTATTTCGTTTTTTTGAATTTTTTAAATTTTTTATTCGAATTAATTTTTTTATTTTCAAATTTTGTACCGGTAATAACGATAATAATATGTGTGTATGTGTGTGTGTGTATGTGTGTAAGTGTGTTTGTGTGTGTGTTTGTAAGTGTATATACGTATGTGTGTGTGTACGTGTGCGTTTGGCAGGTGACAGGTGTATGTGTGGGCGTGTCTGTCTGTATGCGTTTGTGTGTGTGTACGTGTGTGTGTATGTATGTGTATGTGTGTATGTGTCTGTTGGGTAAGTGACAGGTGTGTGTATGTATGTGTTTCTTTGTTGTTTAGGGCACGATACACACACACACACACACACGCACACGCACGCACACGCACACGCACACGCACACGCACGCACGCAAGCACGCACATACACGCACATACATACATACATACATACGCAAGATAGCTTCTATGTATGTTTGTATGTATGTATGACAATAGTAATATATGTGTGTGTGTGTGTGTGTGTGTGTGTGTATGTATGTGTGTGTGTGTGTGTGACTGCTTTCGAAACTAGGTCACTAATGTGTGTGTGCGTATGCGTATGTATATGTGCGTATATGTATGTATATGTGTATGTATGTGTGTGTATGTATATATGTATGTGTGTGTGGTTCTGCCTTTGTGTTATCTTGGCGTATTTCTTTTGTTTGTCTCTGTGTCTGTTTATCTGTTTATCTGTCTGTCTGTCTGTTTATTTATCTGTCTGTTTATTTATCTGTCTGGCTGTTTATCTGTCTGTCTGTCTGTCTGTCCGTCTGTCTGTCCGCTTACGAAAATTATTATTATTATTATTACTGTTACTATTACAACTACTACGGCTACTGCTACTGCTACTACTACTACTACTACTACTACTACTACTACTAATAATAATAATA
>JAPQNM010000030.1:1622082-1624582 GCA_029783475.1 Metacarcinus magister | reverse complement strand
TGAGAGAGAGAGCAGAGAGAGAGAGAGAGAGAGAGAGAGAGAGAGATAGCTCTAAATTTTACATGAACTTGTACAACTAGTCGAAAATTCAAGCAAAAGCGAGCAGACACGGACCATGACAGACAGGGAGACAGACAGACAGACAGTACAGATTAAAGATAGAAGAATAGAACATAAATAGACAGATAAATAAAATAACTAAAGCACAAAATAGAGAAATTGATAAGGAAAATGTAATACTAGCACTAAAGTGAAAAAGCAGAGCTGAGAGACACGAGAGTATAGAGAGATATAATACTCACAAGGAATATGTTGCATAAAGATAAGATAAATATAATATTGTTCTTTAATACATATATTTTGAAAGTAGCTATCAGGGGGTATGAGGAGGAACTGAAAGCGTGTGAAGGGAGGAGAGGGGTACAGATATCTACTCATTTTCTCTTTTCCTCAAAAAAACTCGCCGGGGCTCTCAGATCAGGTCGGAACTCTCGTCTCTAGACTCGAGAAAAAAAAAGGACTGAGAGAAAGGAATCCGTCTGCACGTGAAGGGGAAAGGCGTCTGGGCAGGGGGCGGCGGGGAAAAAAAAATGGAAGGGGGAGCAGGTCATCAAGAAGCAAGCACTCAAACAAAAATCAACCTCCTCAATCCCTCACAATGAACCTCAAGGGAAAGGAAATACAAAGCAATCTCCAGGCCTCAACATCGACAAAAACAACCATCTCTTCATCAAAAACCGGCAGCTCCCACTCAGATTCCAAAAAAAAGAAAGACCCCACAAAAGCAATATCGCTCTCAAAAAAAAAACTCTAAGCGGCCTCCATACTCATCCAATTCACCATCGTCTCCGTGGGCTCAACGGGCTCTCCACGTCCTGACTACCTGAAAAAGAAAGCGTCCTCTCAAAAAATTTCCGTCGAACGCAGGAAAACGGGGGGGGGGGCGGGCAACGAAGGCAAGACAAAAAAACCGGGGGTCTCTCGGGGGCTCCTCTCTCCTCTCCGAAGTCGCAATCTCAAAACGAATCAAAACAAACACCATGCTACTCACCCAATCGAAGTACAAAGCTAACTCCCATCTCCTCTCGCTCTCCTCGCTCTCCCTAGCTCTCGCCCTGCGTTCGAAATGTGACGTGCTGGACTGGAGGAAAGTAGCGACAGAGGAGGGGGAGGTAAGGACTCAACGTCTAGGGTCGAGTGACGGTGGGGTGCGAGCTCCGACCATAAAGGAGCTCCCCTCGGCAGTTCTCTCTGCTCTATTCAGGAGAGTCATTTAAGTCGGATTGGGGAGAAATCCTCTTTGGCTTTCGTGGGAAGGCTCAATTCAAGACATTTAAAGAGGATTGAGGGGCAAGGATCTCAGTCTACCGTGCATCATGAAAGCGCTCTGAGGGGGCAATCCTGAGCGAGAATGTCCAGAGTGGCTCATAGAGGGAGAATTGAGGAGATAACGTGGAATCAGATGAGCACAAGTAGCTCAGTGGGTCAGGGGGGGGTCGCCAGGCGGATCGAACGTTGGATCGAGGCATCGGTCATACTCATCATGCAGCAATGAGACAGAGTACAGGGACGGCGTAAACAGAAGAAATTGAGGGGGTAAAGAGGCTACTCGATCACTACGCTTCACGATTCAAGCGTCAAGTGTCAAATGTGCCAAAACATACTGTACGCGGGGACCCGCTACGGATCCCTCGCTCAACGCGCCAAGTGAAGGCAGTCATGGGGGGGGCTGCCTCACAAACAGACAAATCTAACACCCAGTTCAGGAACCCTCTGCTCGAGAAAGACTCCGTTCAGCCTAAACGAAACAGTACAATAATAACTCCTTCGAACGCTCTCTGCTACATCCACACGGAAACAACGTCTAATCAAGTCATCATAATAACCAAACAAAGGAGAGGGCCACATCTCCGACTCGAACAAAGCTCCATCTCTCTCTACATAACTCTCTACTCAGAATCAGTGCAAAGACTGACAGGCGAATCGACTGGGTCGGTCTCCGTCTCTCAAGGATGCGCGCGTGGGCGTCGGGGGGGGGTCGGGGGTCGGTCTCTGGTCTCTGCTCTCGGGTATCGGGGGGGAAAACCGATCATTGAATCCACTCGATCTAGGAGTCTCTCGGTCGGTGCTCATGCCAGGATTCGCCCGGTCGAGGGTCTGGGGGCTGTCTCGGTCGGGCGGCTCGCTCGGCAGCGGGTGCTCCGCGGGAGGGATTCTGCGGTCAGCGGTCACTGCGGGGTCTGGTGGGCGTGGCTCTGCGTGGTCGGACAGGTCCCGGTCTGGGGGGGAGGGCGGGGGGGGGCGGGGGGGAGGCGGCGTCGGCAAGGGGCATTCTCTCGATTCTCTCCCGAGATCATCATTCATTCCGCCTCTAAAAAAAGGAGGCAGTATCTCGAAGCTAAAAAAAAAAAAAAAAAAAACAAATAAAACAAAAAGTGCAGAAAGACAAAAAAGGTGATAAAATAGCATCTGCACGGAGTGCACGAGTAAAATGAAAAGG
>JAPQNM010000030.1:1605579-1610579 GCA_029783475.1 Metacarcinus magister | reverse complement strand
TTGGTGGTGGTGGTGATGGTGGTGATGGTGGTGATGAGCTCAGTGTGGTCGAAGACAGGGTGAGAGGAGGAGGCTAGGGTCGGTGCGGACCGCGGGGACGGGACAAGGACCCTATCGCACGTGTAGACTCATGTGCATCACTGCCAGACTCGGAGTGCTTAGCCCGCCCTTGTGTGTCCGGCGGAGTGGTTGTGGCGCCAGAGGGTAGCGGGGAAAGGCTGGGACAGGCGAGTGTTGACGAGTTGAGTGACCGTCGAAGAAGAAGAGGTCTAGCCAGCCCCGTTAGAGGACAAAGGCCCAAACCTTACTCACTGCCAGCCTGCCACCATTCTCTCCAAGCTTTTTGATCGGTGTGCGTGTGTGTATAACCTCCATCCTCCGTGTGTGTGTATGTGTGTGTGTACGTGTACGTGTGTTTGTGTGTTAGACAGTAGACAGTAGCAGTAAGGGACAGGACTGCAGCCTCACTTCATTCAACCTATCACTGCCCCATCCAATGATCTCCTGATTGTGTGCTCAAGTCAAGGAAGTGTACGTAGCTCCTAGTGATACAAGTGAAGCAACAACCACCACCACCACCCAACACCACTGCCAGTGTTCAGGGAACCAACCAAACCAACCATTCATTCACTGCCATCACCACTGCCAGTCATTACTACAACATAAAGAAGCTTTTTATCTACTCCATGAAGCCGTGACCTGCCACCTCCTCCCCTGCATCCCCACGTTACATTGCCCTGCCTGGTAAGTGTTGTTTTGATCGTGTTTAGCGCCGCGACGCTCGCCTACACCGCGTACGTGATCTTCCGCAGAGACGCCTCAGTAGCCTGGCGAGACTACCCGCTCCCTCACCCTCACTCTGCCGGGGTGAACTTGGCAACACCGCCCCTCCTCCCTACCTCCCTCCCTCCCCGCACCTCTTCTTTCCCAGATGTACCCTCAATGTGTTGCACTGCTTGTTGCTTGGCGCGCCCTCCTCCTGTGTCACGGCAAACGTTTCACTGCCGCCCCCGCAACGTTGTGGTTGTGAGGGAGGGAGGATAATGCACGGCGAGAGTTGAGCGTGGCTGCGTGTGTGTGGGGTGACGTGGCACCACCGCACAGTCCATACACAGGCCTGTTTCCCTTCTAAAACAGGAGCCTAAAGAAAACATTAGCTAGTGCATGGCGTCATTAGTGTGGGTGTGGGTGGGGCGTGCACCCAGCAACAATGCATGGCGTTAAAGGTGGGAAGGAATATTTGATGTGTCTGGCCTGGCATTTAAATGGCAAGATGGGTTATGTAAGAGATGACTGCATAGCTCTCATGTTAAATTGTTTAGCATCTTAGTAGTAGCGGCGACGAGGAGTCTTCGTTATATCTTGGCGAGGCAGGAAGACGTTGGTGGTGCGCCCCCGGGCCGGTAAGGAGGGGGTGCCGTGAGCGGGGCGACGCGGAAGTCTACCCATTCTATGTCTAACGGCCGTTTTGAGTTTCCCTGGAGGGAGGCAGTTGCCTAGGCCTACTGGTCGCCCCTCGGTCTTGCGTTGGTGTTCGTCCCTTCCTCGGCGCGGGCCTGTCCGATGGTTAGTGTGTAGCTGAAGTAACCATTATCTTATCTGCGGTGGATTTTTTTCATAGTTCTTTTGGTGTTTAGAGGGTGGTGGTGGTGGTGGACGTGCAGGGCACGGGAGGGGCGGGGAGGGTGGGACAGGGGTGATGGAAATCTGGAAGTGAGACAGCGGATGTTGAGGCATCCGGGAAGTATTGGGTGAGGGCAGGTGAAGCCCTCGCCGCCACCCTGTACAGGACACCACCCTGCCGCAGGACACACGTGCAGGCCGGGCTGGGGCGGGGCGGGGCACCACTCACCACCAGACCCACGTGTAGGGGGAAGGGAGGCAGACCAACATTAATGTAGAGTTGTGGCTGGCACTCCAACACTCACGTGGTCGGTCAGCCCAGCAGCCTGGTTTGAGACTCGTGGTGCCGTGTATACACACATGACAGCCCTGTGGGACTCCCTGGAATGCAGGTAGCCCGTCACCTACACGTCACGTCCCCACCACCTGTTACCTTCAAACTAAACACATAAACGAGGCCAAAATCACAACCAGGCACCGTGCGTGAACCAGGTCGAGTGTTTTAAAAGTAAGTCAAGGCGATGAGCGATACAATTATGCAAATACGACCTTCCAGTTTGTTTATAGCAGTGAAAACTGACACACACACACACACCCGTGGCGCTAGGCTGGAGGGCACACGCTTGTACAGCAAGGTTAGTGCAGCCCACGCTATGTAGGTCACCGGTGGAAGGAATAGGAGGAGGAGGCAGTAAACACGCATACAGAACATAAATAAAACCTATAGCGAAGTCACGGTACTGAATGTAGTGTAGTTTAGATATCCGCAGATCATGGAGGGCAAGGCGGGTGGCGCGGCAGGACAATGGACTGGGACGGGGCGGGGAGGAGGGTTGCCACTCACTGCTTTATTGTACGGCAAAAACTTGCTAAATGTGGCGTGGTTGGGTTCGCGCGAGCTTGGCACGTCGCCCCCCGCCCGCCGGTCATGAGTTAAAGAGCTATATTTGCCTCCACGCAGAACAGGTGAACAAACAGTGAGTGCATGGCGGGCCAGGACAAGGACGGTGTGTGTACGTGGGAGGGGGGTCAGGGGGAAGGATTAGGTGGTGCATGGGAGGATTAAGGAAGAGGAAGGATGGTTGAGTATGCATGAGAGGAAGGTGGGTTGGTGGCTGTGCATGAAAGGATTCAATGGTAATCTGAAAGTCCTTTTTTTTTATAGTTATTTGTCCTTTTCCAGTTGTCCTCCTCCCCTTCTTCATCTGCAGTCACCCTTTCCCCCTCTCCCCCCCGCCAGGCAAGCATAGAAACTGCTTTTTTTTATAAATAGTTTAACCTTTTGGCAGCTCATTCAACTGTGGTTAGACTTGATCACACACACACACACACACACACACACACACACACATATCTTATCATCGCAAATTCACGTTTCATGCGGTTCAATCTCAGTGTGCGTGTGTATGTGTGTGCGTGTTTGTTTGTTCCCAGGGTTGTCTAACACATAAAAGTGGACGTCAGTTTTTTCTTGTTTTCCTTTTTTCCCTTTTTTTCATCACCTTCCCATCTGGTAAAGAGTCCTACCTTTTTTCTTTTCTTTTTTTTATTTATTTGTACTTTTTTTTTAGGGTATGGACGGGAGGGGGGGGGAGCATCTCCAACCCTATTTTTTGTTAGGGATGAATCTTTGTTTTTGTCCCTGGTTGTGGTGCTTCTTCAGGTCCTTTGGCGAAGGTTCACGCCCCTAAGGAAAAAGGGAAAAAAGAAAAGAAAAAAAAAAGTAGCCATGCGTTGTTCTCTCCCTCGTTGGGTTTTTTTTCCTTCCTCAAGTCGTTGGAGTCTTGTATGTAAGTGGGTAGGGACGGGTGTGGGTAAGTAGGGAGGTGAGTAAACAATGGATAGGTAGATGGGTTAGGTAGAGTGAATATGCATCTTATTATCTATCTTACAGTTGCTTATTGTCTTACGGTCTCCAAGTTTCGTTTGAGGGGAGAAGGCAAGAGGGTAGTGTTCTTAGGTGTTGTGTGTAGTAGAACAAGGGGTAAGGTAGAGGTAGGGAAGATAAAGATTGGTAGGGGATGGGATGGGTGTACAGCCAGTTAAAAAAAAGAAAGAAAAAGGAATGTCTTGCCTTGGGGAACTAGAGGTGGTGGTGGTGGTTGGGGGGGGGGTGCCTTGCCTGAGGGTTAGGTGGGTGAGGGGTGAGGGTAAGGGTGTCTTCTGTTGTAGTGGCTGCCGCTGCCCTCCCTCGGTCACTGACTTGATGCTGCTGCTGCTGCCGAGCCTTACGTAACTATTGTGGTAATGCTCTTTTACGCACGTTCCCTTGCTCTCTTCTGTCTGCTCTCTCTCTCTCTCTCTCTCTCTCTCTCTCTCTCTCTCTCTCTCTCTCTCTCTCTCTCTCTCTCTCTCTCTCTCTCTCTCTCTCTCTCTCTCTTTGTACGTACGTACGTACGTACGTGTGTGTGTGTGTGTGTGTGTGTGTGTGTGTGTGTGTGTGTGTGTGTGTGTGTGTGTGTGTGTGTGTGTGTGTGTGTGTGTGTGTCGGCGGCGGCGGCAGATGGGTTACGAGAAAAAACAACACACACGCACACATACGTACACACGCACGCACACCTGGCCGCCGTTGTTCGTGCCTGTGACCTTGAACTCCCAGGTGTCGCCGCTCACCCACACCTGAGATCCTTCACCTCCGCCACGCCACCCAGACGCCGCCATCGATTCTGGCGGCGACGATAGCACTGCGAGGCGTGTCTTGGCGCCCCTACAGGGTATGTAGGGTACGTCAGGGTCACGGTGAGGGCCGTCTGGCAGGGACCCAAGTCTAAACCGTGGGGTGCCTGGCGTCGCGGCCTGCCAGACGGGGAGGGAATCTGTCCGGCATAGTCTAGCGGGGCGAGGTGAGGGTGGGCGGGGAGTTACCTTGAAAGCATGTAGTAAGAGAGAAGATGCTGTGAAGACGACGTGTTGCACCAGATAGAGAGAAATACAGCACACTCGTAGCACTATAAGATGATGTGTAAGTCATGGTATTTAACGTTGCTAGTTAAAAAATGATTTGTTGTAGAGGGGAAGGAGTAACATGAGGTGGTGTTAGTATAGACATGACGCGTTCAAATGAGGAAAGTGTAAATGTTGCTAATATACACACGACAAGACGTTATAATAATATTAATAGTGACATTCATTGATGTAAATAACGAAGGTAACAATTTACAACATATTTGGACAAACTATATAACAAAACGTAGACCGGATTCAGTGAAAGATAGCGTGCTTGGGAACGATAACACCGTCCCACCATGACCAAACGCATACACACACCACATGGTCAAACACACACCAACAAGGGAAAAAACGTTATGAAAAGTAAAATAAACAGAATTAGAAGTAGGAAGACAAAGTAGTATTAAAAAAGATACACGATCCAAGAA
>JAPQNM010000030.1:1555579-1600579 GCA_029783475.1 Metacarcinus magister | reverse complement strand
TAATGAAATAATACACAAGACACAGTGGGGGTTTAAAGCCTAGCTGATGGAGGGTTTGTTGACTTGAGCGGCAGCGGAGTCAGTCCTTCGAGTGGGTTTTAAGTCCGTGGCATGCATACCAATGAGCCCCAAGCCACGGCTGGGCGTGTGCCGCTGCCAGGGAGATGCATCGCAGTTGTGGCAAAGGCTTAGTCAGCAATATTAGTGCTTGTCTTAGCAACATGAACCTCGGACTGCCCGCCACAGCTTGCATTAATATTATGTCAACTCTTTCAAGTCTCAGCAAAACAGGACGATGTGCGCAGACAGCCACACTGCTGCTTGGGAGGATTAAACGTTGTATTATGAGAGAGAGAGAGAGAGAGAGAGAGAGAGAGAGAGAGAGAGAGAGAGACAGAGACAGCAGGCAAGCGGTGAACAAGTGGGTGGGTGGGTGCGTGGACAGAGCCCTGAGTACCCCAAACAGGCTGTCTTTTCTACCCTCACGACACACAGGTCACCGTCAGGGTAGTAGCTCCATACCCTACCCAACCCTCGCTTCCCTGCACAACCCACAAAAAACGGAAGCAGACACCCTACCATTCTCCTCTCTCTCTCCCCCCCCTCCCACTCTCCCTCCCCTGCCTAGGACCGTTCTTACACACTGGTGGATAAAATGTTGCTGGTGGCAGGAATGTTACTTAACCAGGATTCTATCTTACGCATTTAACAAGAGATTTTTTTTCTTTCATACACTACTTTTTTTTAAAGTATATACTCAGTGATGTTTATATATGGTGAATAAAGAAGAAACTATATTAATCTTCTATTCATATAACTATATATGGTGAAGTATAAGCTACACCAGCTTTTGTTTTGTTGACTTCAATAGCAGTTTTTTTTTTAAGTTATAGTTTCCTTTGTTTTGTTAATGCGTCAGATGCTGAGAGAGAGAGAGAGAGAGAGAGAGAGAGAGAGAGAGAGAGAGAGAGAGAGAGAGAGAGAGAGTAAGAGTAAGAGTGAGAGTAGTGTTTTGAACCACCTACGTTAGGACAGGATATCCCGAGTATATGATGCAGCCCACCTGTTGACTGGGGAGGTGGTCTGCGTGGGGACGGAGGGAGGGGTAGCGGGGATGGCCTGTGTGGGAAAAAGAGAGAGGGGGGGATAAAAGAGGAGAAAGAAGGGGGCGTGCGTTGGGAGGGGGGAGGTGAGGTTAGTGTATATAAGGTTTAGGGGGGAAGGGGAAAGGGAGGGTGCGTCATGTCGCTTTGAAGCTTAGTGGAAAATTAGAAAGTTGGTAATTCCTATAATAGCGTGTAACTGTAGGACTTGTTGCTCCAGTCACTTCCTGTCGTTTCCAGTTTCAGGAAAGTGATTTCTTTTGTCCGTACATCGAAATAATAGTGACACCACCACTCATACACGTATATTTACCGCGCTATTACAGATTATTTATGGGGATGTTAGTAGTAAGAGTGTGTGGGTGGCGGAGAGTGTGAGTGTGCGCATGGCCGACACACGCATGCCAAGTGTATTAGTGTGTAACCACGTGGGTGAATCACCTTGAGAGGCCTCTTACCAGGAACGGATGTTAGCGTAGCGGGAAACGTTGCGTGGGTGGGTGTGGGGGCGGGGGCGGGGGCGGGGACGGGGCGAAGACAGGCGGGGGGGCATGACCGGAACCTAAGTAAGTGGTGAGTGACGCAGCCCGCTAGCATGTTCCTGGCACGAGTTTTATTAAGGTAGTCGCTCGCTCAGACTGAGGCCGGATCCCGCTGCACGCCCCGCCGCTTAGGGCTGTGTACTGGTGCCATTGTAACTGGAGACGGATGCAGTGAACTGGTGTATTAGTGGGAGGAGGAACTTGGTGAAGCAGTGAGCCTGTTGTGGTGTGGGACGTGCGAGCCTCATGACCTTGATAGTGTGTTAGTTGAATGTAAGGGTTCTACAGGTGAGTCGAGATCGTGAAAGTGAAAACGGGACTCTGAAACTAATGTGTTGAGTTTTTTTTTGTGATGGTAAATTACTCTGCTTTCTGTTCATTCATCCTTGCAGCATAGCATGACTTTATTCGTAATGTTTCCCTTGTGATTTGTATTTGTTATACTATGCAAAGAAATCATAACTCAAGTGTGTTTATTCAGTGTCAGCAAACAAAGAGCTCACAGTGTGTGTTTTCTCTCCGCAGGGCAATCAAGGCTTTCCAGCAAGTTCTGTATATAGATCCTGGCTTCAGCCGGGCCAATGAGGTACATCTGCGTCTGGGATTGATGTTCAAAGTCCAAAGTGACTATGAATCGTCTTTGAAACACTTCCAGTCAGCCCTCGTTGACGCCGGCCCATCCTCTTTCTCCAAGGTTGAAAGTGAGTGCTGTATATGTTACTGTATTACATCAGTCAGTCGGCTATTTAGCATGAACTTCAAATATACATACATAGGATGATAACTTTTTGTTGTGTATCATTCATATTCTCAGATATCTCTTCTAAGGAACTATGTAATTAATCATCTTGTTTGAAGATAGTTGTAATCTTGAAATAAGTTTAAACTCAATATTCAGTTTTAAATTAGCTTTGCTTGAGATAATGAGTTAGTAATGCTACAGGCTTCTCACAACAGAACATATTTTTCTCCTTACAGTCCAGTTTCATGTTGCACACCTGTATGAGCTGCAGAACAAGCACAGGTGCGCACGAGAAGCCTACGAGAACCTGCTCAAGGAAGCTGACCTGCCCAACCACCTCCGGGCCGACATCCAACGCCAGCTGGGATGGATGTACCACACTGTTGACAGCCTGGGAGAGAAGTCATACCGGGAACTCACAGCTGTTCAGTTCCTCCAGAAGTCTATCGAGGCAGATCCTAAGAGTGGCCAGAGCCTCTACCTGCTTGGACGCTGCTACTCTGCCCTCGGGAAGGTTCATGACGCCTTCATCGCCTACAGGAACTCTGTTGACAAGTGTGAGGGCAACGCTGACACCTGGTGCTCTATAGGGTAAGGAGAGGCTCAGGCTGAAAGGGGTGGTCAGCTGATGCACTGCTAAATGGTTTCGTTATGTAATATTTTCTGATGTGTTTGTAATGTCGCCAGTGTTTATTAGGGAGTAATGATTGCTTAATTTATTTCAATCTATGTGTCTGATATTTGTTCTGTCCAGCGTTTTATGTAGCACTACAGAAGAGGTGACAAGGACAGAACATAATACCCGCAAAGCACAGTTAGTGGTGAAAATATTTGTATTTATTATTATAAGGTATGGAATTGTTTGATATATGTTAGTTTTAGGTTGTCACTTGTACTATAAAGTTTTAACTCTCCTTGCAGAGTCCTGTACCAGCAGCAGAACCAGCCAATTGATGCCCTTCAGGCGTACATCTGTGCAGTCCAGTACGACAAGGGACACACAGCAGCCTGGACCAACTTGGGCATCCTGTACGAGACATGCAACCAGCCCCGGGACGCCCTCGCCTGCTACATGAACGCCACACGCGGTAGCAACAAGCCCGTCAATCCCAACCTTGCACCACGCATCAAGTTCCTGCAGCAGCAACTTGCAAATGCTCCCATGCCGAGTGCAATCAACAAGCCTCGGCAGCTGCTGAGCATTGAGGAGGCCTGGAATCTACCCGTCACCACAGACATGTCCAACAGACAGCAGACCGGCCAGAACCAGTCCTCCAGCCAGCGACCCCTGGCTGCAGGGGCAAGTGGCTACCAGAAGTATGCGTCGCCCTACGTGGCTGCCGGCTCCACTGGGCCGCCGCCGCCCTACCCGGCAGCCGGGAACGATGCCAAGCGCTTCAAGCCAGACATCACGGCCGACCAACAGCGGCCGCACTTCTACCTCAACCAGCAGCAGATGCAGCTGTTGCATTACCTGCAGCAGAACCAAGCCAACCTGACACCTCAGCAGCAGCAGCAACTCACGCAGCTGCAGCAAAACTACCGTGTCATGCAGCAACATCAGATGAAGATCCACCAACAGCAGTTACAACAGCAACAACAACAACAACAACAACAGCAACAGCAACAGCAGCAACAGCAGCAGCAGCAGCAGCAGCAGCAGCAGCAACAACAACAACAACAACAACAGCAGCAGCAGCAGCAGCAGCAGCAGCAACAGCAGCAGCAGCAACAACAACAACAACAGCATCAACAGCAGCAACAGACAGGTGTGCCCGGCCCCCAGGTGTCCCCGAGCCTGGGCCAGGCACCCAACTATGCTCCAGGCCCAACGCTGGTGCGCCCGAGCCCCTCGGGTCACCACACCTTCACTCCACAGGCCACCAATGGGGTCAACAGAGGCTACATTACACAACGACCCCAGACACCCACCACTAATTACAACCAGCCCACCCAAGCATACTCGCAGCCCTCGTCAACGGGTGGGTACATCAGCCAGTCCCAGGCCTACACCAACGGAGTGCCCACCACCTCTGCCAACTATGGCTACAACAATGGTTATAACAACGCCAACATGAACGAGGCGCTGCCCAAGGACCTCAGTGGCATCACGCCCGAGACCACCGTCAGTGACCAGGAACTCCAGGAGCTGAAGGAGTTGATAAGCCAGCGGGAGTTCACCACGTCACTAGCCGAAGACTTGCTGAACCGTCTCGCCCAGGGGGAGGACGTGATCGACGAGCTCACCAAGGCCGGGGACGTGGGGCCGGAGGTTGCCCTGCCCAACACCACCTTCTCCACCACCACCACCTCGCCCTCCACCACCTCCGCTCCGGCCACCGTCTCCACCTCGGCGACCCTGCAGCCGGGCATCGCCTACATCAAGCAAGAAGTGCCTGACATCAAACCCTCCACTCAGGGCGTCCTACCCGATGCCAAACCTCGCCTCAGCAACATGAGGTTGTGTGATATCAAAGTAGAACCCACAACAGAACCTGTCTTCTCCATTAGTATGAGCAGCACAGACATCATCAATGGGTGCAAGGGACAGGGCACCAGTGCACGGAACACCAGTATGGTATCAGACAGACAAATTCCTCCGTCGCCGCCTGAACCTCCTAAAGTCATTCTAAACAAGGAACAGCTGCTGCCTAACACACCATCAGTCCTTCTAGACAACAAAAAACTAGCCTTCTCACCTCAGCTGCAGGAGTTTTGTCTTCAGCATCCAATAGCTGTAGTGAGGGGACTTGCTTCAGCCCTCAAACTGGACTTGGGTCTCTTTTCCACTAAGACCCTGGTGGAGGCCAACCCAGAACACTCGGTGGAAGTGCGGACTCAGATGAAGCAGGAGGCAGACGAGAACCTGGACCCCACCACAGAGGTGAAGGTGTGGCCGTGTGCGAGTCACCGTTCCCACACCACCATAGCCAAGTATGCACAGTACCAGGCGTCCAGCTTCCAGGAGAGTCTCAAGGAGGAGCAAGACAGGATAGCTGCCGGCGCACCAAAGGCTGACGACGGCAAGAAGAAGAAGATGTCCAAGACTATTAAATTTGGTACAAATGTGGACCTCTCCGATGAAAAGAAATGGCGAGCGCAACTGCAGGAGCTGATGAAGCTGCCGGCCTTTGCGAGAGTGGTGTCAGCAGGCAACATGTTGTCCCACGTGGGTCACCCGATCCTGGGGATGAACACTGTGCAGCTGTACATGAAGGTAAGGGGATGCTGCAAGGCAGGAAAGGGGGGGGGGCTACAGAACACTCAAACTGAATCTCATGTGTAGCTTGATGTAATAATGGGTATTGAATTAATGATGAATTGATGTCAGCAAGAGACTTGATATTCCTTCATGATTAATCATTAGCACACATCCTTTCCCTAACCTGAGCTTCTAGACACAACCTAACCTGCTGCTAACTTAGCTCAACACTGTGTTTCAGGTGCCGGGCTCAAGGACACCCGGCCACCAGGAGAACAACAACTTCTGTTCCATTAACATCAACATTGGGCCCGGGGACTGTGAGTGGTTTGGTGTGCCTGATGCTTACTGGGGAGTCATCGCCACACTGTGTGAAAAGTGAGTACCACAGGCTTGGCCCACTGCCTTGGACTGGCACTACAATGTATTGTTGGATTATTTATATTTGATCATTATTTATCATAAACATTAGCCTTGTTGTCATTTCTTGATTATAGATACAGAAACGTCTTGATTACTGGTGTTGAAAAGAGCATTTGCTGGACTTAATGAGTGATGGCCACAGACAGTCACCTAATTTATGTTTGAACCTTTCAGGAACAGGACTAATTACCTTCATGGGTCCTGGTGGCCTGACCTTCAAGAACTGTATGAGGAAAATGTTCCTGTATATCGTTTCCACCAGAAGCCTGGAGACATGGTCTGGGTGAACTCAGGTAAACACTTCCATTCTTCTTGTTGAGTGCCGGCAATTTGTCTCCATCTTTATGATACTTATTTGTTCTGTCTGGATGGGAGTTGAGTGTATTGGTCTGGTGATGGGAAGAGGTGCATTGAAGTGGTTTATGCATGTTGAGAGGATGACAGAGTAATGGGGTGGAAAGAATTAAATATCTCAACGTAGGTGGAAGGGTTTTTAGAGGGATACACAAGAAAATTAGTGAAGTGTTCCAGAAAGACTAGTGTATAAAAGGCATCTCATGATATACTTTATTGAAACACTTCACCTCCATTCCCACCCACAGGTTGTGTCCACTGGGTGCAGGCCGTGGGCTGGTGCAACAACATAGCATGGAATGTGGGCCCACTCACAGCCCGCCAATACACCCTTGCCTTGGAACGCTACGAGTGGAACAAACTGCACAGCTTCAAGTCCATCGTACCTCTTATTCACCTGTCTTGGAACCTGGCACGAAACATCAAGGTGTCGGATCCCAAGCTCTTTGAGACCATCAAGTATGTATTTTGTCTGGTATTTAGTTTTAATTTATTGCTTTTTGTATAAATGTAGGGAGTTTATTTCACATCATAGTTATTGCCAGTGTAACTTAAGGCTGAACAGGTTAATGGTAATGATATAGTTTCTGTTGTAATTTTTGTCATAACTGTATGAAGTTGTTGTGTAGAACTATAACTAATGTATCCTTATGAATGTTGCAGGGGCTGCTTGATGAGGTCATATCGTCAGGTTTGTCTGTCACTAGACTTTGTGAAGCAGTGTGGAGTGCAGACAAAGTTCCACGGCAGAACGAGGACTGATGCTTCACACTATTGTGGCATCTGTGAGATAGAGGTGAGGGATGGAGCCGATCAGAGGACCACCACTCTAAACACAACACACCAACTAAGCCAATGCAGGAACACAGATCCATACCTTCAAACAATGCACTAAACTCATCAACAATACCTAATCTTATAGTTTCATCAAAATAGTATTGTAACACACTACACTTTCCTTGCACTCACATTGACATTGAAACATGTGGTGACAGTTTGTACCATGACTAACCTTGCCTTGATGGTGCCTTGCAGGTGTTCAACATGCTGTTTGTGAAGGAGCAGGAGAGGCGGCACGTGGTTCACTGTGTTGACTGTGCGCGCCGCCAAGCCCCGCGCCTAGAGGGCTTTGTGGTGCTGGAGGAGTACCACTTAAATGATCTCTGCCAGGTGTATGACAACTTTGTGTTGCAGTCGGTACGTAGAAATGCACAGAGGTTTGAAGAGGAAGCGGTGTTGTCCATAGAATTTTAATTTATATTTTTTTGAGTTAATTAGAGGGAGTGAGGTGAGGTGAGGAGAGCTGAGGTGTTGTCATGGTGTGAGTGAGTGAAGGAGGATGGTTTGGCTGCATGTGAGTGAGTGGTTAGGGGATGCAGGATAATGGGAGGATGTGATCACGAGGGGTGAACATAAGGCCATGATACAAGTCTGCCTCAATGTCCAGCACCACAAACAACACAGGAATAGAGTGAGCCATGAGCAAGGTCAACCAATACTGGAGGGACGAACTTAAAATTAATTAGTTAAGGAATGAAGGAATTAAGTAACTTATTCATAAGCATAAGTTATGAGATGATGAAAAAAAAAAAACTAAATTAATGTGACAAAAAACAACAAAACAAAAAATGAAAGTCATCCCTCCCTTCATAAGCACATTCTATTCTCAAATTTCAGGTGCAGGGACAGACGTTACCAGGCCAAGTACCAACCCCACCCCCTTCCTCCTGCACCCCCACCCCCCTTACATGACCAACCCCAGCCCTAGTGGTGGCACCCTTGTCCTTGTGACATGGGAAGGGCTTTAGCCACAACACCAATACCAAGAATATAAACGAATATTGCCCCTAAATGGACAATGCTGTAGAGACAATTATCCCAAGAGACACTCAGCATTAGTGAGTTGTAGTGCGTTGCTGCAGAGACAAGGCAATGCACTGCAAATAGTCTAAGTTATAACTAAGATTTACATCACTGCCAGTGCACCTTCCAGAGAGAGGCCTTCCTTTGTTGACTCGTTGCAGTCACATTGGCCACGTTTTTCACACCTTAACTACATGGAGGTGATAGCAGTGAGAATAAAAAGGGCATTATGAAATGGTGCCTGAACGAGGAGTGAGTGAATGGGGAAAAGTGTGATGTATGTGATTGTGAAATAAGCACACTGGAACTGTATCATGTTTTGCCACTCTGCCAGGCATGATGATCTCAACGACTCAAGGAAAGGGGGCAGATGCAACACTGACTCTTTAAGTGATCTGGACAAGTGTGAATGTGGAGCTGTCCACTGTGATGAACTCTGGACTTGCAGTTTTCAGGACCCACCATGTTCTTTCTTGATAATGTAGTGGTTGCCAAGATTGCGGAACAGCCAGTGCTGACGTTAGCTGTAGTTGGGGTGGTAGATATTGCGTGTGGTTGGTGGTACTTCCCAATCTTTATTTATTAGCCTTGCCTACGCATTATGTTCTCTTCCAAGTTACCAGCTGAAGGGACTGGCCTAGTTATAGTCATACAGATGTGTGTGCGTGTATGTGTGCGAGTGTGTGTGTGTGTGTGTGTGTGTGTGTGTGTGTGTGTGTGTGCATATGTGTGTATTTGTGTGTGCGTGTGTGTGTGTATTTGTGTGTGCATTAAAAGTTTCAAATCACTGCCACAAGAAGTGAGTGTTTTTTATCTTGTGATAATCTCAACTGCCACAAAATCTTAAAACTGAAACTCTCACTTGGAGCTTACCCAATCATAGATCTTTCCACATGCAGTGTTCTGGAATATTTGTGATCAGCAGTTTAATGCCTGACTTTTATATTTGGTATTGGAGGACTTGAGTTGGCACACGCCCCAGCTAGCGTCCCACCCCAAACCCACCTCCGTCCTCTGGTGTCATGAAGGATGGTGGGCAGGGAAGGACAGGTCGTCTTGGTTTCTGTTTCCCATCATTTTAAGGACGCATCCCAACGTGACACAAACACTGGGAGTCCTGTATCGGTGGCCTGTGTTGTGGTTCACCTGCTATTACGTGCAACACTACGAAAAAACAAATTTGGGTTATTGATTAGTTTATTTTTTTGGTAGGTTGGTAATTGTTATGATTTTTCTTGTTGATTATATGTTATGACCAGAAGAAATTTACTTTTTTTTGTGAGTTTATGGATTTTTATTTGTTTTTTTTTTTGTTTGTTTTTTTCGTGGAAGTGAGGTGTTTTCCCAGTAGAGGCTCATGTCAGGTGAAATGATGAGCAGCAGCCCTCCAGGAAGCCTCAGGATGCTTGAGAGGAGCTGAGTGAATGATAAGTTAATGCTCAACAAATTGTACCTGAAATGGGCGTGCCTAAGGAAGTAAGTTCCACACAATAGATTTTTTCCGCCAATGCTGTTGACCACAAGTCCATATGATTTCCTAGCATTGTGGAAGTCTGAAAAAGTTGTGAGCTCTGAGCTGAGATCTCTTAAACAATATATCCATACCAGAAGGCTGTGCACCAAGGGCCGGGTGCTTAGACTGGACGCGAGCACCAACTGCATCACCAAATTAAACCATTGCCGTAGCCAACGAGCGGCTCCGTCACGGGCAGCAGCAGAGCTCCCTGCGCCGTCTAAGGACTCTGGTCCCTCTTCCTCTCCACTCCTCCCTATTGACTCACCCAAACCTCCTTCCTGTAAAACATTGTGTCTTGTATAGTTTTCATGTGACACATTCTAGTTTGTCCTCAGTATTACACATGGAACATAATCATGCTTTTATATGAAATTCATCTGTCCTGTGTGTGAACAAGTGTCCAGTCACATCCATTATATTTTGTAGCCATGCAGTAGCTGCATTTGGCTAAAATAATTTTTCCCTCTAGCAGGTTTTTGTAAATCAATCTCTTGAATTCCTTACAGTTAAGTTTTATTTATGTTATTTAATATGTATGGAGTTTTCTATTTGTATGTAATGTATAGAACACCCCAAGCCCACTTTCTCACGGTGTTGGAGGCTGCCCCAACCTTCGGGGGAGTCTCTGCTGTACAATTTTTGGGAGTAGGTCTTATTTTTTTTATATTTTTTTTCCCCTTGAAAAGTGGACATAGTTAATAAGGTGTGGGTGGAGTGGAACTATTTGTAACAACTGTTGGAGTAACCATTCAGTTTTGTTTAAAGCTTTTCAAAATATTTTGCAAGAAAGAATTTTATTAGCTTTATAAAAAATCATATCATCCACTTCACAAATTCATACATTTCAGAAATTTCATCTACGTTTATCTGGAAAAGTTTAGTTGAGAGCTTCTCCGCTCACACCTGTTTCAGGGATCTGTGTTGACCTTGTGTCCAGTACTGTACATAGTAAGTCCGCTAATAAAGCCTAACCCCACTGGCTTAACCCTTTGGTGAAGCTTCTCCCAACCTCCCACTCCTCACCGCCGCCCGTGGCTTCCTCTTCATAGTGATGGTGACAGAAGGGACACACTTATAGGGATGCAAGATAGGACACGGAGGGACTAGCAGGATGTCAAAACAGAAACAGTTTAAGGTAGAACACAGATAGCAAGGGCAATTAAATTAACTGAGAAGTCTGAAAAATAAATAACTAATAATAATATATAAAAAACAAGTGGCAGCAACAATTAGAGTAAGCCACCATCACTATGGAAGCTGAATTCGTAAGTTTCTTGTGTTCAGTATTAAATAGTATACATCTAAATAAGGTAAGGTGAGACTTCAAATCAAGGATCCTTGCAATACATATATTATCTCACCATCTCGAGTGCCACCTCACACTAAGCAAACTACATACTTTTCAACACCATACCTCATTGAGATGAAAATAAACCACTTACTTCATTCGCGACCTTGAAGGCAGCTACTTATGATCTGCCCTGAAAGTTGAAGTCACTACCAGCAGTAAGTTTTAAAATAACTGATTACCACAAAGTTTACAATAACATGGTTAGATGGCTTACCACTTCACACTTTTATAGGTGCTGTGCATTGTGCGTGGTAATGCCCAGAAACCTTTACAATTCAATGATGTTTTTGTGTTGCTGTTGAAGGACCGTAGCAGGTGTTCTGAAGTAACAAACACATGAGGTTCTTGTGTCATTATGTGGTGGTAATGACAAGTGTGGGTGAGCCTTGTGAGGAGAGCAATACCACGTGTTTGACTAGGAATAAGGAAGCTATCTCTTCTCATTTCCACTTTCTTATTTTCCTTCCCCCTTCTCCATTCCTTCCTCTGTACATTCTTTCTTCTATCCTATCTCCTAATTTATCGTCTGTCTGATGCCAAGGTGCACAGAGGGAGTTGATAGACAAAAATAAAAAAAAGTTTATCCATGATCTACACTTCCACCATGGACGCTGCTGAGTATGTGGAGAACACTTTATTAAGGGTAAGAATGGTGATAGGAAGTACAGTGTTTTCATGTATGGAGCTGTATCACGCCGTCTATTAAGTCATATCTTATTGTGCCTCAGAACTTTTTGTCTTGTAATGTCAAGTTTTTATTTACTAAGATAAGAAAAAATACTTTTAAATTAAATGTAAAGGAAGAACATTTGGGATTAAAAAAAAAAAGCTAGGTGACTAACAAGTACATCCTAACCTAACACGGAAGGCAGACAAGTGAACTGTGAGGAAACCCTGATACTATATACTTATAATATACTGTTCCTTCCGCTCTGCATTATCTTCCTTTTGTGTTCTGTTCTGTCGCAACAGCATCACCAAGTATTGTGCAATTATTGCACTGCATTCCCTGGCCCGTTTAAACATTATCATTTGAGATTAAGGAAACGATGGGTAAAATAAATCTGTGAAGTTTCCACGAAGCATTTAGTTTAATTTTACAATGTTGGCATTATATATACACAATTTTTTTATTTTTTTTTTAATTTATCTGTAATTAATAGGTTTCGAAAATGTTAGTTGGAGTTTTCAAAATTAGTTTAATTAAAGTGAAACCATGTAAGTTCCTTGAGAGGAAAAGTAGAGGTGTGGACAGAAGCAAGGTCATCATGAGCCCAGGGTGGCGGTGGCGGTGGCGGTCACGATCACGGTCACCACCAGTACCACCAGGCTCACCACCACACCCACGCCCACCAACACAACCTCAATGATCAGAACCACCTCTTCAAGTGTGACACCCTTATCCTCCACGCGGCTGGAGTTTTCAAGTGTAACACCCTTATCCTCCAAGAAGCTGAAGTCTTCAAGTGTGACAGCCTGTTCCTCCACGTAACTGGAGTCCTCAAGTGTGACAGCTTGCTCCTGCACGCGGCTGAAGTTTTCCAGTATGACAGCCTGTTCCTCCACGTAACTGGAGTCCTCAAGTGTGACAGCTTCCTCCTGCACACGGGTGGAGTCCTGTGTAGTCGTAGGATCTGATGGGGTGTACATGAGTGGTGGCAGTATTGTGTAGACATATTTGGATGGAAGTGAGGAACAAATCTCAAAGTGTGGTGGCTCCTCCACTTTCACCCTGACAGAGGCTGTCCTGGTCACGGGGAGGTTGATGGGACGATGGTCGTTGTGGAAGAATAACTCGAGTTCAGTTTGATCGTAAAATTCTACCTTGATATGCAAACAACCACGTTGCAGCACAGTGGTGGGCAAGGTCCTTGAAATCTTGGATGCTCGGTCCCGCCGCAACCCGCCTGCCATACTCAAGGTTTTTCCCTTCTCCTCTATGTCCAGGTAGGCCACTAAGTTGTCATCTTCATCTTTAAAGCTAAGAATCGCTTTGAACTTGCTGTCATCCACACATAAGTCCATGTTCACGGGCACCTGCACCGGAATGTAGCTGTACCCTTTCTCGCAGGGCGGCGGTGAGAGTGCGGTGTACGCCGCCGCGGGAGGCAAGGAGACCCACACCCAGCCAGTGAGGGCCAGGCCCAGCACGGCGACGTGACAGGCTTGAGGTGACATCAGTGACTGGCACCATACTCCCCAGGTGTCAACACGCTTCCAGCCGATACTGCCACAACGTCAAAACAGGATATGGTACTCTCCCTTCCCCTCACTCACAGATTGGGGAAAAAGTCAGTTCACTCGCTTGTGCGAATGACATGTCACCTAACATTCCCTCACTTACATAAAAAAGAAAGATCTTGTTCAACCACCGTTTGTGGACTTGTTTGATGACCTAAGAACACGAGCATTAATTGGTCCCCACGTGGCGGTGCAGGTCACGGCCTTTAGGTTTGGTGTCACCAGGAGGGTGTGGCAGGACTCCCTGCACCCTGCCACACCCCTGTCACACCCTCACATGGAGACAGGTCAAGGGTCACCGGTGCCACGTTATAGAAAATCTCCTATGGCTGCCTGTGTGTTCCCTTCCCTCGAGTAACGGTGGCGGAAGTCGATAAGACAAAAAAGAGATAAGTTTTGTTTAGAAGTCATACAAACAAGGAAGGTTCTGCGTTGAAGCTGCCCTGCCTTGCCATCAGCCTCACCCTGTTCCTCCCCATCACACCCCTTCTTGGTAAACTGGTACAGTTATGTATTTAAGACATGATAAATAGACTGACGAGACAGAAGAAAACTACATACGATTACTCCCACTCAGATGTCTTGTTACTTGTCTATCTTGAATACTAACTTCCATATTTCGTTATTGATGCCCTTAATTATTATAACTTAATATCTCAACATGACTGGGCTTTAAGTGAACCAGTCTGACGAACAACCGGGACTGTCCTTAATGAGTGGGTTCCTTTCCTTAGTTTCCCTAGTTTCAAAGGTTGTTGAACGTTTACCTGAGACACGTGGTAACAGGGAGGTGCTTGGTGACGTCAAGGTGAGGTGGGTGGGGCTGTGGTGGTGGGCGTGTCTAGCGCTGTGGTGGTGGGCGTGTCTACCACTCTGGTGGTGAGGACTTCATAACATTCTCTTTAATGTGGTGACAGCAAAATTATATAACTTTAGGTTGTTATAAGCAGATAAATATAGGTGTAGAGGCATCGTGTGTGTGTGTTTGTGTATGTGTGTGTACAATAAACAAACAAACACGCACACACACACACACTTACACTTACAGCAGCAGCAGCTTACAGAGGAGAATCAAGTTGTTTGAGGCATAAAAGGTATTCAAACTTGAATTCACTATTATCTTGTACATTTCCTGCCAGAAGTATTAATTAGAATCACTTTACAGTACATAAAATTGAGTGTTAGGATAAGAGATTACAGTAATAGATTACTTAACCCTTTGTCATTTATCAATTAATGTTTATTTCTCGACCTAGAACTTAATGAATGAGGGAATTTGGAAGTGATATTGACTGTGATGTAAATTGTTATACGTTATACGTATAAGTTTATTAATTTAGTTAGAAAAGTGTAAAACAAACAAGAGAGAAGTGATTATGTAAGAATGTGTGTTTATGTGACTTGGTGTAGACAGACAGACAGACAGCTAATAGAGATAAATAGACACGGACTGATAATTATAATGGTAATATACATAGTGCGTTTGATCAAATTACTAATTACATATATTAATTCATTACATTTGCAAGTGTTGGAGATGAAATAACACTGATTACTATGAATTCATGGTAATAATTTAACATAACTTCTATCCTCTCGTGCATGACATTCTGAAATTTTTATATAAATAAGAATGATGTATTTTCCTTTCATTGCATGTCCTTCTCGTCCACCTAACCTAACACACGTGCTACTAACAGTGGTGTGTGGTGGAGAGGTGGAATGGCAGTGGGCATGATATCAGGTAAAGAAGAGGAGTAATGAGGGAATACCTGTATGTACCTCATTTTACCTTGTCTCATGTGATTATTCTTGATTTTTTTTATACAATGTTATTCTCTCCATTCTGTTGCATTTGTGATTTGAATAACCTTATGTATATAGATCAATTATAATGTTTGTGTGTTGTTATATTGTTTTCATTCTATTTATGGTTTTGATTTAATCTTCACAATATTTGGTGTTTTTAGAATGAGTGTACTATATGCTTGTTAGATTTATTTATTTATTTATTTATTATTTTTTTTTTTTTGTATCTAGGTTTTATTTATGCATTATCATTTGTATTTTGCTTCATTTACATATTGGCTTTCATCTGTTTGGAAATCTTTCTAATGGTGCTTAGGTTGTAGGGGAAATGAGGTTATTAGGTTATATTAGTCCCTTCTCACGTGTTAGGCTGTGTTGTCTCATTGTCTGATATTGATTTGTTTATACTTACTATACAAAGGGAGACAGGTATGCATGCAGTGTGTGGGTGTTTGTGTGTTTGCTTTTACTTTCCATTAATCCATGCAATCATATCCTTAAGTATACATTGTCATATGAATGAGTGTATACATGCTTCCTCACACACACACACACACACACACACACACACACACACACACACACACACACACACACCCTGGAGGAAACAGATAGGAAAGACCTAATGTTGAGAAGAAAAGTAGAGGTTAGGAATTTGAGGGGACACAAGAAAAAATAGAAGAAAAAAAATTTGCTTGAACGATACAAAAAAGTACAGTTTTCCCCAAAGAAGTATAAATACTTGGAATGGACTGAAGGAAGAGGTGATAATGGCAAAGAATGTACATCAACTGAAGGAAAACTGGACAACTATAGATACGGAGACAGGCCCTGTATACTGCAATTAGGTAAACACACATACACACACAATGGATGGACTTAATTTATGGGGATATAATCATCCATCCACTTTGCATGGTCTGTTAACCCTATTCCGTGTGTGTTATCTGTCTTATCAGGGCCAGTGTGTGTGTGTATGTGTGTGTCGCTCTTCATGCAATGTGTGTTGTGTTCAGTTGTGATTGAGACAGCCTGGCATGGGGTGTGGCTAGTGCCTAGCATCGGGCGCTACACTGTAAGGATTTTGTGTTCAGTCACCGGGGTTTGTGGTGGTGTTTACTGTTGCTCTTATATAGTATTCAGTTTTATCTTTTGATTATGTCTATGTAATGTTTAGTGTTGACTCATATTTGTTTTATATAATTTTGTTTAGACTCTGCTTTCTGCTAATCCTTATGGCGTCACTCAAACACATTTACATTAACTAACTAAATCTGTCATGCTTTTTGGACATTTTTACCATCATTTGTGTTTTGTTAAGTTTTATGTCAACCAGTATTGTTTGGTATTCCTCATCCCCTTGAATGTAGTAGCAAACCATTTATGCACTTTTTTCATATTTATGGTTTTCTCTCAAAGTTAGCATTGATATAGTGTGCAGAAAATTGTGTTTGTGTGTCTTTGTTTCAGTGTGTAAAGGGCAGTGGCTTAAGACAGGTAGTTCAATATTGAAGTGTAAGTGTCTCATTATTCACTTTACACTCCTTATATCACTCTTATTAACCACACATTATCATAACTTGTGTGTGTTGGTAAATTCTAATCACGGTTTGAATTGATATCTAATAAGGCTTCATTACCACATAGGAATACTTCATTTGAACTCTCCTGGTATGGAAAGGATGATGATGAAATAAACATGTAATAGTATCACTCAAACTTTCCAAGCTGCCTGCTCTCCTTCCCTCCTTCCCTCCTGTACAACTCATTAAATTCCTATCAGATACCATTAACCTACTTTACGGTCACCCTATCTCCTATATCTCTTGCATATATGTATGTATTGGTTTGTAGTCCAACTGTTCTACTATACATAATGTTGTTGTTTTTTTACAGTGTATTATTTTTTTATGTGTTGTCTGAATTTTGGTGGTAATTTTTAATTTTATTTTTTCTTCATTTATATAATCCTTATCCTATGTTGGTGGTGTGTGTGTATCGTGGTGTTGTTTGTGTTGCTTGGTTATCTGTGTTGCAGTTGAGGTTATCAAGATGTTCCCTTCTACAGTAGTGAGGTTGGGTTAGGGTTGGGTTGGGTTAGGTTCTCTTCCTTTGGTCTCCTTTGTCCTTTGTTTTTTCCCTTTATTATATCTCACCAGTTGTTTATTTGATTTTCTTCCTTACAGCTTCTTCCCTACTTTATTTAATTCTTTTATGCACACTTGTATCCCTTCTCCTCCTCCTCCTCCTCCTCCTTTGTCTGTCTTATTTATCAATTTTGTTCATGTTCCCAATCTCTTTCACATCTGTTAATTCTTATACACCACACTATCTCTCCTCCTCCTCTTCCCCTTCCTCCTCCTCCACCTCCTCCTCCTACTCTTCCTCCTCCTCCTCCTCCTCCTCCTCATTGCGGTGTAACAAAGACCTTCTGTGCTATCATTACCTTCACCTATAAAACTGTTTGTGTTGGTGAGCTGATATTCGTTTGGTATCAGATGACCTTTAGCATAGGGTAAAGGTGTGTCCAGGTTCACTGTGAGATAAGGGTGTGTAGGTGGTGCGGCCCTTTGTCAGTGTCTGTCTGTCAGGCTTAGGCGCACACACACACACACACACACACACCTGTCAGATTTCATGTATGGTGTCAGCTTTGTTTGTGTTGGATGGGTTTGTTTGATGGTTTTTCTTGTTTGTGTTAGGTTATAGTGCTTGTGTTGTTATTATTAGTGCAGTTTTGTCATTATTATTATTAGTTGTAGTTGTAGTAGTATCATTATTATTATTGTTATAAGATTTGTGGAAGGAGAACTTCAAAAATGTTGAATATGCATTTCTCATCCAATTAGTGCAGATGTTGGTTCATTACCCTTAATATTACTAAAGTGTCTTGGCTTTTTGAAGTACTAACGGGGTTTTTCCCTTTGCATAGGATAGAAAATATATTCATCAAATAATATCAACTTCCATCTTTTATTTCCTCAGAAGCATTAAATAATCATAGACTTAATTTCATCTTTTTATTATTTCTTCATCTTACTTTCCTTTATATGTTCACCTTTACCTTTCCTTAATTCATATCATCATCAGGTTGTCATCAATTAACTAACAGCATCATCACATCAACATCACAAAAGCCGTCAAGTCAAGTCAGCGAGGGGAGGGGAGGGGATATCTAGTCATTCACCTTCGTCACATTGTTCCCAGTAAACACCGAACTTTGGATGTCCTGATAGTGTAGTAGTGTGGTTGTGGCAAGGTGCGTCAGGGTGAGGAGTGTTTTGTTTGTTGTGTGTCGCCTCGCTATCACCCACACCACTGATAAGACGGTGTAGCACTTGTTATGTCAGTCTTGCAACCTGTCTGTGCTTGAGCCATGAGGGTAAGAAGGCTCCGGTGTTGCAAGGTGCGTAGGTGTGTGGCCTTGGTGTGCATTGTTGTGTTCCTAATGCTGTACTTTGATGGTGAGGCGGTGCATAGGAGTAACAGATACAATATAACTGCCTTACATAACATTACCCTTCATCTCACCACCTATCCTAAAGTACCGAATAGGTAAAATAGGTATTATATGTATCCATTTTGTCGCTAAACTCAAGTAATCAGTCATTTAGGGAAAGTAAATGGAAAAACTCACTTTGTATCAGTAATAAAGATTGAGTTTCTATGTGTGTTCCCTTGTTTCAGATACATAAGTGGCACGGCTGATGCTAGCAACACTAAGGCAATCTGCCCTCAGCACCATGGCAGCTCGGCAAGCACCAAAGTTCAACACACACACACCTGTCCCGCAAGGTGTGTACGTGTGTGTGTGTAGATCAGACAACCAATTATATGAACCTGATTCTATATGTGTTGAGTTTGTGGTGTAGAAACAGATAATTAACTCTTAATTTTGATCTCTGCATTCATGTGTTTGTGTGTGTGTGTGTGTTTGTGTGTGTGTTTGCAGGGCCTCATGTGGTGGGATGTGTGGACATCATGATGGGCTGCTTCAAGGATGGCACTCTCATGCGCCTCTACTACCCATGCCAAGCCTCCAACCTGCAGGTGAGGCCGTGCTACCACCTCTACCTGTTACTCATTAATGGTTCCTAGTGTTGGGGAGCTGTGACGACTAATGGAAGGTTATACTGTTTAATACTTTGATTACCACTACTACTAATGATAATACTTCCTCGCTTCACCCTTTCCCTTGCATGCACCCAGGCTGAGGCTAACAACTGGACTCCTTGGTTTCTGGGTGACGAGTACACAAGGGGCCTGGCATCCTTCATAGCACCCTCCATCCCTTCACTCTTCAGTATGCTGTTCAACTGGAAAATGAGTGAGTATGTTAACTTGTGTTGCCTCATCACCATGGACTGTTACAAGAGTGAGACTGTTGTGAATAGATAGCAACAGGAGTAACAAAGACTTGGCTTGTCAGGAAACGTGGCGACACCTGCCGTGTGGGAGGCAGGCTTGATGAAGACCCAGAAGTGGCCAGTGGTGGTGTTCTCGCACGGCCTCAGTGCAAACCGCTCCATATACAGCACAGTCTGCTCCGAGCTGGCCTCCCACGGCTTTGTGGTGGCAGCGATAGAACACAGGTGAGGTGGTGGTGGTGGTGGTAGTGGTGGGGGTGGTGGGGGGGTGGTGGGATAAGACAAAGAAGGAACATATTGTTACTGTGATGGTAGTTTTTTCTTTATGCTGCAATAGGTGTACTAAGCCCTGAGTGTGTGCAGTATGTGTTTAATGAGCTAAGTATGTTAATATTGTTGGTAATGCTGTGTGTTCTGCCTGCAGGGACAGCTCAGCGTGTGCAAGTTTTGTCTTGAATGAGGAGGGGAAGCGAGAGTACATTCTGTACAAGATTTTGCCGCCTAATGTCAAGGAATACGAACTCAGAAGCCAACAGGTGTGTGACCTTCACCTAACACCTGTCCTTCCAGTGTCCCAGAATCATTTATACTCCAATCTCAGTAACAAAGAAATGTTGTCTGGAACACTTCACCTCAACACAACAATTACCACAACACAACAACAACAACTGTCACCTCCAACCACTAGTATTATAATGAAAAACAGTCACATGGGAGGAAGACATTTTTCATAACACACTTTCCTCCCTCTCAGATCAAGGTGCGTGTGGAGGAGAGCATCCGTGCCCTTGATGCCCTCCACAGGCTGAATGAAGGGAAGGCCAAGAATGAACTCCCCTCATCCTTTGACCTGGAGCAGCTGTGTGGTGCCCTTGACCTCTCACACCCCGTCATGAGCGGCCATTCCTTCGGTGGCGTCACAGCGCTCTCCACCCTCGCCCAGGATAAGAGATTTAAGTGCGTTCTTTGTGGTTTTCTTATTTTTTTAAAAGGAGATTGGCTCGTTTCTTGTCCTTAGGTTATTAGAGAGTGTTGGGGTGAAAAGTTATGGTTAGTTCTTCCTGACACATGTTTCTCGTCCTCAGAATTGGTATATCACTGGACCCTTGGATGTTCCCTATCAAGGACCAGGTGACAGAGGTGTGCGGGAATGTGACTCAACCCGTCATCTGCATCTCCACTGAAGCGTTCCAAGCCGATGCCAACCTGCAGGCCATGAGTGCCCTGCCACCCGACACCACCACCTTCGTCACCATCAAGTAGGTTCTGGCATTGTGCTGCGTTTCAGTGCTGTGTTGTGCTTTGTGTTGATTATACAGCACGGTGGTGTTGTGGGTAGTGTGCTCAGCTCATAACATGCTGTGGATAGTGTTAATCTATTTCTCCTTTCCTCTTTCACATATTCTCCTCTCCATTATTCCTCCTCTCACCCTCTCCCTCTTTATATTCTTGTCCATTATTCCTCCTCTCACCCTCTCCTCCATTGACACAGAGGCACAGTACATCAAAACCAGTGTGACACCCCATTCCTGGTTGGTAACATTGGCCGAGCCTTCGTAGGGGTGTACTCCCCCCTGGACGCACACACAGCCATGGACATCAACAACAGACTCATGCTCAACTTCATTGCCAAACATCTAGGTAAGTGGAGGGAGGCAGAGGGAGGGGGAGGGTGGGAAGGGTTAGATTAATTGTAAAAGGGAATGTAATTGGTGTAGATCTTTTGTTGCAATTTAGTTTTTGATAGTTTTCATGTTTGTTTTTATATTTTCAGCTGTGAAATGCAACCAATTTTTTTTTTCAAGTCTCAGTTGAGTTATGATGATACAGTAATATGTCTATAATCCCAGAACATACGTAGAGTCTCCATTATATTACATTATACTCACAATGTAGACAATGCTTCTTCCAGTATTCTTATTTGAAGAAAATCTACAGCATAAGTTGTACATTTCCTCATTAACTATTTTAACATAAGCTTATTAGTCGCCTACTAACCCAAAGTTCTTAACAGTAGTTTACTTTGTAGCTAAATTATTAACTTTTCTTTATATTAGTCACTGCATGAGAAGGACTTTTATTCCTTATCAGTTCATCATCCACATAACTTGTACCAAAGCAGACCTAACAGAACACTGGCAATGCTTTCTCAATGTTTTCAAATGTTTACATAAGTAGATGAACACTTTACAAACTAAGAACTGAAGAAAAAAAAATAGCCCTTGTTTAGGTCTGCAAGGTATTCCCTTTCCTATAACTTATCCTTGAAGATCTAACGTAGCTGCATGCAGGTGTGGTAGGGTGTGGCTAAAAGGGCTGGTCTTCCTCCACAGGTGAGAAGGGATGCTCCATAAACACCTATGATGCTTACCTTGAGGCTCAGCAAGAGAACATGGTTTCTGGTCTCTATGGGAAAGGCAAAGCTATGGTGGGCTGGGATGTTGGTTACCATTCTGTTTGACTCTTACCTTCATTATATCACTTCCTCCTTCACTTACCTACTGGTGCCTTGGTTACCCTCTGCCTGCTGGTGCTCCTGTCTCTTATCTTTTACCTTTCATAAACCTGATTCCCTATTTCATTAATGCTCTAATGGTTTCCTGGTGGTGGTGGCGTGGTGGTGGTGGTAGTAGTGGTGACATTCTGGTCTCAACAGCATAGAAACCATTATCTTCACTACATCTACTTTGTTTCTTGTAACACACACACACACACACACACACACACACACACACACACACACACACACACACACACACACACACACACACACACACACACACACACACAGTTCTCCAATCGAGTTCCTTTGCTTCACAGACGGACATTCACAGCTTTACCTTGACTGCAACTCTTTCCTCACTCATTGGAGGAACATGACCCCTTATGGTTTGTATGGGGCGAGGAGTAATGGTCTCTCCTCTAAGCTGTAGCAAAACCATGAGCACGTCAATGAGAGAAATAACGAGCAATGAGTATTTAGTGTAGAGAAGGTCTTTCCGTGTAGTGAGTATCTGTCCCGCCTTGGTGCTTGGATGCAGAGTGTGTCCCTAGAGGATGTACTATCATGCATTGATAACTTACAGAATACTTGTTGTTATTGTTTATAATGGTGCTTCAATACAAAGGGCATTGCAGTCTTGTCTCCTGGCCTCGTGGTGAAGTGTTGATGGGTTTCAATTTCAAACTTATCATCAGTATCATTGTTGTTATTGGTCAAGGCTGATGGAGTAGTGAAAAGGTGTTGCATCTAGGTCAGGGAATTATTGTTTCTTGTGTTCCTATTCAGACACAGTTCTTTCTGGTATTAAAATAATAAAGATAGTTCAGAAACTCAAAACTCAAATTTCAGATCATTACATTAGACAAAAAACTACATTGAACACGCCTCCCTCAGTGTTAGAGTTACAAAGTGTTATGTTACCTTCAGAGCCAGGTATGTAGAGTACACAGGTGCAGCATCAACTTTATATTGATGGTTCATTCAGTAAGGGAAGTAAGTGAGAACAAACAGTGTGCCTTAGAAGTATTACCATTATAGTCTTTCTTTTTGGGCATTAATGGAGTGGGTTGAGCAGCTAGCGGTGGGTAGCTAGTGACGGGCAGCGGGCAGGTGGGTGACCATCTTCAAGGTGGAGCTTACCTTGCTGCTATTGAGGTTGTTGTGCAATCATTTGTTTTGTGTATGTTTGTATAGTTGAAAGATTTATTTATCCAACACACTGGTTGATATTTTGATGTAGAAACAGTGGATATATAATATACATCTATACATGTACGTATTATATTTTTAAATGATATTTTGTTGATCTGTTTTAAAGTGAGTTTATTGTTTTATTTTTGTTCTTCTACATATTTTATAGAGTGAACTATACAGCACACTTCTAATGGTGTTTTTATTATGCAAAGATTCTACATTGTCATCAAATTCCTGCTTTGTGAATGCACTTTGCTTGTTTTATTTACTGTGATTGAAGGCAGACAAAAGATTTTACCTTTACCTTAATGAAATACACAAAGTACTGCTGCTCCACAAACAGTAATATTCTTTCTTTATAATGAAATAAATTAGAATGAAAATAAGAGCTAAAGTTTAAATGTTAAAGTCACTTGATGCATCCTTTTTCAAGTATTAATTTCAAGAAAAACAATAATATGGAGACAGTTCCTTCCAGATGTTTACTATTGTTAAAAAATTAATGAATGAGAACAGACTTAAATGTTGTTTGTGTTCCCTGAAGCAGCTCCAAGATGTACTACTGTTCCCCAACACTGCACCAACCTTGTACAATCTCACCCTCACCCTCACCACACCTGGCCAGTGTTGGGGCCTCGGCTCAATATGTAATGCAAGCCATACAAAAGAAATGCAGTTTGGAAGTAAAACAACCATATGTTTAGTACACTAGTTTATTGTATGAACATTTGTAACAACTGTACATGTTTCCAACCTACAATCTTCAGAGTAATATTATAACATTTCTTGCAATGAAAATGTCATGCCAAGCAGCTGGCACTCGTCCATGTAGATGAAGGCTTCAAGGTGTGGCTGGGTGTTTGGTTGCCTCATTGTGGTTGTGTGGTGCTGTGGTCCACCATAAATCTGAGGAGGGCCAACAGAGGCACAAGCTGCTCCCCCATCTTGGCACTG
The DNA here is from genome assembly GCA_029783475.1 of Metacarcinus magister. Lineage (NCBI taxonomy): Eukaryota > Metazoa > Arthropoda > Malacostraca > Decapoda > Cancridae > Metacarcinus > Metacarcinus magister. Next base: position 1,576,415 of record JAPQNM010000030.1, on the reverse strand, counting down.
ACAGGCACCAAGGGAAGGTCTATATGTGCTCGCAGCTCAGCCAGATTATCCTGCGATGAGAAAATAATGTTGATGTGACATTGTTTAAGGTGAAACTGGTGAAAATAGTTCACATTTGTTGTTTAGAAAATTGCATCTGAAGTGCAGAAAGTCTGAACTACAATGGCATCACACACACACACACACACACACACACACACACACACACACACACACACACACACACACATACCTGTGCTTCAGGAAGATCCATCTTGTTGGCCACCACAGCATGAGGCCTCAGTGACAGTCCTTTCTGGTACTGTTCCAACTCGTGCCTGGGAAAAGCAACAGGCAACAAAGATTCAGTCAAAACACAAATTATTCAAACATACAAGCATGAAGGAATCTGCAAGTGTGTGGTGGTGCAGCTTCCTTTTCCTTACAGTGCTCCCACCTCAACTCACTATACTTATAAACTTACATACTGCTCATGACCTAAGACAGGAATTAAACAAACTTGCATTGGACAGTCCATGGAATTGTGACTTACATGAGAACGTGCAGCTGTTCCCAAGGTCTGGGCTGGGCGGTGTCAATCACATACAGGAGACAATCACACCTCTCAATGTGTCTGAGGAAGGCAAAACCCAGCCCATGGTTGCGGTGAGCCCCTTCTATCAAGCCGGGAACATCCGCAACTGTAAGGTTTTCAAGCATAACACATACACCTGAGCTGATAGTTTTAATCATGTCAATTATAATGATCATTCAATCTCAAAGCCTTCTTATTTTTTTTTACCAATTAATGCATACTGTCAACACCACCTTGACCTAACAGCACCAAGCCCATAGTGACCTCACCTGCCAGCTGGTGGTGGTCACAGTAGTGTATCATACCCACGTGGGGGTTGAGTGTGGTGAAGGGGTAGGAGGCCACCTTGGGACGGGCACGGGAGATGGCTTGGAGGAGAGTAGACTTGCCAGCGTTAGGGAAGCCAATCTGGAAGGCACAGTTGACCGCTTATTAGAAGAGAGATGATACAGGTGAAATGATGTGTTCTCTGCTGCACTGTAAGCCTAAGGGATAAACTGTATACTAGTGCTGTAGCTTCATATTAAAAGTGTGTTGTGTGAGGCTGTGGCGGAGTGTTACTTTAAACATTCACACACACTCACCAGCCCAACGTCTGCCATTGTCCGCAGCTCAACATCGTAGGCAAAACGTTCTCCTTTCCCACCAAACTCTGCAACCTTGGGTGCCTGATCCCTGCAGAACAAGGCACTACATTAATATAGGCTATTAATAATACTTTGATGGATGTGCCTGTTTGTTTCCTTCCACTAATGACTATTCAATGTGTTCTCCACTAAACAATCACAATCAACCTGGCTTTTCAAGTGTATTCTCCCTTATTGAAAATATTAATCAACAATGAGCATAAAAAAGAGGGAAGAGGAACAGGTATCTATGTATAAAGTTAATCGTGCATAGAAAATGATTAATACGAGTTTAACTTGTATTAGTGAGTTACTTACACATTTGTGGTGAAGAAAGCATTACCCTTCCCTCCAGCTCCTCCCCGTGCCGCCACAAACATGCTGCCGTCCTCCCCTAAGCTGGCCACCACCTCTCCCTCCACCTTGAACACCGTGCCGATGGGAACCTGCAACACATTAACACACACTAGAATAGGGAATCGACACACTATCTGTTCATGTTAAACCTTTAGACACAGATGATAATGGAGAACACTTATGTGGATATTGCTAATGGGTAATCTGCATTTTATCTGGTTAATATTTCAGGTTTCAGACACATTAATGGAAGACGAAGGACACGACTCAATATCTCGTGAGTTAGAACTTGGTAAACGAACCTGAATAATTTTGTCTTGTGCGCAGGCTCCATGGCAGTCCTTGTTCTGTCCCGGCTTCCCCATGTCACCCTGGATGTAGGAGTCAAGGTGTGCAAGTCCCCTCACTCCCGTCATGGCCTGCAACACACAAACACAACTTTATTCCCTAGTGTAGAAGGAGTACACACACCCAACCTTGCTTCTCCATATCTTTACCTTGGAGTGGAATACCTGAGAGGGAAGTGAGGTGTCAGATAATGATGAATGTTAGTAATGAAACGCAGCAAGCTTCACTCTCACCTTAAATACTACGTGTCCTCCATTGCCGCCGTCCGCTCCATCCGGTCCTGCCCACTCATTCAAGTATGCACTGAGGAAGGAGATGCAGCCGTCCCCCCCGTCGCCCCCCGCAACCCTCACTTTGCGATAGTCAACAAAGTGACGGGACTGAAACACACATTCACTGCTAAATACTCTCATTCGTCACTGAGTCAACATACAATGACAACCTTACTCAACATTCCTCACCATTGTGTTCCCCTCCATACTAACCCTTGAGGCATCTGACTTGCTTTTGCTCCTCCGCAGGGGAATATACTTGTCTTGTAGCTTACTGGGAGGACACTCTCTTAGGCGCTTCAAGAACTCTTTGCTTGTCTCCAGCCACTCCCTCCTTGACTCATCACTGCTGCATCCTGTGGTCTCCTCGTAAGGTCTTAAAACATACCCTGGGACTTGATGGCCCTGTGTTGAGTTGATCTCCGAGGAACAGTGACGGATTACTGGGCCACAGCCTCTCGCCACGGCCCTGATCAGTCTCCCGTAACACAAGGGAAGGGCAGGTGGCAGCACTATTACTGACATGCTTACTTGTGACACACCAGGATTTCTGAAACACAAAAAGGTTCAGTGTAAATTATTTATTACAACATTTTAATACAATGACAAGATGGAGGTGTAGTATAAAATAGTGTATTACTTTATATATATATTATGTTATGGAAGAGCCACCTTACTGATCGTGAAACTGACACTCACTACCTCACCTCCACCCCAAGACACTTTTCAAGCTGCTGCCCAATCTGAGAATGTATCCTTTTAGCCCCCTCATCCGAGAGAGCCCCATGCCAGCTCCTGTACACTATGCGATACGTGTAACTCCTCCGCCTCAACACTGGGTGGCTGTACGTGCTCAGCAGACGGTAACTTTTCATGGCATCTCTTCCAATGTTGATGATTATAGTGTCAATTGTACTTTTGTCTTTAGTAGTATCAGAGATCAGTGCGCTATCTTCACCACCAGCTGCCGTTGATTCCCAGAAGCTGAGGTCGTATGTGTATTGACAAGGGAAGAGGCTGCACTGGGAGTATGTGAGGATGTCATCACTAAGGTTCACAGACTGTCCTTGTGCCCACACCTCATCCTCCTCCACACCACCACAGTGCCCGGCCAAGGCTGCCACACTAACCATGTAACACGTAACACTACTTCCACATCCTTGGCTCCCACTCAACCTCATCGGGCGTTCAGTGAAGTCTGTAAATGCAAACTGTCTAGCCTCTGGAGTGAATGAATGGCTGACGTTTCTAACATTCAGGGTTACAGTTTCAGACAAGACACTTTCCAACCTTGCTGTGTCTCCAGAACAAAACACAATTATAAGAGGCTCCACCTGTAAGCCTTGTTCAGAGTTAATTCTATAAGATGGATGACAAAATATGGTGTTTTCTGTAAGGTCTTCACATTTAGTAACAGTGTCACACTTCCCAAGACTCATGTGTTGTGTTTCCTTCATAAAGACCAACTTGTCTCGGCAGTGGACTGTGAGGTGAGCACTGAGTAACACCACCAACAAGTTATACAAATACCCGACAAACGAGGAAGTGTCAGCCATCACATCCCTCTGTATCTGAGTGTGCAGGAAGGATGGGAGTGTGAGGCAGCTGCCATCACACACTAACACATCCTCAGTGGCTCCAGCATCAAGTGGCTGAGGCGACAGTTTGCACACTTCAAACACAAACGTCAAAGCTCTGTCGAGACAGAAGGTCTTTTCCATTGACCTGTACCCGGTGGCAGAGTACCCGGCATAACTGTCCAAACCAAACCTTTCCACCGACCTCAAGACCAAGTGTGCATAGGAGGCCATCAACACCACCTTCCAAGAGTCATCCCAGCGCCGCACCACCGGGTCAAGGGTCACACCGGCCTGACCTCCACACAGGGTCACCACCACCCGCCCACCGCCCTCAAGCACCTCAACCGCACTTGGGAAGAATTCACGGAGAAGTTTTCTGTTTAATTCAATCCTCATTTTTCCCCCAACATGAGGAAAGTTAAATATAACGTGAGTGAACTTGAGGTGTCGGGTGTGCGGGTGGAGGTGTAGGAGTGTGCCATCCACGCCTAACACAACACTAACACCTGAAAACACACATGGCATTTAGTAACAATCAAAATCAAACGGAATAAAGAAAACTTGCGTTACAAAATCTGAAAGGAAAGGGAAGTAAAATTAACAATCACAACAGAATAATAATAATAATAACACACACACACACACACACATACACACACACACCACTACCATCCACACACCTCGCTGGGCCAACACTTCAACGTTCCTCTTGGCCCTCTCAGTTAGTTGGTCCTGCAGCGAGGTGGCCGTCAGGTGTATGCCGGCACACCTGTCCTGCTGACTGAGTGAGGTCACAAACGAGAAGTCTCCCTCACCGACAAAAAGCACTCGTGACCCCTCGGCAAACTGCATGTTTCTCCACCTGGGAATTAAACCATGTCAATTAGTGTGGAAATAATAAAATTTTTTCATATTCAATTCATCTTTGTTATATGCTGAATGTCCTTATAATATTTTTTTTGTATATTTAATTCATCTTTGTGTAATGCATAATGTCTATATAATACTATTTTGAGTCTGTAATTCTTAATACTTCTTATAACAATCTCTCCTTTATTTCTTTAACACCTGAATTACCTGGCAATAGATGGATGTACAGATATACTTATCTTGCTTACTTACTTATGAATCATTAGGAATCAGTACGAATCATTTACATAAAAAAATATAAATTAATATCAAAATATAATACAACAGACATGATGAAATAATGACTCACCTGAGTGTGTGTTCACCTGTAAGGCCTCATTACCAACACCTGAGGGCACGCAGGTATACAGGTACAGGTGAGGGGAGAGAGCAGGTTAATTAACACAGGTAGGCAATGTGGGGAAATAACAGATGTAGGAAGAAAGGTTAATTAAGGAATGGAGGAAGAAAGGGTAATAAGAGTTTAATGTAAAGGGAGACGAGGAGACAAACCCGAAGTGAGGGAGGACCAGAGGGTAATTAAGGGGGGGAGGGGGGTCATCAGCTGTCTGGTCACGTGACTCAACACAACAAACTCACTTTACTCAGGACATTTATTAATTGTATCCTCCATGGTATTGAACCCTTTTTAAACCACCCTTGAACCTCCTCCACTTTATCAATGTTTATGTTACATACTCGATCCACCTTCCCTTCCACTACTTATACAGGTTCCAATCCCCTTCCATGATCCCTTCTTCCACCACAGTAATTAAGGCTCTAATCCCTTTCTACCACAATTATAAGAGTTCTGATCCTATTTCCACATCAGTTATAAAGGTTCCGATTTCTTTCCTCCGCAATAATAAAGGATCCGATCCTCTTACACCACAGTCCTGGAAAACAAGGTTCATGCATCTATACTAGGAACTTTCGCCATTTTCTGGAGGAAGGTGGAGACAAAACCCACCTCTTTGACCTGCTGTGGCCTGCGTAGGGAGTGCAGGTCAGCCCTGAACCTACACCATGACCATCCTGCCCAAGAAGAAGCCCCAGCAGGCCTCTGGGGGGGCGGAGGGGGAGGCTGGGGAGAGTAACAGTACACAGATGACTATGGGCCCCCTGCCTACCCACCTGCAGGTAACTAGTCAAGGGTAACTTAAGGGGGGGAAGGTAACATGGTGATTCAAGTTGTGTTCATGTTATTTAAGTTACGTTACTGTTATCTCCACGCTGGAAGGGGTGAAGGGAGGGAGGAGTGGTACTTGATGTTTTCACGGACGTACAATCAGTTTCCAGACTTTTTTCAATATAGTTTCCAGACTTACACTACTGCTTCCAGGCTTATAATTCAAGGTTAATCTTTATAACACGGCCTCCAAACCGATGGTAATAATGTTAGTTGTAATACACAGGATACTTACTGTACTGAACATATGTGAAGGTTTTAGTGAACGGTCACAAAATAAACTGAGTCGAGAGGGCTACGCCCCCCTGACACCCTCAATTCAACCTAACCTGAACTAACTGGATACCCCCAACGACACAACCCTAACCTAAACTATACTAATCCAGGGGGCTATGCCCCCTCGAAATCCTCCTCCTACACCTAATTCTTTGAGGTGTGTGGACTTACAAATAGAACAGTATATGTTAAGTAAGGCATCGACCGTTCACTAAAACCTTCACATAGGTTCAATACAGTAAGTATCCTGTGTATTACAACTATAATTATTACCATCGGTGCGGAGGCCTTGATATAAAGATTTACCCAATTTCCAGACTTTCAATACATTGTTCAATACGTTGTTGCAGTTTCCAGGTTATTTCTATTACTTGTTAGGATCGTATTAATAATGTAATAGAATGGAAAATATAGTATGTCATCTATATTTTCTATTTAAGGAAAAGGAAAAATAGGAGTTGGGGTAGGAACCCAGTAGTCACCCTCAGGAGAGTGAGGATTATTCATTGGCTCAAGTTCATCCTTATCACCTTATCATCCTCCCGTTCCTCACAGATAACAGATTCAATACCAGCAAAACAGGAATCAGCTAGACATAATACTTTTAACTTGTACTCTAAGGTTCAGTCCTTGGTACTTGTTGGTTCAAGTTAGGTTTTGGTTAGGTTATCCAAGGTTAAGTTAGGTTTTGATTATAATAGGCAAGGTTAAGTTAGGTTTTGGTTAGATTAGCCAAGGTTAAGTTAGGTTTCGATTATGATAGGCGAGGTTAAGTTAGGTTTTGATTATGATAGGCAAGGTTAAGTTTGGTTTTGATTATGATAGGCAATGTCAAGTTAGGTTTTGGTTAGATTAGACAAGGTTAAGTTAAAAAGAATGACAGTACTTTTACGTACATGTTTCTTTGTCTTGTTTATTAGAATTATTGCTTTAGAAAATAGTGGAGTAGTAAAAGATGCCAATCAGTAATTACCAGAAAGTCTTGTACATTCTTCAAAGTTGATTATAATGCATTTTAATAACATTTTGGGACTTGTTATCAGTCTCTGTTGTTATTATTATTATTGTATTTCCTTTGTCTGCTAACATCAATACAGAGAAGGTCAAGATAACAGTTAAGAAAGATTACTGTTCTCTGAGACTACTTATTTAATTCTTTCATTAATATCATGTTACCATTCTTATATTGTTCATGCTCACATATACTTATCATATGCAAAGGTTAAATATATATGTGAAAGAAGAATGCTAACAAAGAAATATACCAACTAAATGATCGTGTAATGTGTTTGAAATCCACTGCAAGGAAGGTGGAAAGAATCACGGCTTTAATACTTGATAGAAAGACACTCAATCTACGGAGCTGCTTCAAGTATTAAGGAGAGGAGAATTGGGAAGCTGCGTGTCTTGTGTCCACTCGTAACTTAAGTCATTCGTGTTTCTTCACTACATAATATCTTCCTGTATTTGTTCATTCGTTATTTCTTGTCTTATGTATGTGTGCGTGAATTTACTTGTTCCGTTCCCGACACAGGCAGGGGAAGGCACAAGCCGGGGCACCCTCTACCTATCCTCCCAGTCCCCTCCGCCCTGCTGGCCCCCACCACCACCCTCAGCCACACCCAGGGAGGAGAAGCAGCGGCCCTCCCTCACCTCCCCCTCCCACTTTGAGGACACCCATGAGAGCGGCCCTTCCCACAGCAAGCGTCGGTACCGTGCCAGCCCTCTCAGGTGTGTGGAAGGGTGTGTATGTGTGTGTGTGTAGCCTGGTTAAGGGTGTGTGTGTGTCACCTCTCAATGTGTTAAGATGCAAAGGGATAACGAGTGGCGGCAATAGTTTAGTTTATTTGATTATATTCCTTACTTTTAATGGGTAAGAATAGGTTCATGGTTTTAGAAAGTGTGAGTGTTAGTAATGATGTGTTGAGTGTTGAGTGTGTTGTGTTGAGTGTTGATGTGTGTTGTGTTGATGTAATGTTGTCTCCCCTACAGGAGTGTGAGGCCCAAACACAGGGACCACCGGGGCAGCACCTCACCTCCTTACCCCAGCACCAGCAGTGGGTGGAGTGTGGCCCCAGTAAGCCACCCCATCTCACACTCCCACCCACACCCACACCCACACCCTCACCCACACCCACACCCACACCCACACCCACACATCAGTGGCTCCATTCCACCAGCTCTCCCACCTGCACACTCTCCTCAGGTGGGTTTATTATAAAAAAAGCAAGAAAAAGACTTGATTTTGTATAAAGTATTAAAGCCGTGATTCTTTGCACCTTCCTTGCAGTGGATTTCAAACACATTACTGGATCATTTAGTTGGTATATTTCTCTTTTTTTTTTTTATGTTTTGTGTGTGAAATAGCGAGTCATTATTGGAGGTAAAACAGGTGAAGGGAGTGTACAGGTAACGGATACTAATGAACCAGAAAGAGTCAAGGGAACGGAAGATTATGGAATGAGAAACACAAAGAGAACAAGTTGATAGAAATGTTTTTGTGGAGATTTCTGTCCTGCTTTACCTATTGCATTGAAGATAAAGGTTGTTATGTTATATTATAAACACCTGAAACACTGTACTGAGGGTTAAACACACAATTAAAGGCAGTGTTTGCATCCTCCCGGCAGGCTGGACCATCGCAGGACCCGGAGGAGAATGACCACAGCGGCTACAACAGTGGAGACGAGTATGAACCATTCGGATGGAACCTCACAGCAGAACAGTGGGAGGAGGTGAGTGTGTGTGTGTGTGTGTGTGTGTGTGTGTGTGTGTGTGTGTGTGTGTGTGTGTGTGTGTGTGTGTGTGTGAGTGGGTGTGTGTGTATGGGGATCAGTGGGGAGACCAAAGGAAAGGGAGGGAGGAAGATAGGGAACAGGATAGGAGGAAGGGAAGAATGGAGGGAGATGGAGGCAGTATGTGTGTATGGGTGTGTGTGTATGTGTGTAACCTAGCATTAGTAAGCCTGTCATACTCACAATAGGTGTCATTATCTTTGTGCAGAAGGAGCGAAGGTTTGAGAAGAAGATGAAAAAGAAAGGACTGATGATCAAGAAGATGCGAGAGGATGGTGCGTGTCTGTTCCGTGCCATTGCCGACCAGGTGTACGGCGACCAAGACATGCACAGCAGCGTACGCAAGAACTGTATGGACTATGTGGTGAGTGTCTGTATGTATGCGTGTGTGTGGGTGTGGGTGTGTGTGTGTGTGTGGGTGTGTGTGTGTGTGAAAAAGAATTGTATTGGGTGTATAGAGAGAGCAGGATAGAGAGAGACAACAAAAGAAAGGAGACTAAAAATAATAAAAACATTCGTCCTTCGTCATTTCAGGCTCGTAATGAAGACGCATTCGCCCCGTTTGTCTCGGAGGATTTCCAAACGTACGTGCAAAGGAAACGGAGAGATGACTGCTTCGGGAACCACATAGAGCTGGCGGCCATGTCGGAGATGTATAACCGCATCATTGAGGTGTACTGCTACAGTGTGGGTGAGTGTGTGTGTGTGTGTGTGTGTGTGTGTGTGTGTGTGTGTGTGTGTGTGTGTGTTCAGGGGTCAAGGGAATATTAGTTTTGTGTTATTATAAAACTAAAAGGAGTGAAAAGACACCAAACAGCCTTCACTACATGGGAAAAAGAATAATATATATGAAACACTTAATATCCTGATCCTCCCCATTTAGCTGTCATTGTCCTCTCCATACTCCTCTAATCTTTCACCCTTAACCCCTCTGGTCCAGCCAAGTTGCACCCAGCACTCCATTTTCTAAACGCTGATTTTGCTCGATTTTGACTGTTTTCACGCTGCCCTCACTCTCAACCTATATGTTGTACTGACATAGAAATTGTTTATTACTTTCCTTCAACTCCTCTTCTTTCTAGTGGTACCATCCCCATGTCTCTACAATATATAGTTATGTAGATATGATGAGTTGAAGGAGACACTGTCTGGGTGTGTGGAGAGGTGATTGTTCGTGCAAACGGAGCGGCTGTAGCTTCATACTAAAATGTCCTAATTCAATGTTTGTAATTCAGTGAACAGCTGCCAAGGCACACTGGTGGTTTTCACTTACAAAATAATCAATGTATTATATTCCAATTCCTCCAGTAAAAAAAAAATAATAATAATAATAATGATAATAATAATAATAATAATACAGTATCTACCCCTGGAACAGCGAGAACCTGAATTGCAGTGTACAAGTGAACGCAAAAATGTACTGAAATGTACTAAAATGTCCTAATTCAATGCTTGTAATTGAGTGAATAGTTGCCAACGTACACTGGTGGTTTTTGCTTACAATATAATCAATGTATTATATTCCAATTCCTCCAGTCGTGGTGGGCGCTGAGGGCGGGAGTGTGGTGTCGAAGTCAGGGGTGGCGCACTGGGCTGGCTGGTGGCGGCCAGTGGTTCTGACGCGCGCAGATCACATTCACGTGACTCAGCCATGGCTAGGTTCAAGCAGGAACTGAAGGGCGAGCGGAGCGTGGGCATGATAGCACACACTACCCCGCTGCGAAGCAAAATCCGCTTGAGGCAGATCTATTTGGCTAAAAAGTAGCTATGATGGAAATATCCGTCTTCTTAATCCTCCTTTAATTCACGTTGTCCTCTTCATCCCCCTCTAATCCTCCTCCTCGTACTCCTCTAGTCCTTCTCCTTTAATATCATTCTCCTTGTTGTTGCAGAGCCAATCAACAGTTTCCAGGGCAGCCTCCAGACAGACAACGAGCCGATTCGCCTCAGTTACCACATGGGCACCCACTACAACAGCCTGGTGGACCCCTACAAGGCCACAGTGGGGGTAGGACTTGGACTCCCTGGCTTCCAACCGGGCCAGGCCGACAACAACCTCATGAAGGAAGCTACCAGGCAGAGCGAGAATGTGCATCTAGAACAGGTGTGTGGTGGTGGTGTGTGTGTGTGTGTGTGTGTGTGTGTGTGTGTGTGTGTGTGTGTGTGTGTGTTAGGTATTACTGTTTGGTGTGTGTTGTGATTTTGTTTGGTAAAAAAGTAAACTAGATAATCTCTCTAAAACTAACTAAAACTAAAACTATTCTCTCTAAAATTAACTGTAGCTACTCTCTCTAAAATTAACTGTAGCTCCTCTCTCTAAAATTAATGTTTCCGCTTCAGGCTATGTTGGAGGACAAGATTCGTGCCACAGACTATGAGGCTACGAGTGAGGCCATCGAGGAGCAGGTGGCCCACGAGAGTTACCTGCAGTGGCTGAGGGAGAACGACCAACGCTCTAAGGGACAGGTAAAGGCTCTACTCTCTCCCCTTCCCTTCCCTTCCCTTCCCTTCCCTTCCCTTCCCTTCCCTTCCCTTCCCTTCCCTTCCCTTCCCTTCCCTTCCCTTCCCTTCCCTTCCCTTCCCTTCCTTCTCTTCTCTTCTCTTCTCTTCCCTTCCCTTCCCTTCCCTTCCCTTCTTCCCTTCCCTTCCCTTCCCTTCTCTTCTCTTCCTTTCCCTCCCCTCCCCTCCCAGTGCTTGTAGTGGTATAGGAGTGTATGTTAGATGGTTTTATTTGTTTAGGTTAGTGTAAGGGTGTTGGTGTGTGGAAAGTATGTTGGCACAGATTGAGGAATTGTATGAGATCTGGATGTGGAATTAAAGCCAAGAATATCCAGGTGATGTGAGCTGAGTGGATGGTAAATGTAATATAAGTTTATGTAGAAATGTTTGGTCTGCCTAGTAAGGGAGAGGGAAGGAGTTGTGGAGTGGTGGTGGTGGTGGTGGTGGTGGTGAGACGGTTTGGTCACCTGGAGAAAATGTGTGAAAGTGAAAGGAAAAGAAGGATGTACTAGAGTGGAATAGCTGCTTCAATACAACATTGGAGTATGAGAGTGAGAGGAGAGGAGAGTGAGAGGATTGGAATATACAATGATGATCAATGAATAATAAAAATGTAATAATTCCACCTCCCTTCCCCCAGCGGTCCCCCTCATCCACCTCCAGCACCGAGCCAAGTGATCGGTGTCCCCGGGGGCGCTCCTCCCCCCTCCACCCTACACCCCCGGCCGAGGGCTCCTCCGACACCTCCCGCAGCTCACCCCGCTCCTCTCAGTGTTCAGGGGAGCCACCCAGATTACCCCCCCGCGGCGCCACACCCGCCTCCCCCCGGGGACCCTCCAGCTCAAAAGACACCACCACCACCACCTCCAGGCCTGACCATGACCCTGCAGTGCCGGGCTCATCCAAGGACCCGATGCCCTCCTCCTCAGGGCACTCAGGCTCCATAGGGGAGTTCACAGTGAATGAACGCGCATCCTTCCTCAACCACCTCCCACCACACATATTTGGTGAGTTGTGACCACACCACCAACACAACACACCCCCCCACACACACACACACACACACCTATACACTGTACACACTTGCTTCTTATTACATGTGCTCATAACACAACACAGTTCCATGAAACATTTTATATATACCTAACCTAACCTTCATCACCATCACTTCCTTTGAGTATAAGGTTGTGTTAGTTACTCTCACACCTTCACAGGACTGACACTATATAACATTATGATATACCAATAACCACCACTAATGTGAAGCTCCTCACTCACCTGACCCTTACCTCGCAGGACTCAGTGATTACTCCAGTGCTGAGGCTGACATCTTGGCCCAAGTGCTGGCGGCCAGTCAACAGGAGTATCTGGAGACCCTCAAATCACGTACCAAGGATGACACAACAGAAAATGCACCTTCCTCCTCCTCTGCTGCCTCCTCCTCCTCCTCTTCTTCCTCCTCCTCCTCCTCCTCAGCCATTGCCTCGTCCTCCTCCTCCTCCTCCTAACACTTCCTCCTCCTGGTCTCCTCAGCATTCACCTGCAGTTCCCAGTGTGCATCTGTAGTCACTAATCTCAGTTCTATGGCAACTGCATCCAGCACACAAGTTTGCCACATAATTACCTAACCATTTATGTGTGTGTGCGTGCGTACGTGTGAGCGTGTGTTTGCGTACGTGTGAGCGTGTGTGTGTGTGTGTGTGTGTGTGTACTTCATGGGGATAGTTGCTGAATGTTACATTGTCTCTTTACTCCTCCCAGTGCATCTCAGGATAGAAATGTTCCTCTGCAATGTTATGCAAAATCAAAATGTACTTCTACCCTTCCCTACAGAGCTATTCAAACCACATTTGTGCTTTCTGATTGTTTTTTTATTTATTTATTTTTTTTTCATTCTCAAGTTGAGTTGAGTAGGATTCCAGTCTGGTGTTGTGTGGAGGGGCGTGGGACGTGGGGTGGACAGGATCAGGCAGCACATGCAGAACTTGGGGTTGTGCCAACGTAGGAGTTACTTGCATTTAAACTTGACAATACTCACAGCTGTATGAGTGGGAGGGTTCTGTTGCTGCCACCAACACCACACACACCACACCCTCAGAGGGAATTGAGTGTTAGTGTGGAGGCATGGAAGGTGCTTCTTAAAGGCAAGGTGGTCACGGCTGCACACAGCTGGTGCCAAAGGTTGGGATGAGCTTCACAAGTTGATCAATGGATGTGGTTTGAATGCAAACAAAATTTACAAATAACAAAGTTTAGCCATACATTGCATTTTTGAACATGTTTTTGATGTTTTTGTTTTTTTTACTTCAGCAGTTATTCCAATGAAGTGCAACTTTGTATTATGCATAAATATGCACATTTCAACTAGGCATTTACATCACTTTTATTGCTATGTTATTATTTTGCAGGTTGCCGGGCGTAATTTGCTCGATGAACCGTTCATTTTGCTTGCGAGTAGTGTGCTTCAGTTTAGTTAGTGTGGACGACACGTTGGAGTGATGTTCGCACCGTCACCGTCACCTTCATCATCATCACAACACTGCTCATCATCATAAGCTGAGGCAGGCCCTTGGGTCTTAACCAATCAGAAGACTGCTTGCATAAACAATTATTTTAGTGACACTGAACCTGTGATAGTTGGGCAGGCCTGGCCAGCACTCTAATTACAAAACAATGACGTGTTCACTCGCTGACAACACACCTAAAGTTACCCAGGTGTACGGGTTGTGGTGTTCATATCAATTAACACTTTAACACAAAGTGAACTAATAAGATATGTTTTTAAAATCCATTTACTGGAACAATACTGAACATAAACTAATAATACACTTGTGCTGAATTGTAACCTTCACACACTAAGGGTTTTGAAAAGGTGTTGTGTGCCACAAAGGCAGGAGGATGGGCACTGTGGGGTTGAGTATTGAACCCATGTTTAGTGGAGCCTGTACAGTGTACACCACCACCACACCTCCACACCGTGCCCCCACACCACCAGCATGTGCCCTCAGTTCAGTACCCGTTGTCCCGGTGAACAAACACCACCACCTCTACACCAAGCCGTCACAGAAATCAAATACCTAATGTAAACTTGCATCCAATTTATTTTATTGTTCAGTTCAACTTTACATTTAGCAGAAACGTAAAATTGCACCACAGTTTTCGTTGGTAGTTGTGTGAGTGGGTGGCATCAGTGCCTCACCCATGAGGTAAGCAGGACCAGTGCCAGGCTTGTGAGTGCCATCATTCCTTTTAACAGTGTGGAGGGATTATTAAGTACATACTTTGCACAATATCTTGTAATTGTGGACAAGTAATCAATGTATCAATGATCACATACAAGCATCATATCAAGAATTCTGCAATAATTTGTCAGATTCACGAATGTCAGCAAAGCCAAAGCCTCAAACATGTAAAATGAAGGTTTGAAGTGTATACACAACTTTAAAGAGAGTATTCCCAGATGCATGTGTTGTTATAATGTTTTGTGACTTGGTATGAGTCCCTGGTTGGCTGAGTGGTGCCTGGGCTTGTCTGGGTCCAGGGTTCAGTTGGCTTCCTGTCAGGGGTTCATGCACGGCTCAACTTTAAGGAAAAGTTCCCAAATAATTTACGATGTATAGTATTACTGTTGATTTATTCAAAATTATTTAGTTTACTTTAATGAGAGGTGGGAAATCAATGTAACTTTGAGCCTTCTGCATTAGGTTTAAAGAAATGCAAGAAAAGGTGATAAAGAAATGTTTTGGCAATAACATGAATCTGTTTGTGTTTTGTTCAATAATCATTAAGCAATATGTTTTGGTTTTAAGGATGTGTTGAAAGAAAACCAAAATCTCGTCAGTGATTTATTATTTTTTATTGCAGGGATAAGAAGTTAGACAATGAATTGTAGTATTTGTCAAGGCATTGACATTATAATAATTAATAATGTTGAACACACAAGTTACGCGAATAACCATTTTCCTATGTAAACCAATCCATTTATGTCCACACCCACACCCACACCCACACCAGACATCAACACACTCAACACCCGGTGGTCTGGTGTGTCTTGAAACATTATGCAGTGTAGGTCATTAATTCATGTAGTAATTTTAAAACACATACATATACACACACACCAGGAAGACATGTTAGGTGTAAGCTTGATACACATACATACACCTCCCCCAGAAGACATGTAAGGTGTAAGCTTGGTACACATATACCCCCCCCAGGAAGACATGTTAGGTGTAGGGTTGGTACACACACACACATTCCCCCGGAAGACATGTAAGGTGTAGGGTTGGTACACACACACACCCGGAAGACATGTAAGGTGTAGGGTTGGTGCGCGAGTCCAGTACAGGGTAAGGGTGTGTTGGTGGTGTGTGATGGGCTGCACCAACGAGGGGAAGGTGAAGTGTGTAGATTAGGTGAAGGGAGGAGTGCCAGGCTCACTGGTGGACACTCACATCATCATCTCACACACACACACACACTCTCCCTCTCTTCTCTCTCTCTTTCATCCTCTCCGCTCCCATCTCTATCTCTCTCTCTTCTCTCCTCTCTTTCATCCTCTCCGCTCCCATCTCTATCTCTCTCTCCTCTCCTCATTCTCTCTTTCATCCTCTCCGCTCCCATCTCTATCTCTCTCTCTTCTCTCCTCTCCTCATTCTCTCTTTCATCCTCTCCGCTCCCATCTCTATCTCTCTCCTGCTCTCTTCTCTTTCTCTCTCACATTCCCTCTCCTCATTCTCTCTTTCATCCTCTCCGCTCCCATCTCTATCTCTCTCCTGCTCTCTTCTCTTTCTCTCTCACATTCTCTCTCACGCACACACACACACCGTTTACATACCAGTCCCATACACCAACACCACGTCTCTTCTCTCCACACTGAGACGCTGTACGAACAATCAAAGTGATCACTAACTAAGAAAGACAACAGAATTAATTATTAGGTGGAGGTGAGGTGAGGTACTCCATCTAAGTAAGGTTCATGCAAGTGTGAGGCATTGTAGAGTAAGGCAAAGGGTGGGTGGTGGGTGGGTTGGGTTCATCAAATGGTGCTAGGTTGAGGAAATGACTTGTTATCCCATGGTAGTGCTTCCAAACTGACCTGCTTCTGGAATACAGTCATCAATTGTGTATATCTTTTAAAAGTTTCCCTTCTTACCTAAACTAAACTCAATTCCAAGTGAATTTGTATCCACATCTTACTGCTTGGACCTGTAGAAGCTAGAAGTGGATAAGTCTCGCTCTCTTTGCAATAAATAACTACGTTTTGTGATTTTTTGTTAAGTATTTCATCTTTTTGCAAGTGTAAGTGATATGAGTGATGGCCTTGGGTGTACATATTACTTAGAACTGTTGTGATAACTTTGCTTCACTAGCTATTTAGTGGTTAGCTCAGGCTGGAACAACACTCAACACTGCACACACCACACCACGTCAACACAACACAAACACACTCACGAACCACACGTTGGGATTCTTACTCTACTGTAGGACATGGTGGGTGTTGTGCTGTCGTGCTGCCCATTCTAACTTATCCGTGACTCTCCTCTCATGAGCTGTGGCAACAATTACATCACAGTTCATCGTGGCAAATGTCTGGCATTATTGCAAATATTGACAAAAGACTGTGGGTTCATGAAACATTTATCAACAAACTGTGTTCATACTTGGCGACTGACACTTTTTTGTATTTATTTAACTTGATAAATAAAAACATCTTATTGAATTTAGGTTAGATAGTCGAGTTAGGAATATGCAAAAGTGTACAGATTCCTTTAGTTTCACTCATACTGTATTTATGTAGTAAATTCATTAAACATTAAAGTCTCAATATGCACCAGTGTGTTTAACTTGAAGTCCATCCCACACCAGTCCTGCCTCAAGCCTGCACCTCCTCTACACCCCAGTCCAACGCTACACTACCAGTACTAACACAAAGGTATACAGCAGTAGTGTCTAATGTAATACTGAAAATTGTGCCATTACCAAAAAGTAATGTGGAAGAAGAAATCTCAAAGAAAAATGTTAAAATTACTTCCTATATATAGTCAGGTACAAGTGTATTAATCACCATTTTACTCACTATGTCTTCATTACTACAAGTTTACACTACAGCTACAAAACACTACTCTCTCTCTCTCTCTCTCTCTCTCCCTAGTGAATAAAGCCAAACTTACATCACTAGTTAGTCTAAAGGAATATTTACTAATACACCCAACACTACAAATTGAATTGACTTTAGCATTAAGAGTGAAAGACTAATTGTGGTCATAAAGGGAAGGATGAAATTGAGGATGGAAGGTAAGTAATTAAAACGTTAATTCTAGTTACAAGAGAGGAGACAGAGAGAGAGAGAGAGAGAGAAAGAACAAGAGGTCACAGTTCATCTCCAATAACCCAACAGACATCACACACTAACCTAATACGTGGATAAAACACAACTTAGTCTGCTGAGGACCTTTGGAGGAGTATAAATGAGGGGGGTGGAGGTGAGGTGAGGTTACTCTTGTTTATGTAGTGGCACCAACATGCTCAGGTTAACCAGGTGCCTCATGGTGGGGCGGCCGTGGGGACAGTTCCATGGCTGTTCAATCTCCCCCATGTGTGTCACCAACTCCTTCATGTGTTTGGGCGTGAGAGCCGTGCCGATCATGATAGACTTCCTGCAGGCGCGGGAGGCAAACATGGTCCTGACGCGTGACGGCCTGCACATGGTCCCGGGGGAGTCTGACAGCATGAAGATCAGCTCCTCCACATCACCTCGGCCAAACTCCCACCCACGGCTGACAGGCATGGTGGTCAGGCTCACCCGCCGCCCGACTGGCTGCTCATCACGCACTAGGAATTCATAGCCGTTCTTGCGGAATATTTCTACATTGTCTAGGAGTGTTGCTTCACCGATGGCCGTGAGTTCCAGGGTCTGAGGGGCAATGAGGCGCTGGTTCTGAAGGACGTAAGTTTGCTGGAGTGTTTCAAAGTTGTATTTCTCATCAGTAGCGTGTTGGTCAATGATGAAGAGGTCCTGGCCAAGCCGAGTGATGATGAAGCCAAGGTTGAACTGACCAAGAATCTCCATCTGAAACAATACAATACAAACAAACATTATTCACGGATATATACACACACACACACACACACACACACCATTACATACAACTTCACTCAAACACTCACCTCAGCAAACATGTCCTTGGTTATTTCCTTCCTCAGTTCCTCTTCTGCCGATACGTTGTCTGTGGGGGAAATCTTGGCCTTGAATCTCCTTGTAACCTCATGTTTGTCCTTCTGGCGTGAGGTTCTTTGTAGTTTCCTCTTCAGAGACTTGATGTCAAAGGGAACCAATTTACACTTCCTGTTCTGCGTTGTGTCGTTGCTGTTCTGTTCTTCCTCCTCGCATATCATCACCACCTCTGGAGCCTCACCACCATCACCATCATCACCATCACCACCATTACTTACACCATTCTCACACTCTTCCACACTCCCTTGGTCATTGTTCTGCATTCCGTCCACCATCACCCCCACCTCCTCGTCATCCACCTGTTCTGTTGGTGATGTGGAAGGCTTCACGTCAACATCTCGGTGCCTTTGTGTAGAGTTGTTCCGTCCTGGAGTCACTCTGGCGGTGGAGAGGAGACACTTCCTGGCCTTGAGGTTATTTAGGAAGTCACTGGTGGTGGTGTGAATCTTCCTGCAGCTGGAGGAGGACGGCACTGGCACTGGTATACTGGCCCTCTGTGGCGTGACCTTGAAGCCAGAGCCCATTCCTAACACCAGTGAGGGAGGGTGATGTGTGACCCCCATTCATGAGGTGACTTGATGGTTTAGAAGGCGTGTCATCACAGGTCAATGGTGATTCATCTTTAACCACGTGACCTAATTCAGTGTGACCGTTTGTAGTGCCTCCTGCGTCACACTCGTTGGTGGTGTTGGTGTTGGTTGAGTCCAGGTGGCCATTAGTGTGACAGGTGACACTCTGATGCAAGGTAGGTGAGTGTAGGTCATCATCATCATTATCAGTCTTCATGTTCTCAAGAGTCTCCCTGCACGGCTCTTCACCTTCACCTCCCTCCTCTTGACTCCCTGGTTCTGTGTCCATGAGTGTGTTCCCTTGTGAGTCCCCCTGTGTGTCCTCCTTTGTATCCCCTTGTGAGTCCCCCCGTGTGTCCCCCTGAGTATCTCCTAGTGTGTCCTCCTGAGTGTCCCCCTGTGTGTCCCCCTGAGAGTCCCCTGGTGGTCCTGGGGAGGGTAATGGGTACACGCCCTCAATACACAGGTCTGAGGCTGGGCTGGTGTCCCCATTACTGGTGTGCTGCTTCTTCGGGGACTTCTTCAGGAAACTCATCAACTTTGGCTCTGATGAAACAAGGAGAACATAAGAACATAATCAGGCTGATGAAGGTAAGAGAACATAAGAACATAAGGAAATAATTAGGCTGCAGAAGGCTAGTTGACCTACACAAGGCAGCTCCTAACACTTACCTAATGTTTACTTCATCTATAGTATACTGTCTTACTCCCTTTGTTACCTAATTCACCAGTACCTGTTTATTGTCTCATTCTAATGCTATCCTATACTTTCTGAGTTTATTTTATACCTTTCATGACTTAACTAACATTCCTTCAGGAGACAAGAATCAACGGTTTGCGAACTAAACTAATATTACAAGATACTTATAATCTTTGATGGTGTCCTTACATTTATTTTTTACCTTTCATGACTAACTAACATTCCTTCAGGGGAGAGAATCAACGGCTTGCGAACTAAACTAATATTTCAAGATACTTATAATCCTTGGTGGTGTCCTTACGTTTATTGTCAGAACTGGATGTGTTAGTGTTACCCAGGGAGAGAGGGCGCTTCAACCCTGTTACTCCCGAAGGTGTGGCAGGCTGAGGAGACCTGAAGGAAGGGCGACCAAACCTCTGAGCAAGGGCGGAGAGCTTCTTACTGCTGGCTGAGGAGGTGCTGCTGGTTGGGGTGGTGGGCGTGGTGGGGGTGGAGGGGCTATGTGAGGGTGTGTGTGAGGGTTTGATCCTGTGTGTTGGGGTGAGTGATGTGTTGTGCATGGAGTATGTGCTGGGGATGTGTTGGTAGAGTTGCATCAGGGAAGTCTATGAAGGAAAAGAAAGAAGAGAGAGAGAGAGAGGGAGTGAGTCTTTAAAATTTCTACACGTAACCAGAATCATAAAAAAATAATAATAATAAAAAAAGTAATAAAAAAACAATAAAATAAATAAAATCATGCTATATTTCAAGTCCAAAATCTTCCGTTAAAAAAAAAAAAATATATAAAAAACAATAAAATAAAATAAAATCATGCTATATTTCAAGTTCAACACCTTCCATTAATTACTACCTTGATGGTGGCGAGGAGTAGTCTTTCATGGCACACCAGGATCTGCCGCTTGTCT
>JAPQNM010000030.1:1513079-1550579 GCA_029783475.1 Metacarcinus magister | reverse complement strand
GTTATGAATAAATCATTATCACATTTATTTAGTTGAAGTCTACTATGTTCTTTGAGGAGTGAGAACATGACCACGTAATCAATAATTGGCCCCAAGTCAAAGAATGCAATATTATCACGAAGCATTCCTCTATTTGTTTATATATTATTGATACGTGTTGATATATACAGGCTACTTCATAATGACCCATCAATTATCCTTTGCAGAGAGAGAGAGAGAGAGAGAGAGAGAGAGAGAGAGAGAGAGAGAGAGAGAGAGAGAGAGATACCCTTTCTTTGTTATAATTCCTACACACAACTGACTGTAGTAATTATAGTATTACTTTGGTTTTCAAGAGGACAGCTTATCACACTACACTAATGTCCAGTTTCAAGGTCATGACTGCCTCAGATAGAGTTTAATAATAGTTACATCAAATTATCAATATCTCACCTGAAATAAGCTTTTTGTTCAAATCTTCCTCACACACACACACAGCAGGATATCAGGCATTGGTAATAATAATAATAATGAGACTCTGTGTATAGTTCAAGCCGTAATTATTACATATATAGTACATATACCAGCTGAGCTGATGCATACGTATATACATTATCCTAGTAATCTCAAGGGTGGGAGGTGGGCTCACTGGGAAGAGTGGATCTTTGCAATATTCCATGCACGGTATAAGATACAGGTGGAAAGTATTATGAAGGTGAGTCCAATGAGATCACAGGTAAGCTCTCGTAGCCTGGGACACACACACACACACACACACACGTTTTATGTACATAGAAGGGGGCTGGAGAGTGACTGCCCCCCCCCACCACACACACAAATACACACACACACACACACACACACACACACACACACACACGCCATAGCCTACAAAACACACCCACTATGTACACGCCAAAGTAATGAGAATCACAGGAACACATGTTACAATCTGTCGCTTCTTTTTTAATTATATATAAAAAAAAAGTTCAGTCGGTCTCAGTCTGATTGTCCGATGTTTTGTTGTGATGTTGAGAAACGGTGATGAGTCTGACCAAGGCTTCTTAACTCTTTACTCTTCCTCCTCCACCACCACCACCACCACCACCACCACCCAGCCTGGCCTTCCACCGTGCGTCCACAGATGATTAACGAGCATGACTAGCAACGAGTTACCCGGGGCAGGGGCAGGGGCAGGGGCTGATCACCACGCCCCGCCCCGCCACCCTGCCCCGTCCCACAATGTTATACCCTGGAATGTGGACTTGTATTGCAAACTAAACATGCTAATCGCCCAACAAAACTTCTGAGTCGCATTGCCACGCTAATGTAAATTGAGCTTCACCAGAAATATCACAGGCAAAGTCTCCTTGTAGCTGCCCCCGCCCGCCGCCGCCGCTGCAGTGTCTCAAGGTGAGCTCCTGAGACACATGATGACGGCCATGATCTTGACGGCCGGGCCCAGCTTGATGTGGAGTAGAGTGACCAGGTCATTCTGAGTCATCATGAGCAGTGCCTCCCCGTCTATCTGCTGCTCCGTGAACACTGCCTGCACCTCCTCACACCCGGGGATGCGACCCACCAGCTCACCCACCTGCTCAGGCACCCACGTCTCTACCTCGGAGCGACGCGCATCCCCGAGTGGGGCCGTGAGGTGGCGGTGGCGCTCCCAGGAGTGTGGGGGCGGCGGGGCGGGGTGGGGCGTGTAGCCGGGGTTGAACACAGACTGGTGCACCATCATGTCCACTCCGGGGTCAGGCTGAGGCGGGGGTGGCAGGGGCTGGGGTTGGGGGAGGGGGCCTATCATGGGGGCCTGCTGGGGCTGGGTGGAGGTTGATGGGTTTGTGGGGGTGGGGGTCATGCTTGGCTGTGGCACACCTGGGGGCAGGGTGGGTGTGGGTGGGCCCGTCATGGCCAGCACGCGGGGGTCATCAGAGGCCAGCTTGGGCACCTTCTGGGGTCTGTTGGGTTCCGGGGGACTGAGCTCATCAAAGAACTTCCTTCGCTTCCTGATGCGTTTCTTCTGTCCGTCAGACTCGTCCATGTCGTTGGCAGCGTCCTTGGCGGCCCCACTCGGCCTCAGGTCCAGGTGCACCTTGGGGGGGCCACCCTTGCACTTCTTCCTCTCTGGAGGAGGCTGGAGGCGGTCTGCTATGAAAGTGTCGGGGTCCTTGGTGAGGTTCTGCAGGGAGTAAGGGCAGCCGTAGGCGGTGTGGTGTGTGGTGTACACAGGGCCCTTCACATGGCCCACACCCTTGCAGCCGGGGGTGCCACAGCCCGTGCCCGCATCCACGTCCTCAGCCTGCTGCTCCGGGGTGAGGGGGGGCTGCATGGGGTGGCAGGTCTTGGCACACCATGAGGGGGGGTGCAGGTCGGGTGAGTCGTCGTCCATCCACAGGTCGTACTCATCCCCCCAGCCGTCAAAGTGCACCTTCACCTGGTAGTCCTGCAGCTCCACCACCGTGGCAACTCGGATCAGTGTGGGGTTCCTCCTGTCCACACTCTCCACCTTCATGCCCTTCCTGAACTCCCTTGGAGGCCGGGTCTTGAATGCCCTGGCCGGCACCGCCATGGAGTTGGTCTCCTGGAGGTACTCGTGCCAGTTGAAACTCTCCGGGCTGGGGTAGTTATTGGGTGGGTGCAGCACCACGCCGTTCTCTGCACACCATCCCACCGGGTGGATGTACGGGGAGGACACCTCGTTCCACATGTCGTAGGCCTTCTCCCACCCGTCAAAGTGGATGAGCACGCGGTTGTCCAGCACGTCGGCCACCGTGGCCACACACACCCACATGTTCTTGCGGTCCTCGGCCTCCAGCTTCATGCCCACCCGGAAGTTGTTTGGGATCACCACGGAGGGCGCCACCTTGCCTGCAAAGGCCTGCCTGGGTGCTGCCTGAACCTTGCAGTGTTCCAGGTAGGCCTTCCATGAGAACCCAATCACACCAAAGGGAGGCTCCAGCTGGCGGCCGTTCTTCTCACACCATCCGGCTGGGAATATGTTGGGTGAGTCAGCGTTGATCCAGTAGTCGTGGTGCTCTGAGTAGCCGTCAAAGTGTAGGCGCAGGCGGTGCCCTATCACCTCCGCCACACTCATCACACAGAACAGGGACTGGTGCAGGGGGTCAATGGCCTCAAGCTTCATGCCCGCACGGAACAGGTTACGCCCGAAGGGGAACGGTTCCGGCCACAGCTTGAGTGGAGCAGCCTTGGCCAGGCCCTTTGCCCTCCCGCAGTGCTCCAGGTACTTGACCCAGGAGAAGGTGTTCTTGCCGTCCTGCCAGGGGTGCTGGAAGCGATGGGTGGCCAGGCCCTCCTCCTCCTTGTCGTCCTCGCTGCCCCCCGCCCCGTCCTCCCCCTCACTCTGGCCCTCCCCACCCTGGTCCTCCTCCGCCTTCTCACTCTGACGGAGGCGCTTCCTTCGCTGGCGTTCCTTCTCCTGACGCAGGCGCTCCTTGCCCCACTCCAACTCACGGGCATCGTGCTCCTGAGGGGAAGGGAAGCAGGTACATCAGTGTGTGTAACAACAGGAAAAGTGGAACAATAACTCAATAAATGAACATCAAGTGTACAGGAAAACTTATACAATAGATATAAATGAAATAGTACAGTATAAAAGTAAAGCAGCTCTCTTAGCACATCTTCCCTCTACACCCTCTCCCCAACACACACACACACACACACACACACACACACACACACACACACACACACACACACACACACGAAACACTCACATCCCCGCAGGCCGTTGAACAGAAGCTGCTGTCCCTGAAGAACTCTGAGCTGAGGCCGTAACATCCACAGTTTTTACAGCAGCAGATGTCATAGGATTCCCTGGATGCCTTGTTCCCCTGAGGGTCTGAGTCCTGGGAGTTGTCTGAGAAGATATCCTCGTCCTTGACCACGTCCCTGTAGTTAGGTTTGCGTGCGTGGTGCCGCGTGGACACCTCCGCCTTCTTGATCTGCTGTATCTTCAGTTCCTCCAAGTCTCTGTCCTCCACAATCTCCACCGCGTTGAACTCATTCAGCTTGAACTTGAGTCCACTCCCATCAAGCTTACCCACCCCGTCCTCCCACTTCAAGAGGTCGGAGAACTTCACCACCTCGGGCTTGACGTCCTCACCTCCCTTAGTGGCTTGTGGCTTGGCTAGGAAGGGTGGTGTCCCCTCATTCTTGAAGGGCGGCACCTCCACCACACCATCCTCCACCTTCACTTTGATTTGGTCGTCCAGGAGTGGGCTGGCTGTCCTTGAGGATGGGTGAGTGTTGGTGTTGGATGGCAGGGTGGTGGGCCTTGTGGTGCCTGCCTCGCCCCCTGCCTCCCTGTCACTGCTCCCTGCCTTTGTCCTACTCTCATCACCCTCCATACTAAAGTTGAGAAGAGAACTTAGACGGTGACAGTTGTGGGCCTCCTTCTCCTCCTCCTCTTCCTCCTCTCCTTCCTCCTCCAAGGCATTCCCCAAGGTGCTGACTGCCCTCTGTAGGAGATCCTCTTGTTCCCTGTAACATTGCCACTAACATTAAGGGCTTGACACGGAATGCAACACCAACACCACCAATCAAGGGAATTAAAGCTGCTGATAACATGCTATCTGATAAAGTTTGCCAAATGATGATAGCATTGATACGATTTTCATGATGATAACACAGGACAACAAGGAAGGAGTGATAAAGGAGGAGGAGAAGGAGAACAGATCAAGGAGGAGGAAAAGGAGATGTATAAGGAAAAAGAGAAGATTAAATAAGAAAAAGTAGAAAAATGAATAAGGAAAAGCAGAAGAATGAATAAGAAAAAGCAGAAAAATGAGTAACGAAAGGGACAAATACAAGAGGTAAGATAATATAGTAGTAGTAGTGTGAGTGTGAGTGAGTGTGAGTGTGAGTGAATGTGAGTGTGAGTGTGAGTGTGAGTGAGTGAGTGTGTTAGTGTGTGTGCTCACCTGGCATGTGTTACGGTGACATCCCTCAGGTGTGCCAGAGAGTCCTGCTCCGGCACGTAGCTGGACACTGGCTGGAAGGTGGACTGTGGCACCGGCACCGGCACACTCACTGGCACTATCACCGGCTCAGGGAATCTTGAGCGTCGTC
Organism: Metacarcinus magister; assembly: GCA_029783475.1. NCBI lineage: Eukaryota > Metazoa > Arthropoda > Malacostraca > Decapoda > Cancridae > Metacarcinus > Metacarcinus magister. The sequence continues at coordinate 1,545,509 of JAPQNM010000030.1, read as the reverse complement.
GGCACCGAGCCCGTGACGGAGACAGTGACAGAGCCGCTACCCACGGCATGTGCCAAGGCAGTGCCAGCCACCACCTTGGCCGCCTCCTTCCTGTCCTCGGTCCTCTTCCCGGTCTGGATGGGCCGGGCCTCACGAAACACTTTGGGGGGAGGGGGGGGGAACGGATGTCATCACCACACATCTAACCACATTAATTACTTCCACATTACTATTTTCTACTTTCATTACTACCACATTCATTACTTTGCAAATACTATGTCGTTCCATTCCTCCTTTCTGGGAATATATAATGCATTCAAAACAAAAACTCTTAATAAAATAATAATAATACTAATAGTACTGATAGTTACACTTGCCATCCATCTGTGTTAGGTTGTCGGTCTGTATCTGTCCGTTGGCTATCTTGAAGTTGATCATGTTAGACTTGTTCTGTCCCAGGTTGAGTGCCAGCATGTTGACAGGCTTGGGGTTACCTGCACACACACTGCTCCCCTGCTTACCTCCACCCTGGGGGAACACACGGGGGAGGGGAGGTGAGGCAAGGTCAAAACTATAACTAACAATATCAACATCAACATTACAAAGCCTTACACTGTTTATATCCACGCATTCATTCTTACTTTCACTCATTAACAAATCTTTCACACACATACACATACATACACACACACACACACACACACACACACACACACACACACACACACACACACACACACCTTGCCCGTGATAATGCTGATAGTTGCCCCACCAGTCTTGCTTAGGGGGCCGGCACCCTTGGCAGCCGCAGGGGAGGCAGCCTGTAGGAGGAGGGGCTGGGGGGAGGAGTGACCGTCCTTCTTGTTATTATTACCACCACCACTACCACTGTTACTGCTGCTGTTACCTACTCCACCTCCTGCCTGTAACAATGCACTGTACGATAGCACGCCCTTGTTGCTCCCACCTGTCCGAACCTGAAGAAGGACAGTTTATTAGAATCAAGTACTAAATATGCATCATTCACCTTCACTCTTGTAACGACCAAGGTGAAGGAAGGTGACGTATAAATCCTTCACTAAATGTATAATGGTGATGTTCTTTATAGATGTGAGTTGATTGTGATAGTTTGCCTTTACCTGAGAGAGGGGAATGGGCACCAGGCGAGGGGACAGGTTCTTGCCGGTGGCCGAGGAAGGGGAGTTAGCCTGAGGGACCTTGGTGTGCAGGATGACAGGGGCGTGGGGGGAGGTGCCCTGGGAGGTGTTGGGTCTCAGTACAGGGGGAGCTGACCCTGTGAGCCCCCCCCCGCCACCCAGCACAGTGATGGTGGCCGTGTTGGGGGATGAGGCCGGTCGGGCAATTCCTGTAAAAATATAACCTAAGATAATTTCCTTCCTTCCAAGTCTTGGTCTTCTCGTTACATCTATACTTTCTTATTTATAGACACCAAGTTTTCCTCTCTAGTGGTCAGCGTTCAGGCATGTGAACCTACAGTCCCGGGTTCAATCCCCCAATATCCGCTGACCAAAGACTACCCAAATTGCTGCCTGCCATACTGTCCTCAGACAGGACTTACAATGTTTATATGCATCTGAGGCTCTAGCAGGAATAGCCTCTCTAGTTCTCAACATATTCAAGAGAGAACGTAAACATTCGAGGCGTCACTATAAAAAAATCTAAAACCCTACGCCAAATAACAGGCAAGAGGCAAGTCCATCTTTGCCTCCATAAAAGCCTACAGGCGCCAATGGTTTATAACATAGAAAAAGAGAAAAAAAAACTTACCCGATGAGACCATGACGTTGGTATGAGCCTTGCGTACAATGGGTGTGGAGCTGCTTGACTTGGCGGCCATCGTGGTGACCGGCGAGGCAATCATTGGTCTGGGGGTGGTCACTGTCATGCCGCCGCCGCCGCCGCACCGCGTTGGCGCCACACTCACTGCTGTGGCCACTACAGGTCGGCTGGTTGCCATGGTGACGACTGCAGTGCTCTAGGGGTGAAGGGTGGTGTGAGTGTGGTGTGTGATGTGTGATGTGTGGTGTGTGGGTGTGTGTGTGTGTGTGTGTGTGAGAGGTGTCGTATAATGTGTTTTCTTATGTGTTGAAATACTATGTGATTCCCTGTTGTCGTCTTTTCTTAAAATTATGTTTAATAAATGTGTCTTCAATTAAATGAGTTTGTGTGTTTTTTCTCCTATGTTAAAAAATGTCTTTATATAGTGTGTAATTTTTTCTTTTCACACTTCAAAATCTTCCCAGCTTCCCCCTTCCCCAGGTAACCTAAAAGGAGTCCTGAAAGGGTGTTGTCCAGCAGGTAATAAGCAGGGAAGTAAGTAGTTTGTAACACTGAGGTAATCACTACAATCTGCTGCCATAGTCAACAGAGTGTATAGGAACAAAAAAAATAAATAAAAAACCACAACACATAAAGGGAGATGAACAAGTAATAACAACACACAGGAAACACACATACAAAACCAAAACAAGTTAATAAATAATAAAAAAATGAATAAATAAGAAATACTAAACGCACGGTATATCATCAGCGCTAACTAATACATTAATAATCACAATACTTACACCTCCACTTCCACTGTTCCTGCGGCCACCAACAGGGGGCCGTGAGGTGGCCACGGACACAGCCGGCCTGGATGTCCTCGCTCCAGACCCCAGCACGGAGATGGAGTTGAGTTTGGCCGTCAAGGGGATGAAGTGTGCCGGGCCCGTGCCACCTCGGCCCCCCACCAAGGTTGCCACCCGGCCAGTCCCATCACCTGTCTGGGGGTGGGGGAGGCTCAGGTAAACCAACACATCAATGCAAGGAAGGGGTAAAGGAATGTAAAGGAATGTAAAGGAAGGCACGGGTCATGTCTCGGGTAGGGAACATAACGGAGATGAAGGTCAGTTTAAACATCAATTCAGGTTAACGGGAGAGTTGATTTAATGGATTGAATAGAATAGCATGCAGTGTAAGGGTATGTGAAGGTGTGTGTTGCCGTACAGTACACACGCAACACAGGTACAATAAAACCACCACCACCACCACCACCACCATAACCTCACTCACACTTACTCTATCCTGCTGGAGTTGAAGGTACAAGAACTTCTGTGGTTCCTTACTCTTGGTATCTACTTTAGTTGGAGGTTTTTCCGGTAGAGGCTGGTCAGCCATTGTGGCTTCTACATCCCACGCTGAAAAGGGCAAAAAAAAAGACATTAATACACCTATTTGAATACTTTAATGTCTATGATGTAATTCTATTTTTCTAGCACATGTAACTAAATCTTTAAAATCATACATATGCACACACACACACACACACACACACACACACACACACACACACACACACACACACACACACACACACACACAGTCATCAAAACTTAAAGAAACACAAATAAAAATAGCAATATCCATCACTATAATTCTCAAAAATCCATAATGATATTTATACTATAACCTATAATTCACACAAACAAGGATAATATAAAAATAAAAATTCCCCAGGTATTCCCATTAATCCTAAATATTTCTGGAACACAATACAATGATAATTAACTTACATTACACTAAATAAAACAATAGATAAGTAGATATTGAATAGATTTTATCACTACCAAACCTAAGTCAGTTATAAGCTAATGTCTCTTTCTTCATATTTTCTTTCCCAATCTTTTCAGTTCTTATAAAACCACAACACACTCTCTAAGGCAGACATACAACCTGAACCAAACATAACTCATTCAAATACAACAAACAGACATAACTCATTCAAATACAACAAAACATAACTCATTCATAACAATAATTAACACACACCATTCAATGATAAAAACAAATATAAGTAATAAATCAAAAAGCAAATAAATAAACTGACATTTATAATCTTCCCATTAAAGTAAATTAAATGGGATATCAAAAAACACATCCATTTGCAATAATAAGACATTTTCCAATCCCACTTAGACATTTAAGAATCCTATTTAGACATTGTATAATCCCACTTAGACATTTTACAATCCCATTTAGACATTTAAGAATCCCACTTAGACATTTCATAATCCCACTTAGACATTCTACAATCCCACTTAGACATTTAACAACCTCACTTAGACATACAGGTAAATCCTTAATTAGCACTCATTACCTATCATCTAATCACCAGTCAAGGTTAATGTCTCATACAATACAATGGTCCTATAGATTGCTTAGGCCTATCAAAAACATAGTGAAATAATACACCATCTACCAGTACATATATAGACCAAAAATTATGTTAGGCCTAAAAATAGGGTTGAAATACGTGTGTGTGTGGGTGTGTGTTATAGGAATTTAATGTATAATGAATAACGTGAAAATACAGTACTTAAACCTTATATAATTAGTAGTTTTAACGCATTATTTAACTCAATTGTGTATCAGATAATTATAGTTGGTTTAGGTTTAGAAGATAGTATACGTTTTAGCGTGGAATTAGGAAGAGAAAACACACACACTATTTCACTATATAAACCACTATAACCTAACTACCACAGAAACTATAACTACAAACCCATTAAATAGTTATATAACAAACCATTAACACCCATTATAACCATTAGATCACTTGGGTTTACGTATAATTAGGAAAACAGACACACACCCTAAACCACTATAACCTAACTACCACAGAAACTATAACTATTAACCCATTAAATACTTATATTTCAAACGATTAACACCCATTATAACCATTAGATCACTCGGGTTTACGTATCATTAGGAAAACAAATACACTCATTACAACTATTTTACTATTTAAACCATTATAACCTAACTACCCTTGAAACTGTAACAACCAGGGGAATAATAGTGATATAACACACCGTTAACACCCATTATAACCATTAGATCACTCGGGTTTACGTGTAATAGTGACTACAGAGAGGCACCTTACTCGATCCTTTTCATTTCTTTCACTATTTTTAGCCCTTATAACTAAACTACCAGACAAACTATAGATATTAATCCATTAAATAGTGATATAAGACACCATTAACACACATTATAACCATTAGATCACTCTGGTTTAGTTGTAATAGTGAATAATGATAAATAAAAGTCATACTACCCGCGACGAGAACATCAGCTGATCACGATTTTCTTCTGTCCCTTCCACATTTAACACAAAAACTAAGTGGAAACTCACTCCACTTGGCATACAACACTTATAATTTAAGGACAAGACCCTAATGATGCTAAAACGAGGCCTAGGCAATTGTAATAAGGTGTGTATGTGAAGTTATTAGGTCAAATAATAGAAGGGAACGCTCACCTCTCTCCACCTCTAGTCAGTCTGGGGAGGTAACTAGAACAGCCTAATGCTACCCAGCACACTCCATTTTAACCATTTATAACCTTATTTAACACGTTTCAATGGTGGAAATAGATCATATACAATCTTTAAGGTGTATTCTATTAATATGGAAGTCGTAGGTTGCGTAATACAGGTGTTATTGTGGTTATTGAAGTAATTAGAACAGCCCCATTTTAACCATTAGTAAGATAATTCTACACGTTTTAATGGTGTGAATAGATTTTATATAATGTTTAAGGTGTATTATATTAATGTGGAAGGTGTGGGTTAGGTAATAAAGGTGTTGTAGTGGTTATTGAAGTGGTTTTATCAGCAGACCAGCGAGAGAATGGAGGATCTTTCTTCCCTCTTTGGGCTTACAATCAGGTTTTTCTTTCCTAATTACTCTATTACCTTACTCTCATCACCTTTACCTGTATTAATTACCTCATTTAACCCCATTCGTTATTATACAAAGCTAGTGTTACATTCAATGGCGTTTAGGTCATTTTTTAAGACGTATTAAATTACTTTTATTCTTCTGTTTTATTTCTATTTTCCTGGCGATGAGAAGGAAAACATGTTTGGTATTTGTGTTTAAAAAGGTTTATATATCCTGGGAATGTTGTAAAAGGTGATGTAATTGGCATTTTGCAGGTAAATTGATTATGTTCTATGACCTGTAGTTCTTTCTTATAATATTAATGGATGGAGTCCTTTGTGTTCCTTATTTAACCTGTTTAAGATATCCATAGGTAATTATAGGCTTATGTTTCCCTCATTAAGTATGATTAATGTTCTGGAAGGGATTAGAATGGAAATAATCATGGTTGTTCTGTGTGGCTTGGAAATGTTATACTAATTTAACGTAAAACAGAAAGACAGACTCAGTATGTATAATGGTTAAGGTATAATTATAATCTAGTAGTGTCATTCTTGCTTTTGAGATTGTGAAATGGTATGGATAGGTTTTATTTCATTGTGTTTTGAGGATAAATATATAATTGTTATACTGTTCAAAATGCAATGACTGCTAGGATCAGAGATGCCAACCTGACGCATGGTAGCTGTTTTAACGTGTTTAGTAAGATTCTAAGACAATTTATCACTTTAATGCAACATATAACACTCGTAGAAATATAATTACACTATATATTATTTAATCATGGCGTAAAATCATTATAGAAGAAATATGAGAAAAAATATTTGGTCTGCCATACTAACAAAGGGAACGTAATATATAGACATTTTCAGGGATTTTATTAATGAATGAGTTGAAGTGATTGTATATAGTTTCATTTCGTTCAGTTATCAGCCATTAATCAGCCATGAGCCAAGCCAGCAAGACATTAATAGCAGCTGGTCAAGGTTGGCAGCACTGTTAATATGGTTTTCAATACGCGCTGGAATGTTTTACTTTCTTTCTATTTTTAACTGATTTCCACATAACCATTAATGTCTGGCAGCTGGCATCAGAAATATTAGACCTAAAACTTATTAATTATATAGGAATTTAGGTTTATATGAATACCATTGTTTGCAAAAATGTGGATTTATGCTAATCATCTTTTGTATAAATTCGACAATGCTTTATCGATGAATTTAAAAACAAGATGATAATGCATAGTACATAAAAAAGATAAATATTGACGGTTTGTTATAATAAAATTGAGTTGATATGTAGAATGTAAGCCTATATACACCTGCTTTCACATTATATTTATCAAACCTCATGATTACTTAACACAAAGTAATTTAAATGTCTACACATTAGTATTTCAACATTATTTTTTTCTTATATACGTTCATTGGCAAATATTGAACATAATGCAAGGAATAATCAGATTTTTTCGTAACAATGCATCCGGTCCTGTTATCGGATTCCATGCTTGGCTTCATTACATTATTTTTAACACTTCCAACCTACACGTCTTCAGTGATTTATTATTTGATTATTATAAACAAAAGTATTTTATTAAGGGATATTACCACTTTTGTGTTTGCATTATGTTTATTCAGTTTTTTTTAATGGCATTTCCGCAGCCAAGCCGAGGTCAAGCCAGACAGACGGTCAAGGCTGCAAATGTACTATGACCTACTTTTTTTTCACTCTCCTTCTCCTGTAAATGTCTTAAAATTACAAACTACAAAATCAATATAGATTTGTAATATCTGATAACAGATTTAGTTGGAAAGAGGATATCGTAGATTGTATTTAATTTATATTCTATGCGCATATATAGAACATTGAAATAAGCTTTTGCTTTATAAATTAGTTAGATTAATATGATAATAAGACAATAATCAAGATAAGTATTATAGAAAAGTAAAACCAGATTGAAATAACGATAATAGAAAATAAGAAAAAAAATATTGGAACCTATAAATTGGCGCTAAATTTGATTCATCTTATGTTGGCTTCCTTGGACACTGAATTAATATTATAAAATAAAATCCATTACTTCCACGCTGACTTTATGATACAAATGCTATACTTGCTCATACCAAGTTTATTTCACATCATGATATATACATAAATACAAGATAAATACCATGAACACTTTACCTTCCTTTTCCAATAGACTATAAGGCAAATTCATCAACAATATTAACACACTAGCCAACAGGAGTGTATAGAAGCATTAGGAGACTCAGAGGTTTGAGCAGGAGTCTGAGTTCCCTTTAAAATGACCTCAGAAGTGACCATGACCTTGACACAGGCCAGGGGGGGAGGGGCATGACCTAACCTGACCTGGGAAGCTTAAGCAACACGTGACAGTCAGTAATCAGGAGTCATACACGGAAATATAATAGTCACCTCTCCATGGTTTCAAAGGCTCCATTCCACCGTTTATAAATACTACATATAAATAAGTTTCATGATAATAGTCTATTCATTAATTAATTTATTCATTTATTCTACACATTGTCGTAGTATAGTAGTATCATCATTATCATCATCATCATCATTAACCTTCCTTCCTTCCAACCTTTCACCATACAAAAAATAATGTTGTATTTATTTTTATTATTTTTTCTCCTCAGCTACACACACACACACACACATACGCACATATATACAACTACCATGGCTGTATGATGCTACTCTAAATAGTCAGTAATAATAGCATTTAATCCATCCGCGACTCTTTTATATTCATCCAAGACGCTATTGATTTATTCACTAAGAGCAGCGCGCCCCCTCCTTGCCCCCTTCCGCCCCCCCTGCAGGTTATTGTGGTGGGGAGTGGGAGGCTAGGGTCAGAACAGCTGCACAGAACAGAACAGAACAGTAGCAAGGCAGCACAACCACCACCACTGCCTATAGGAAGCTGCCATCAGTAATATCTCTCTCTCTCTCTCTCTCTCATAAATACTCTGTCCAATTCAACATAACATCACACAAACATCTAACATTCATTACTATCTCTGTTCTTCGCCTCCTAAACAAACATTATACTAGTTATACACATTACTCTCTCACACACACACACACACACACACATACATACATACATACAAACAAACATACATACATACACACATACACCTCATCAAATACTCCAATGTAAAATAATTCACACACACTTTCATACGAACTCGCGCAAATGAAAATGAAAAAAATCAAGATACATGTTCAAAAAATAAAAAAGAAGTGACATCATTATGGGTGTTTTTAAGTTACCTATTAATTGAATACTATATGTAAGTGTTTGTCATGAGCTAAACCAAACCAAACATTACCTTATCACATACATAAGTACATACATATCTTCTAGTAGCAGCCTCCATGCATTCACTCTCTCTCTCTCTCTCTCTCTCTTTATAAATTTCACTCTCCATCTATGTATATCAATTGCAGTACATAGTTTATCTTCCTACATAGTTTTACAAAATTAACGTTATGATTTGTCTCCTTTTTTTTTAGCATAACAACATATTGGTTACGAAACAATACCTAGAGTTACATTAATTTGGTTTTGTTTATCTATATCAGTTTTTAGGTTTCCTTCTACATTTCCTCATTGAGCAGATTTCTGAGTCAAACAATAAGAGTGAAAGATGCCATGACTTCAAACAATTACAATCATGTCATCTCTCTATACATATTTTTTTGGCAGTACCTCTACTTTCCTACCTTAACTTTAGTCATTAGGTACTGTGGGGTTTAAATTTAGCCATCATGGTACTACTGAAAACTTGAATAAAACTGGACCAAAATAATGTTAGTCCCACCTTCCTCCCAGTACAGTTATGGGCGAGGCTCCCACATAGCATGGAGGTGTTGGGGTGGGCGTGGGTGTGGGTGTGGCAGAGTGTGGCACTGGTGGGAGATGTGACACAACAATGCACCTCCTCACTGTCTCATCAGCACCACACTCAAGGTGAAATGCCACACCTTAGAGAAAGACAACCAAATAAAAATGCAATTAATATGTTCAGAGTTCCAGTGATAAAAACCTGAAATTATTAATGGATACCGTAGGATCACGATGACCAAATTCACACCAAGAAAACATTTGCAGGAGTGACAAGGTGTTTCGGTGACTCGGTACTCGTGAATGTAACACTTTTACGAGGCTCCTACAGTAGTACAATGACAGTCTTACACGCAGACACAAGGCGGTCTGTGACAGAGTACACCTGACACACCACACAGTGAGACGGGAGCAACACTAGGAGTAACATGCGCTCTACACACACAGGTTCTCAACACTTTTGATTCTTGACACACAGTTCAATGGTTTCAACCCCAACAAATGTAGTATTATAATTCTCAACAAGACCTGGTTTCATATTTTCTTTGTTTTGTTAGCTCCCCAAATACTACAGTTCAACATTTACATAGTTCACACTCACTCACTCTCTCTTTCTCTCTCTGTTCACATTCAGTAAGTTCACAAAATCTTTCTAATTGTCTTTCATCAATTTTCATTTACCTGAACATAATCTATCAGTATACAAAATTTCCGTCTTCTTAAAAATTATAACTGGACATCATCATCTCATCTCTAACATTTGAATCAACATTATTTATTCAGGTATCAGCTAATACCCAATAGTTTACTAACTTCTTAAATTTCTCCTGAGGGAAATTGAGGGAGGGACTACACCATTATCACGAATCTGGTTCTATTGTTATCTGGTACCTTATAATTTTTTACCATCAGCAGAAGGTAAAAAAAGAAAAGGTGGCCTGACACTCCACCAAAGTGACCTCTTCATTTGAATATGTAAAGGTCAGGTCAGTGAGGTCACGAAACTGTCAAAAAACACTTACAGCCTCGTCTTATATATATATTTTTTTGTGTCTAAACAAGAAGCACGTTATTTGGACTGTAACATTATCTACGCTTCACTGTTATTATGTTATCATGACCTTACTCTTAGTCTGCAACGGATAACTAAAGAAGGGGATTGGGTCAAGATTCTACGAGGTTCCTCTCCCATGTTAAGATTATGAGATATCAGGCTTGGAAGTCGATGGAGGAGTAATACTATTAAGGCAATACAGGAATACACATACCACTTGCAACACTTTGGCCTCATTACTACTACTGATGATGCTGCCGCTGCCTCGGACCCTCACCTCACCTACCTACCTCCACCCACCATGCATTACACTAACCTCACCAACCTCTCGTCACACGCATCACCTCCTCGCCAAACTACATACACACTCTCACATACGCACACAAACAAACACTTCGCTAAATCGTAAATAAATAAATTGATAATAATAATAATAATAATAATAAATAAACATGTGCTATTATATCCGAGAAGTTACAAAGAATACATGAAATGAAATAAAAGTAGATAAATAAATAATAATGTAAATACGGAATGATAATGACATAAATTCACGTACAGTACTAGTATAACTGATTCCTCTTGACGTTTTTCAAATGTTTCATCATCATCCGCAGCCATTTGTGTCACTCTTTCAAAGCCATACCCTCACACACACACACCCCTTCATTAAACGTCCTACCAAGTACTAGTATATTAGAATGCATAGTTTGGAAGTAAGTGTTCTGTCTAAAATTAACATACAACTAATAAATGCTCACTTTTAAACACAAATTAGACAGGGAATCAAATTATATAAAAAAATTACCAATACACACAGAGGCATAGAATAGAATAGCAACTCATTTCTCTACACTAAACTATTTCAGATAATAATAAAAAAAAAAAGTCTTCAGGATAATTCAAAACAATGATACTAAATGGTGAGATTCCACAGGGAACACATCAACAGACTAACAGTGCAACTTTGATATGAACGAAAGCAAACTGACAGGATTAACCACACACTATGAAGCACAATAATAATATACTGGAGTGCGGTAGAATGTGTTCGGTGCTGTCTTAAGAACTCTATAGCTGTGTGTGTGTGTGTGTGTGTGTGTGTGTGTGTGTAGGTGTAGGTGTGTGTGTGTGTGTCTGTGTGTGTGTGTGTGTGTGTGTGTGTGTGTGTGTGTGTGTGTGTGTGTGTGTGTGTGTGTGTGTGTGTGTGTGTGTGTGTGTGTGTGTGTGTGTGTGTGTGTGTGTGTGTGTGTGTGTGTGTGTGTGTGGGCAAAAACAACACAGGAACACATACAATAACACACTCTCCCTCCCCTTAGTGCAAAGCTTCCTCCTTCCCCTATTGCTGCTGTCTTGGGAATGTGTTTTGTCTTTGTGAATAATAATAATGGAATGTGCTGGTCAACTTAATTAATGTGAAGTAATGCCACAAAGCTGCAGTCTAATGTGTCACTCTCTTCACTTTCTTCACTCCTCCCTCCATCCTTCCTTACCCAACTCATGACATTTGACATTGTATTGGTGTGTACACTAACCTACACATGCATACACTCACATATACCAAAATATCTTCCCATATGCATGATCCTGCAACGCGATGCAGCTAAATTTGGCATGAAAATACTTCTTACGGGCAGAACCCTTGGTAAAGATGCTCCCACGCATGACAACATCCTTACTTCCCTAAACCCTGACTCTACATCTTCCACCGTCACTTTGTAAACACTTAAACCAAGACTAAAACTTTCTTGGTGTTATACAATACAATTTTCCCTTTCATTACTTCAAGAGAAAATTAGATTAGCTACAGTGGCAAGATCTGCTCCCACTGGTTCCTCTGCAGGGCAAACACCACACAGGAAGGTGCTTGAACGTGGTCCCAAAGCCAGCTGACATCATTTCAAGCAAGTCTTACTGCCGCAGACACCGCCTCATATCATTAATGTCTGTGAACGGCATCTTAGCTTTCTGTACATTAATTAAAGCACGTGGGCACACCCTAGTGGAGCTGACAGCCTGACAGCCTTCCCTAAACAGTCTCAGGTTGTCATAACATATCTATTTTTGGCTAAGAAAGAGAGTATCAACAACAATAACAATGATAAAATTTCTAAACCTTAAAATAGACTATGTTTTCCTTCTTCTGTTCTGCTATCATTAACGTCTCATGGCTGACACAGACATATTCTCTCAACTCTTCTGTCAAAATAGTACTTAAAATACTTAATATGCCTCACTTCTGCTCCGTGTATGTGATGACTCCATCCTTACAATTAATGACTTCAAACAATTCACTTCCTGATGCACAAATAATCACCTCAAATGTTTGTAAAATGACATGAACACAGGAAGTAAAAATGATCCACAAACTCCTCTCCACTTAGCACCAATGTAAAGGACAACATAGACACCAAGATATGTGTACAAACAATGAACCATAACCTTCCTTAGGCTATCTATCTCCACACAAATATTGAGATGGATGAAATTTGAGTCAACTTTCCAAGACTGTTTTGTTGTTTGAGAGTGAAGGATGATCAATGGAACTCTTTACTTCCCTCACTCACACACAAACAACCAACACAGTCTTGTAATATGCAACAAGCTTTCAATCTGTATCACCAATTTCATATCAAAAGTTTTACTGCAAAATTACGACCAAAGAATATTCAAACCAAGAAGTAAATTGGAGATGATTCAAAGTGAGGTCTTGGGAACATCCTTTGGTCCTAACCAGCAGACAGGGCGCAAGACTTGAACTACTTGGTGCAAAGGAAAACTTATTGTATACTCAGTTGACCAATACTACCAATAACATCCTTTTCCTTCCAGTTCTCCAGTGCTCGTGCTCAACACAACATTACTTCTCTTCCTCATCTAAAAGAGTAGCAGACTAACATAGTTCAATAAATTAAAAACAGCTCCTTAAAGTGGGTGGTCACATTTCTTAAATGTGTAACAATAAATAATAATTACTCATTTTTAAGTTATGCATAATGCTTAAAATATTATGTCAGGAAAGTTATACAGAATAATATGCAAGTTTAGCAGTAAGTTCCGAGCCGATGCATTCGGGCGGCGGCTTCCAGTGTTTTGCCATAGCTCAAGGTTCCCTAAAACATGATAACAAGGGAGACCCGAGGCGCACGTCACCGCTGGGTGGCCTCGGCTCCTCCTGCGGACCATAACAAGGTGCAAGGTGAGGGAGTGGGAGTGTTAGCGGCCAAGCTTAGAGAACGGGTTGATGCCTCTCTTTAAGGAGCCAAACCTGGTGCCTCCGGTGGTGCGCAGGTCTGAGTCATCCTCCTCAGGGCTCTGCAGGGAATCTCCGCCCCTCTCTGCCTCCAGTCGACTCCTCTCCAGCAGGTCTCTGCGGTTCTCTTCACTAAAGTCTTCAAAACTCATGTTGGATATCCCGGACGCCTCAAAACTTGCAATCTTCTCTGGTTTCTTTTCTGGTTTTTCTACTTTCTTTTCTAGCTTGTCGAGTTTTTTTATCTTTTTACTTATTTTTTCCTTTTTTGAGTGTGTGAACTGTTTGAGTGGAAGCACCATGGTGTTCTCTTCCTCAAACTCCTCACTGATGTTCTTGTACTTGAGTCTGTCTTTGCTGCGGTCCCGGTGCTTAGGTTTGCGGTTGGCCGTCACCACCTCGTCGTCGGTGGAGGTGTCGGAGTCTGAGAGTTTCTGGTGCGTTGTCCTAGGCTTTCTGAAGCTTGGTGGAGTGGACTTTTTAGACTTGACCTTGAGATCACCAAACAGCTTGTCCATGTGGCCATCCTCCCGGGCCATCTGTGCCATCTGTGCCTGGAACATTGAGCTCATGTTGGCTGGCAGTGTTTGGCTCTTCACCCCCCCACCATGGCTGCCTCGCTGCACGATGGGCTTGAAAGGCACGGCACCAAACAAGTCAGCATCGTAATCCAACTCTGCCAGACTGGACTCCTTAGCCGAGGCCGGGGCAGCGAGGTGAGTCTTGTGTGCCCGGGGAGTGGAGGTGAGGACTGTGAGGTGCGGCTGTGCTTCTGGTGGGCCAGGGAAGTACTGGGACTGGTTGCTTGGACTGAACTGAGACACTCCGTTCAAGGCCGCCTGGCCCAGGGCAGGGAATTCTTTGGCATCGGAGGAGGGAGGCGCCAGTATGGTGAAGGGCATGGAGCCAAAGAGGTCAGTGCTGTGCAGGGAAGGTGAGGCCACAGAACCAACACCCGAGCTGGGTGAGAGTGAGTCTATGCTCTGTGACATGACCCCCGGACCAGCCTGTTGGGAGGGTTTGGTTTGGGCGGCGGATGGATTGTGTTCCGTTGTGACGTGTGACGGCCTTGATGGGATGGACAGGTGTGCTGAGGGGTCCTGGGCGGCGGCGTGAGGTGCAGGACTCTCACCGAGGAATGGATTAACAAAGGGGTTCTTGATGAGACTGGAATTGAGTGTCGTGGACGCCTCCGTCACCCCCAGGGAGGTGAAGGGCACCGGCACGTTCTCGTAGTAGTGGAAGCGTGGCGTGGTGGCCCCGTTCTCTGCCCCGCCTCCGCCGTTGGGGTTGAGCAGAACATTCTCATAGATGGGGTACTCCTCGCTGGGGGACTCCTCATAGATGATGTCTGCCTGAACAGGGAGCCTCACGTGTTCCAGGGGCGGGGCCGGGGCTGGGGCTGGCTCGGCCATCTCCGGGCTGGCCAGACTCAGTGGGGCGGGGGAACTGTTGGCAGCAGGTGGGGTGACGATGAGCTGGTTGGATTCCAAGGGAGAGACGGTGTTGCTGGATGGCTGACTGCGGCTCTGGAACACCTTCTTGTTAAGCTTCTTGAGGGAGGTCTTGAAGGGCGCCAAGGCAAACACATCTTCCTCGGACAGCTGCTGTTCCTTGTGGCGGCTGGTCTCATCAAGGGATATCTTCCTGAATGGCCTTGGGACGGGGAACACGTTGGTCAGGCCGGACAGCTGCTCCAGCGGGTGGCTGGACGGCTGCTCTGGAACACTGGCCTCACCGCCCTCACAGAACTTAGCCTCCTCGTCCCCGGAGTCCAGTTCATCATCCTGCAGGAGGGGCTTCTCACCATACTCATGGCCCAGCAGCCTGTCCTGCGTGCACCTCCTGCTCTCCTGTTCCTGCAGTGCCCTGGCCCGGGCCCTGATGGCCGCCCGGGATGGCTTGGGGCCCCGGCGCAGCAGGTGGGATGGGTCCCCGCCCTCCCCCGCCCGCATGTCCTCCTCATGGGTGGTGACACTCTCACACTCGGCGTGGTACACCGAGGAGCTGATGGTCTCCGAGGCGTCTCCGCGGTCGCCCAACTCAAAGTCGTACTCGTCGTTGATCCTTGCCTTGAGGTCACTGGCCGAGCCAATGGAGTCATCATCAGACACACTGCAGATGAACACACCGTCAGGCTTACTGTCCTTGGGGCCACATGTTTCCTGGCCCACCGGGTGCCTCTTGGTTCTCCTGCCCCGGACTGGGTGGTGCCTGCGGTGGCGGGGCACGGCAGGGTCTTGGGACCTGGGTGAGGCCTGGGGGGATGTCCGCCTCCCATCCTTGCGCAGGACAGGAACCTTGTCCCTCCCCTCCTCATCGCTCTCCTCATCGAGGGCATTTTGAAACTTTTCATATTTTGACCTAAGGAATATTTTATGGTTCAATATGCAAGTTGATAAACCAGTAAGAAAATATAAGGCATATGTAAGAGTAACAAACAAGCAAAACAAAACATTCTTGTCCAACACAAGCCAAGTTAACGATCATTACAGTTGACAAGGTGCTTTAGTAACATGTAGTTGTGAGGGTGAGTACAAACACAATGACTCACACACTTGAACACACTCATCTCAAGGTGAAAGGGAAGCTGTGATGACTATGAGTAAGTTTGTGATGAACAAGGTGAATAAAGGTGAGGCTGGTGTTACCTGTCCTCGAGGGGGGGGCAGGTGAAGAGGCAGGATGAGGCCCCCAGTGTACAATGTCCGGCCCTCGCCTCCTGTGAGTCCTGGGAGTCCTGCGACGACACACTGGACTTGCGTTGGCGCTGCTCCCCCCCAGCAGGCACCACCCTGCTGGGGGCTGCAAAGACACAGACACATGTACAACACAAACATTCACTCCACGCACACAACAAACTGTGAACCCTTGTGTTGTGTTGTGTTGTGTTGTGTTGTGTTGCTGATCTTTACCTTCCTTCAATACTTCCATACAAGTATTCCACAACACAAAACATTATTTTTGTGCCAATTCAGAGGATACTGTCACAAGTGATGCCAAGCCAAAAAAAAAAATTTCAGTGTGTGTAGTGTACAAGGCAACAACCACCTGCTTCTAACAATATCAAGTCATCTTGGGATGACAAAAGATGGCTTATAATTCTGACAAAAAAATTAAGTGCAAATATTTTTTAGTTAGTTTTCAAATTTCATAAAAACTGAAATATTCCTATGAATGCCTTTCCATTCCTTGAGTTTGTTATAAATATAAGTGTCATTATATTAAAAAGGAAACTGTTTGGTATTTCTTGCTCCAGTACAGGATTCATGACCCAACCCGACTCAGGTGTATTGTTGAGTAATGCAAACCCACGTGACTCAATATTCACCTGTCTCCAGCTGGAACCATGAGGTGCTGGCTAAACAAAGTTTATCTCAAGTATTTCTTTTCTCAAACCATCACCAAGTATCACATCATGAGGTGTCTGCATAACGCCAATTAGCCTTCTTCTGAATTTTCAGTAACCATAATTTCACCTCCTGTCATATGTGAAAAGTATTACTAATTCACTCCATGTATCACTGAACAAAAAAAAAAGTTACTCTCCTCTCACCACTAACACAACAACTTTCTCCTCCTTACCTAGCCACCAACAGCCTCACACACACACTCTAACACAACACAACACAACACTACTCCTTCCTTCTATCCAGCCCCGCCCAGCACAGGTCCTCCTCATACTTAGATACCACTTGGAAGGTGGCGACACCTTCAACACAGCTTCCTCAAGACTCATGTTGACACTGTTCACCTTGGCACACCAGTCCACTCCCAGACCCTTTGTTTCCTCCTCCCACTATCTTATCTCTCCTTTGTCAGCCAGTGAGGGGCAGCCACAACTACACCCACTGACCCCATACCTAACACCTAACACACTACACCACTCCTAACACCCCACACCTAACACCTAACACACTACACCACTCCTAACACCCTACACCCTACACCCCACACCTAACACCACTCCTAACACCCTACACCCCACACCTAACACCACTCCTAACACCTCATGCCACAGATGGAGCCAGTGTGCTAATGTCTCATGAATACAAAGATACACAAGGGAGGTATACTGTGTGTGTGTGTGTGTGTGTGTGTGTGTGTGTGTGTGTGTGTGTGTGTGTGTGTATCCCTATATTCCTGCTTCACCTATTCATGTAACGCCCAATTTTCTGGTTAGACAAAAAAGAGGAAAGGGATGTTAAAAGTAAAAGTAATGTGTTTATAAGTCCTGATTAGC
Source organism: Metacarcinus magister (assembly GCA_029783475.1). Classification (NCBI taxonomy): domain Eukaryota; kingdom Metazoa; phylum Arthropoda; class Malacostraca; order Decapoda; family Cancridae; genus Metacarcinus; species Metacarcinus magister. Next base: position 1,527,377 of record JAPQNM010000030.1, on the reverse strand, counting down.
TTCCAGTGACTAAACTACACAACTTAATTTACTTCAACAGAATAATTCAAAATTGTGTTAGGGATTTTTTGACAACTAAGAGATATCATCAAATTAGTTAGAGGGAAAAAACATAAAAAGGTTCACTCCATTCAGACAAAAAAAAAAATGTACAATCACTTTAGTTCCTGAGGTTCATCATTATACTTTCCTCCTGGTGGTCTTTGCATAACCTTTCCCAAGCTTGACAGTACTGCAGAGGCCACACACAACCACACTCAGGAGCCACACAGAACCACACTCGGGCCACACAGAACCACACTCAGGAGCCACACAGAACCACACTCAGGAGCCACACAGAGCCACACTTGACCCACCACACAGGAGCCACAAACAGGTCACAGGTGCATAAATCAGGTGACACAAGCATCAGGTGTCAATCAGTATAAACAAAGGTGCCAAATATCACTCCAGAATACAGTAATTAGTTAATGGTGTATTATATTGTGTGTGAAATGTCATATTTAAAAATGTTCTTGTGTTTTTTTTTAATTTTATTTATTATTATTTTTTTGAAAAGTTTTAGTTAAATTTTAGAGGCACTAATCCCAGCACCGAAGAAATAGTGGTGTAGATAGAGGCATCAACTAGTTTGGTAATGTTAGTTCAGGCTGTTACAGAGACTATGGAAAGTACTTCAAACCGTATTAACAAAGAAAAGTTCAATAAAATGTAGTAGAAGACATGCATCAAATTATTATGTCAAGCCACTATATGCAAAAATTCTAAATGCTTTCCCAAAATGTTAGCATTGATGAGGATACAGAAGGCTCTACAAAGACCAGTCAGTACAGGAACCTAAGTGTTAGTCAATCTCTGGAACAGCCCTGGACTGGAGGATGAGTAATGAAAGGCTGGAGGATGACTTGGGTTTCCTTTTTATTGCCTAAACTCCACTAATTCAGGTTTCATTCTGAACAGTGTTAGAACTGAGAATGAAGTGGCATTGTATCATGCTGAACTTCAAAATAGTTAATCCTATAACAAGTGAATATTTTAACTTTTTTCAGCAGAGACAAGACTTTCCTTTGTACAGCAGGAAATAAAAATAGAGTTGATATAGTGTAGGTAAGGTTAAGAGACAGGTGGGGGGGTGGGTGTATGTGTGTGTGTGCGTGTGTCTGTGAGGTGACACACAACACTCACTCGTCAGGGCTGTTCCAGGGATGTCAAAGGAATCAAAAACAAGGTCACCTGATCCATAGCATTTAAAAAATAGAAACTACATTTTTGAGGCTCAAGATGACATATAAAAAAAGTTCAATCCAGCAGGAGGATGGAAGCTGAAACACTGCAACACCTGCCCTACTTAACACTACTTGCACTTAATATCGCTTTTTGGGGGAAACTTTATGCATGACCAATTATATAAAACAGGTGACTGACTTAATCAATGCAACAATGGTGGACCAGATGCTACCCTTACTAGGTGTATATACAAGTCAAGTGATACATATATTCTATGCTTTACATAAACAGACTTATATAGACCTTTAATAATATGTATAAACAATCAAAACAGATGAACAAATTAATGTATGTACACTTATTTTTAATGTATTCACAACATCTATTATGAAACAGTGTGTCTTATGCCCCCTTGTGACCAGGCAGGGGGGGCAGGGGGGCAGGGGGCTGATGGTGGTGGTGGTGGTGGGCCATACACTACTGGGAAAGGGGAAGGGGAAAGGGAGAGGCTTGGGGGGTAGTCACAATGCCCACTAAAGGGTGAGAATCTTGAGTTTGTGCAAATAATTACTCTAATCACCTCATTACTGACACGTGGTAATCACCTTCCTCACACTAACTACTCACAGGTGTCAAGAGAACATTGTTAAGAGCACAACAATCACAACACCAACTCCACGCCGGCCGTTACGCGTCACGGTAACCGGGCGTCACGTTACGTCAGGTAGTCAGTGGTGTCCCGTGAGGCGCGGCGGCAGCATAAGACAGCACAGCAGCACAAGCACAAGCACGGCCGGCCTTCCTTCCTGCCCTACGGTGATCACTGCAGGAAGGTTGCCGTGCTGGGGAGACCTGAGGCTTGGCAGTTCCCAGGCTGTGATTCTGGACTGCATGCATCAACAAGGTGGAAACACTCCTACTCCTCCTCCACTAACTCAATGTACAGACTCACCACCCACCACCAACCCCAATCAAAGGGAGGAAGGGGTGGGGCCTGTACACCAGCTAGCCAATGACATGCCTTCAAAGGGGAGTAGGAGCAGCTTCACCACCATTAATTCGTGTGGACAGACAGACTAATGGTTTCAAGACCGGCTACAAGAGTGCACCACACACTCGCATGGACATGAAACTTGCACTCAATACACACTCTGCAAAAGGCAATGTGTATCTACGGGTGAACGAACATGACGACTACACACATGACACTGAGGAACATACAATAATAAGACACATGCTGCTGTCACAGACATTATATCAATATTCTGCTCTAGAGATGGATGTAAACTCTTAGACTTACTCACACAACTCTATTAAGACACAACAAGTAATGGTGAATGGTTATAATGTGAATAAGTTACGTACAAGGCTGTGATGGGAGGAGGAGGAGGAGGAGGAGGAGGAGGAGGAGGAGGAGGAGGTCAAGTATTACTAGTGAGGTTATCACAAACACCGACATGTTGTAGTGTGAGAGTTAAGTTAAGTAGTTTGAATCACATGTTGGGTCACTATACTGTCTGTCTACCTTCACTTACACACAGGTGAACCACAAGGCAAACCATCTACTTGTACAGGTGTAACAATAGGTTATCAGGTGTAGAAAGTCTGTCTGCCATACACATATATATATTTGTTCGATCAGTTTTTAAATTTACATACACTGGCCGTTGCTCATAGGAAAATTTTTTTAGACGATCTACTCAACACAAAAAGTAAGTCAATATGAGCATATGTATTATAGATTTTCAACTTTCACCTTTTCTTTCACCTAGTGGTCAAGTATTTGGTTGAACTTTGTGGACAGTCTGCACCCATAACTATTGTATACACATTGATAGAGTTGCATATCATAAAGGATGACAGTAGGAGGCAGAGACAGAGGCAGAGGCAGACAGATACGTATAAGTAGGTACAAGTAAGTATAAGAAAACAAAGATAGAGATAGGATGAATTAAAGGAAGAGGTGAGGAAATAAAAGGAAGGAGGGTGCTGTATATATCCTACCACCACCACCACCACGGGCATTCACCACCACCCCGCTGACACCACATTCAGCTGTCCTACCCTGGCTGACACACATGCAACAAGGGGACACACTGCCCCCCCCCCGCTGTCTTCCCTCACCTAATGAAAGGCTGCATGCTAATAGACGTAATGTGTGACGGAGTGTATGTGTGTGTGTGGTTACTATTCCTATTCAGTGATATAAGATTAATAATGGTCACCTATACACGATACCGAGTGACAACACGGTAATAAGAATGAATTAGCTGACCTGACCTGCCATCACGTGCCGGGATACACGACCCGAACACCTGGCAAGACATGACAAGACACTCCCTCGTCAATACAGCGAGTGATGCGTTGGCGTTGAACTTGGGTTAAAGTGATGACCTTCTCTACGCACGGTGATACCAATGAAAACTAGATCACTGGTTTGAGCACTGCACTTTCCTTCCTTCCTTCCTTGAGTACCTTCCCTTGTCTTTAGCAGCTATTTTTCCCAGGTATCAAGTCTGCTTATCTATACTCCTGTACTGACCTATCTCTGAGGCAGAATATATAATGTATCAACCACCGACTGACAACTGTTTGCTTTCTATCTCCCCCTGACACCCTAGCACCACCACCACCGCCCCTAACACACACCACAGGGACACATCTCAATGTGGGTCTGTAATAATGTAATGCTTCCCTTGGTGCCGCAGTAGTGCCAGTGTAGGTGAAGGGGTGTTACAGAGGGCATCACACACACAGAACACAACACACTGCCTTATAGTACACAGGTAGAGAACTCTGGTGCAACGTGCATCAAGTGGGTCAGGCAAACAACATTGGTCTAAACACAACCCATAACGTGCTAACTTAGTAAACTTATAACTAAAATGTTCACCTTCAAGCCATGCATCAACAGAGTACTGGGTGTAAAGAACAATGAAATAACATGATTGCCACCAGCTGTGTTTGTATGTGCAAGTGTGTGTGTGTGTGTGTTGATTTCCAGCATTCAAGAAGTAAAACAAGACATTTATAACCCAGGTAAAAACAGTAGAAAGTCTGTTTTTCCGCATACAGAACCAAGTGATATACCAAACACATTTAAATATACTGACCAGGATATATCATTAAGCCGCTAACGGAACAAGTATACGTACACAAAGTAGCAGCACATACGATATAACCAATAATAATAATAATAATAATAATAACTTAACGGTAACTAAACTTTGGTGGTTGTCATGAGTACATTTCCAACTTGTATTGTCTCTATTTCAGTTGTTTAAGTTTAGTCTCTCTTTAACTTTCTGGGTAATTAGCTTCACTTACTCTAATAAGATAAAATGGAAGGCTTTACAACGGCCAATTATGTTACGATGAGGAAGCTTAAAAAAAAATCAACTTCATGAGTGTGAAGAGTGAAACGATAACATAGATGAGTTTAAAAGGCAATGAGGAGAGGCTACAATACCTGATACCTGATAGTCTCGATTCCAAACTTATAACACATCACAATAAGATGATAAGATAAACATGAAGGATGAATACGACTGAGTATATGACCGGCAAAGAGAGAGAGAGAGAGAAGAAAAAAAACACCTCTCCTTAAGCCCTATCACCCTCACACCCTGGCACCTCCTACCACCTTCACCCTACCAGGACACACCCAGGATATGTTTGGGGATATACTAATACATCAAATGGACTCAACGCTTGCATTATGCTACGGTTTGGAAGACCTGTTGGCTGCTCACCTCTGCCCTGATGCCTTAATGCCAGACCTCACCTGCCTAACACCACCTAATACTAACACCAGCTCATGTGTGGAAGTTGTTAAGCTCATCAAGGTTTATATATAAGAGGCAGACAACATAACACTACACCCTGTCACTCTGGTATTGTAACAGAGATTCACTTAGACTAAATAAGACTTAGGATTACCATAACATAACATAGGAGTTTATAAATAGACATAGGGGTGTGTATATATATATATAGTAATGATTCATGCTGATATCTGTAGCATGTGATATCTGTTACTGTTACTGTTACTGTTCAACCCATTCACTATAGTAACGGCACTCCAAGTCTGATGAGCGTTTAGGAACACTGACTGAACCTTTGACACTATGCTTCAATGCTTCACCCTCACACCTTCAACACCGAGGGAAGAAAGTACTTTTACGTTACACCAATACTTCTTACACCTCATCCTGTAGTCATATATCATCAATACATCATAAACTCAAACTAAAAACTATTACTATAAAAAATGTATATATAGGTGACATTCCACCCTATTAATCCCATCAGCTGACACACACTGATGACTTATAAACACAAAAAATAAGTGAAATTCAAGACAACTCAAGAAAGGTGTGTGTAGTGTTTTTTTTTTTCTTTCACTAGGTACACACTGAGGCTGTCGAGACTTGGCAGTGCAGAGAAATATGACTGAGCGCAGGGTATGTGATGAAACCTTTAGTGGTCAGTGCGAGAGAACGGGAGAGTATTGAGAGGTTTGAGTCGTGTCTTTACGTGTTTATATTATTTCTTTGGTAAAAAATCATAGTTAACTTAAAAGCCTTGTGTTAGTGAGTCTCAAGTCAGTTAGCGAAGTGTGTTAAGTGATATAAATGTCAATAATATCATTCTCGTCCTTATGAAAAAAAAATATTAGTCTGGGTGAGACTTTGTAAACAACTTAACTTAACAAAAGTCAACAGAAAATGGGAAACCTCTGTAAATATATGACACTTAAGAAATAAACAATCTCTGGAGTCACTTTGAAGCAACACCTTTTTCCATACATGTAATTCCTTGTTTAGTAAATCAACCAACACATTTACAGACATCACCCTGCATAAAGAGTAATTAATATACCATAACCTAATGAACACTTGTCAACCTGTGTAACACTACCTCAACACCAAAGCTCTTTAGGGGTCACTTAAACATTTGTCACAACGCATCAACGATAACTACTTCCCACTTGGACCTCTCACCTATCAATTGAACTCAAATAACCATCTATAGTGAACCCAACCTAACCTCACCTCACCTATCAAATAAATTCATACTAACCATCCACAGTGAACCATACCTTGCAACACAATTAATTCAAGCTTCCACACACTCCATGCACTAAGCTTCGGAAATGGTGTCAAAAGTCTTTCCAAAACTCTAACTCGTCAACTATTAAAATCTTCACTTCAGGATTTCAGTAAAAGCGTCTAACAAATGTTTTTCGTGACCCTTCAAGAGCTTTGGTTATTCATATGTTGAATATTTAATTAATAAGATGATATTTGGTTGTTCGTGTAATAGTTATAAGTGTCATACGGTAATGCAAGGATGTATTGTATGTGTTGATAATCCTACATGAAGAAGAATCAGTTGAATGTTTTAGTTATTATGTCAACAGAACATAAACTTTATAATAATGTTACATGCATTTATAAACAAAACATGTACAGTACGTGACTTAATGGATTAACTCTGCCCTAAAGCATGTCTCACACACACACAAAAAAAATATAAAATTATACAACAATAATAATAACAACTTTCAAAACAATTATATAAACATCTCTTGATACTAAAAAAATTTCCTCTTAAGATATATAAATATTACATACCATAAATATATATATTAAAAAAAAACAATACCATGTAGGCTTCAAAAATTCACACAATCAAAAGCAAACCAACATAAAAAAAATAAATAAATAAAAAAAATGTATACAGATTGCAAAAAAATTAATCTTGCAAAAAATTAGAAAAAAAAAGTATCGTACAAACCCAACACTTAAAATAAGGAGTCAGTCAGTGCGAAGGTGAACTTGTGACGGTCAAATTTTGTACTGAACAACACGAGGAACGGAACTGAAGTGAAGCCCAGGGAGGAGGGGAGGGAAGAAGGGAGGGGAGAGGCGCGGGAGGGAAGACAGGTGAGGGGAGAGGCGCGGGAGGGAAGACAACTTAGTGGGAGATAAACTTGATGTGGTTAGGTCATCCGTTCCTCCTTTTACAACAACAACAACAACAACAACACACAGAGAGAGATGTTTCAGCAGCATCTTAAAGCCAGGTATGAAGTGACACTCAACCTCACAACACCTTCAGTGAGTAAGGCAACAGGGCACACACACGTACGTCTTGGCTTTACTCATCACTATCATCATCATCACCACCTTGGACTCATTTCATCACAAGTTAAAAAAAAAGAAAAAAAGAAGAAGTATCTACCTTAACACATTATACTGTACAACTGTTTTGGATTATTAATGTGCACTCTGGGAGGACTTTCTCGGTAATAATAATAAGTAGAGAGAACACTAACTTGGGGAAGATATATATCAACCAGATGCATTATACTATACACAAACAATCTGACTCACTTACTCACTCCCTCACAAACCCTGTCAATTCTTAAGATATACCACCACACCAAACCACACCACCGGATACACCACCACATCACCACACCACACCACACATGACACAGGTCCCAAGAGAGGCAAGAACCGCGCCACACCACACCACACCACACACCCCAAATGACCGAGGGACCACCAAGCAAGTGCCAACAAGCATGCAATAAGGAAAGGTGTAAGGTGAGTACCCAAGCAACACTCTCCCTCCTCACCACACCCAGAGTAGTGAGGATGAGCTGCTCCACCCTCAGTCCAGCCACCAGTAAGAGTAATCAGTCATCATCATTACCTCCAGTAGCATCAAGGTCGGGGGTGAGGCCGCTCAGCTCCTCATTGCTGTTGGCTCTCGGCTCACTCTCGTCTTTAGGGGAGGTTTTGGTGCGGCGAGATCCTGTGGGGAGGTGAGTGGTGAGGTTACTTTAGGGTTCAGGTGAGGATGTGTTACCTGATTATTGAGCTGTTATTATTATTTTTTTTTCTTCAGTGTTCCGAGTCTGTCTATAATATGTTGCTTATTTTATGTTCTTCCTATCAATTAAAACTCTTAGCATTGACTTTCAAACTCTACTTTCAATCTTAAACTGTGTCTCTTAATATATAAATCAATCTGAATAGCAGCACACTTTGGCTTTTCTATCTCTATCCTGAACAGTAATTGTAGCGACTGTAATGTTCACCGACAGTATTGTAATGCAGTGTACAGCTTGGATAAGGATGTACACACACGCCAAAAACTTGATCTAGTGTCTATATACATCAACATGAATGGAAGTGAAGCATGTCTTAGCATCTCAGTAACCACACCAAAGGGTTAGGTTAGGTTAGGTTAAGTTAGGTTAGGTTGGATTAGGTTGGGTTAGGTTCAAACTATTACACTCTGATCTATACGAAGGTTACTCTATACAAAGGCTATCACTGATTTCTGTTCATCAGTGTTTCTTCAACTTGGTGGGGAAAAAAAGGTCGGTGCACGTAAAAAAAAATAATGGCCAGGAATGTGAGGGTAAAAGTAGTGATAGTTACATTAAATAACAGGTGATGGGTGTGTATGGAAATAGACGGAAAATGACCAGGAGAGAAAGAGAGAGAGAAAAAAAAAGAAAAAAAAAAGTAAATCAGAGCACACGATGGTTTACAAAATAAGTCTCCGGTTTATGACACATGAGAACTATTACACAACACTACCACCACCACCAACGACTAATTCAACACTAATACAAACTGATGAGAGCCTATAACAAAAATAGTTGACATTGCAAGAGTAACTGTGTGCATCATTACTCTTAAAATTCACATAATTCTTTGGTTTACTGAGTGGTGTTAAACAAGACCCCTGGCTGTCCCTGCTGCAAGACTGACACAACAACAGAGGCACAGAGGAGGAGGAGGAGGAGGCCGGACATTGGGAGAAGTGCCGTGCCGTGCTGTGCCATCCCCTCAGTGCCACGCAGCCACCACCACCACCACCACCACACTACACAGAAGGCCGAGGGAAGGCTCTTGGTGTGGTGCTTCAAGTCAACTCGATATGAAGTAACTAAAGGCAAACACTGACACTTTTCTGATACACTTTACATATAAACAAATCATTTCCCTATTTTTCATTGACTATTTCTTTTAATTCGCAACAAAAAGTATGAAAGCAAATAAACACTTAAAAATTTGGACAGTTTAGTCTGATAATAATGACTTGACAGACATGAAGAATATTTACATTGTGATTATCAAGTCTTCAGAAAGGTGCCTTGAGTCAGCCTTTACAAGGACTAACTCTAAACTCAGAAACAACTACATCCTGGGATATACACTAAGAAAACACAATGAACTCACTACTAAAATGGGGTAAAAATTGTAAAAAAAAAACTGATTTGTGGAGAAAAATATCTATCCATCTTCCTTCCCAACGCACAGCAACAACAACAACAACAACAACAATGATGAGAGTGAAGGTTGTGTTCATGCGTTAAGACCCAGGGCCACAGAGGGTTGTGTAGAACATGGCTTACGGTGGAGGGGAGGCCGGGGGGGAGCCAAGGATGGTTTAACGTTGAAAGGGGCACCATCGGCCAGCCCACCATTGTATTGACCATGATCAAAGGAGGGGAACGGTAGGGTGTGGGGGTGAAATTATGTTGGTCAATCAATTATTATTATTATTATTATTATTAAGAGTTAGACATGGAAAGAAGTAATAATTTCAGCATATAGGTACTTATGAATGTAATCAGAGAATGTTAGGATTATTTTAAAAAGTATTCATGTATATTAATGAAGCTGTTGACTAAATTTTACAGAGAAATAAAAAAAAAGGTTATATCAGAAGGATAATAGGAACCCGATTCAAAGTATATCATGATTCATGCACACAAAGGTTGTTAATTTTGGAAACGGTTATAGTAATTTGGGTCAAAATATATACCTTTTCAAGTAATGTAATGTATCCAAGGTCATTACATTCCTTAATCAACTTTCTAATTATAACTAAACTGTCTCTTATATAATGTTATTGTGTATATAAGGTTATTGACTAAAGAAAAACAAAGTAATGATGGTACAGAGGGTGAGGATCAAGCAGGTCAATAACATCACAAACCACACACCTATAGTCCTGAACCTTCATCACTTCATCACCACCACCACCACCAACACTCACCACAAAACTACACCAATGACATCACACCACACACCACACAGTCCTAAACCTACACCAAGGATCAGCTTCATCACCACACCACCAACACCACTCACGACAGAACTACACTAATGACATCACAGTTTAAAGTCACTCTAGCTAGTTTAATAAGGTGATACTAACATATTCTCTCTCTCTGTCTCTCTCATTCCATAACAAGAGAGAGAGAAGAGAGACAAAGGCGTATGTTTCTTCAACCTCATGTCCTTTTTAGATGAGTATGAGGAGGCAACACATTAACTCATATCCTATCACCCCCCCCACACCCCAACACATCACCCTCCCTCCCTTCCTTCCCTGCACTCACCCGGGGCAATGAAGGGAGCGGCACCGAAGGGATCGTCCTCGGTAGACATCACTAAACTTTCCCTGCTTTTGACATTTGATATGCCTGGAGGGAGGATGCAGAAGGTTAGAGTTTTAGTCACATCACACGCCGGGGGAAGGGTGGAAAGGGACCCCCAGATGACACAGAGAAAGAGAGAGAGAGAGAGAGAGAGAGAGAGAGAGAGAGAGAGAGAGAGAGAGAGAGAGAGAGAGAGAGAGAGAGAGAGAGAGAGGGAGAGGGATAGAGAGAGAGAGACTTAAATGTGAGAGCAAGCAAGTCACAGCAAATATATGTGAGTGATTTATACATACGATATATTATAATGTATGAGTGAATTACGTATATACATCCATGATACAAAAGTAAGGTTAAGATACATCACTGCACATCAATATACAAGGTAAGTCAAAGTGCACAATACATCATCATCAAACTCCGTCACACACACTTACTGCTTTGTGATCCTCTCCTAATCTTGTCAAACTCGGCCCCGAATATGTTATCCTCGGACATGAGGCTGAAGGGAGTCATGTCGTTGAAGGGATTCCAGGCACGCACATCCGAGGGTAAACTCATGTCTGAGCTGACTAGACCCTCCTGTAACAACCAAAACATTACACTCAACAAACAACAACAATAACAATAACAACAACATAACAAGGTCTGTATAGCAATCACCTTAATTTTACACACGACAATAAGAAGTCAAGTGAGGATGTTCATGTTGTTAATACTGGTGTCTCTTATATAAGTTAATACTGTGTGTGTGTGTGTCTGTGGTGGAGGGGACAGCACCTACCTGTGAGCTGTGTTCCGGCTGGGTGACGCCTGTTGTTCCGTCCTTGTCCGTCAGCCGCACCGAAGCCTCAAATGGAGCGAGGAACTGCGTCGTCTCGTTGGCGAAGATCCTGAAAGTGGTCGTTATGTATCCAAACAAGGCAGGTTGTACGGGTGGAATATATATATATAAAAAAAGTTGCATTACCTATAAAAACCCAAGTTATATATAAAAAAAAAGTATATTTCCTTACTTGTTAAAAGCTGATGAGTCCGATACATTTCTCCGGTGTACCCTAGGGTGGTGTGCGAGGGTGGGTGAGCTGGGGGCCTGAAGGTGGTGGTGCTGGTGCTGGAGGCTCAGGCCGGACGTATCACTCTCATACTTCACCAAGCCCGTCACTGTCCCTGCACTGCCGGGCGCGGGTGGTGCCAGGCCCGGTGCCGCCCCTACACCCGCCACACCCACGCCAATGGATCCCTGACTCAGCGAGAGGCTCTGGGGTCCACTTCCGGATGTGGTTGTGGTTGCGGTGGGGGTGGTGGTGGGTGGTGGGAAGAGTGCCTCAGTGCTGCCTGTGTGTGCCTGTCCTTCTGGGTCACCTTCTCGGAAAGGGTCGGGGTAGCCTGTAGGGGAGGGGGGGTCACTTGTTACTCCACACTAACGGAACACTGAGGCTTGGAAGTGTTATGTTCTGAAGGGAGTGTGACATAAATATATAGAGAAATGTAACACAAGACAAGGCGTTGGAGTGAGGGGCAAAGTGTGAGGTCTGTACGTGATGTGATATAGAGTTTTCCCAGAGTGAGGATGGGTAGAGGGCCTCAGGGTATGATGAACAGCACAGGAAGTCACTACAATAACAAAGACTAAGGGAACCATGACACCATCACAACACCGTTCACCAAGACACACACACAGCACAAAGGACAACACGTACACAACAGGAAACAGGAAACAGAAAACAGATCAAGAGTATCACCACCACCACCACCACCATCTTGTCATTCATTAAACAGGAAACACATCAAGATTAACACCACCACCACCACCACCACCATCATGTCATTCATGAAACTAACACGTGGTAACCTTGACTAATGTGTGTGTGTGTAATGGATGTTTAAACTGCATTGTATCTGTTGGTACGTATTTTGTATTCATTTGTTAATTTCTTGCTATAATATGCAAGACATCGAAACATTCTATGCTTCAATTGTATATTCTTGCTATTGCATACATACACTTTATATTAACTTTCATTGTATGCCTTAATCTTTTTTTCTTGAACGACGCAAGATCTGAATAAAATATGTTAATGAACTCAAATATTTCAGAGGATATCAAATGTTTTGTCGTCCTCATACTTTTGAAAGGCTCCGTACAATTTACAAGTGACAGCCTCGTTTACCTACTACAAGCCTCTCTGCATAGGCCTAAATATTTGAGGATCAGCTGGACCACTTAATTTCAGTTTCCTTGAGTCTACTTATATAACATCAAACAACTATTAGATATGTAACTCTTTTCATCTAATCATTCACCACCTAAACCACCTCAATTCACCTCTTTTCATTACCAGACTAATGCATTCAACACCCATTCACTTATCAGGCAATGTGTGTGTGTGTGTGTGTGTGTGTGTGATAACTGTCATATAAACAAGAACTGACAGATAACAATAAATAATCAAGATAATCCTAATCAACATAGAACTCTAAATACACATAAACAAACAGGTAAGAAGAGGTGTGTGTTGATCACCTTAGTCTTACCTTTAATTACACGTGCACTCCCTCACTCTTCCCCTGTGCCTCACCTGCTCCTCCTTACTCCCTTATCATGACTGCCTGACACGAGGAAAGGCTAAGTCCTGGCCTCCTTTGATAAGATGTAACCTCATTCCTTCTTGCACGTTTTCTAATAACTCTCAAACACTCTCTCTCTCTCTCTGGTACTGGATCTTTAACTACACTCAACTACAACATTCTACCCTGGTACGTGTGTTTCATCTTTACATCCGTGCTAGACTGCAATACTAAGAGTGTCAATGAACATGATGTGTGGTGTGTAGGTAGTTGTTATAATATTTACATTGCAATGAGACTTTGAATGCACAATGGATGCAATAGTACAGCTTCATGCTTATAAGGAAAGGCAACAAGTGTAAGCATTTCAGACACACAACACTTACTACTCCATACACTGTCAAGAAAATGAGTATACAAAATAAATAAGTTAAATAAATTGATAAATAAATGACAATAACAATGATACAAAAGAAAATGATAATAATGATAATAATAACGACAATGATGACAATAACATATAATAATAACATGCAAAAAGCCCATTATACAGTTTTATTCCAAAAAACCCCAGCAATTTCAGCAAAGTTTAGAACCCAAATTTTTCATAAAGTCCAATCAACAAGTAATCCAAAATGGCAGATTTAAAGTTGTAATTTAACTTTAGTTTTCATCATAAAAAGCTTCAAATGTTACTCTTGATAAAAAACTTATGAATCTCTGATTGAATCTCACTTCTGTGCAAACAATGTTGTCATGTTTCCCAAAGACTGATCCACAAACACAAGTATCAAGAAAGTTAATGTTAATTCAGTCTTAATCAGGAAAAAATGTCAAAAATATAATCTAAGCATTGTTGCGTTAAATCCCTTCATGAAATTATAAATATTAATATATATTGAAAAAGCAGAAGTTGAGTTGAATGCAGACAGTTTACGAGGCAATGGTATCCCGTAGAAGTGGTTAGGGAGGGAGAGGTGATTGGTGTAGAAGCAGTACTAATACACACATCAATGAGGGGCCAGTGAGGG
>JAPQNM010000030.1:1485579-1508079 GCA_029783475.1 Metacarcinus magister | reverse complement strand
TAAGTGTACGTACCTTGAGGTCTCGGTGGATGATTGGAGGGTTAACGTGGTGGAGTTTGGACACTGCATCACACACATCACAAAAAATCTTGAGCACCTCCACTTCATTCAAACCAGAACTGAATCTGTAAAGGAGGGAGGAGGAGAGAGGTGAGGGAGGGAGGAAGAGAGAGGTGAGAGAGGGAGGAGGAGGTAAGTGAGGGAGGAAGGAAAGGGACATAATGGAGAGAATAACATGAAAAAGAAAAAAATAGATAAAATATAAACAAACTGATATAATAAAAAAAAAGGAGAAATGAGAAACTAAGAGATAATCAAAACAAACACGAAAGAAAGAGAAAGAAAGAGAGAAAGAGAAAGAAAGAAATCAAACATAGCATCAGAGGAATGACGCAATAACGAGGTGAGTGGGTAGGAAGGTAAGGTAAGGTAGGGTAGGGTAGGGTAGGTTAGGTAGGTTGTGTTACCTGTCGTTCATGAAGTGTAGCAGGTGTTTCTTGCAGTAGGCCATGAGCAGCAGCACCTCATACACCCCCCCACCTATGTGAGTCACCCCCGAGTCCACATACCCAACTAGAGTCCTCGGCCCGTTCAACATTTTCTGTGGGGAGAGGTCAAGGTCAAAGGTTAAGGGCGTGAAAGGGTTGGAGCGGACGCATCAACTTTTGTGTTTTTTTGGGAGATGCGGTTTAGGTTAGGTTTATTTATTTATTTTTTTATTTCTACGTAACATTCTTTGGTTTGTAGTCTCGGTAACACTTAATATAATCCTGGAGGTGGAAAGGCGATAGGGGAAATTCATGCTGGAAAAAACTTATCAAAATCAACCTTGCAATAGTTTAGGTCACAACACAAGACTTACGGCAATATTGATCTCATTGCGCGCCACCTCCAGGTCCTGTTCGTTGTTGACATAGAGCCTCTTGAGGGCATACCGCACCCCTCCGCTGCCCTTCACCAGGAACACTAAGGCAAAACCTCCTGCCGGGGGTGAAGAAGTGAGGTTAGAATTATTAAGAATACTATATTGATTTTTATTGTAGGTTACGCATCGCATTATCTTGTTTATTTTGCTGTCAGGAGAATGTAGTGGTTGTAAAGTGGGTAGAATAGGGATTAGAGGTGGAAGAGTGGTGAGAAGATGGAGGAACAGTAGTGGAAGGGTGTGGAATAGTGGTACAAAGGAGGTGGAACTGTAGTGGAAGACGTGGAATAGTGGTACAAGGAGGTGGAACAGTGGTACAAAGGGTGTGGAACAATGATGAAAATAATTAAAGAATGTGGGAGGAGAATGGAAGCGAGGATAAAGGAAAGACTTGAAGAATGAGAGAAGAAAGGAAAGAACGCAAGAAAGACAAATACTAAATAATGCTTATCAGCTAAGTAAAACAAGAGGAAGTGTGTGTGTGTGTGTGTGTGTGTGTGTGTGTGTGTGTGTGTGTGTGAGAGTGTGTGCGTGTGTGTGTGTGTGTGTGTGTGTGTGTTACAACTTTTAACATCAAACAAAAAATGATAAATGCATTCCCTATAAAAATAAAAATAAAAATTCCTGTACACTCCACTAACCTACATATACATAAAAACATAAAATAAATAAATAAAAAAATCACAGAACAATATAAATTTAACATATAATTCGGTACATAACGATAAAACAACCACACACACACACACCCACCCACACACATGCCTTCCTTCCTTCCTTGAGTCAGTAAGTGTTACGTTTTATTGCACATTCACACACATTAATCTCTTACATCAACAAGGGAGGAAGCATAATGAGAGCAAGCTTCAAGGAGAGATGAAAGATGCACCCACAACCACCCCCAACCACCCACAACCATCCCTACTAGCCTCTACCACTCCCTAGCAGCCTCTAACCACCCCCTACCAGCCTCTAACCACCCCTACTAGCCTCTACTACCCCCTACCACCCCCTAACCATCCCCTACCAGTCCCCTACCATCCCTTATCCCCCTACCAGCCTCTACCAGCTAACATAACACAAGCCCAACACACAACTTAACAGTGTACCCCATTATCTCAGCAGCAGGGGTGTGTGTGAGTGTGTGTGCGTGTGTGTGTATGTATGTGTATGTGTGTGTGCGCGTCTGGGGGTGTATATGTACTAGTGTGTGTCAGGGGGTGTCTTGTGTCCTGGCTCGCGTAACTGTCTGTCTGTCTGGTTGTATGTCTGTGGGTAATGTAAAGAGGAGGAGGTGAGGTGATGCAAAGCTGGTGTTTGGGTGTAGATTATATCCTTGTGTGTGTGTGTGTGTGTGTGTGTGTGTGTGTGAGAGAGAGAGAGAGAGAGAGAGAGAGAGAGAGAGAGAGAGAGAGAGAGAGAGAGAGAGAGAGAGAGAGAGAGAGAGAGAGAGAGAGAGAAAGAAAGGTGTCATTTTAAACGGTATATGATGTGGAAGAGAAGAGAGAAAGTATACAAAGAGAGGTAAATAGCATATAGATAGCTTAAATAATATAAAGAGTGGATGTATCAAGCAAGGAATGGATAATGAGAGGAAGAATTAGATAATGAGAGGAGGAGGAACAACACAAATTACTAAGCATATCGGATCATCTTTTCTAACTTTACGATACAAATTTAACATGAACATAAACACAAACTTCTCCTAAACATGAGTGAGTGAGTGAGTGAGTGTGTGAGTGTGTGTGCGAGTGTGTGTGCGAGTGTGTGTGCGAGTGAGTGAGTGCGAGTGAGTGAGTGAGTGCATGTGTGTGTGATAGTTTAGTGGTGGGAGAGGGAGCTATTGTGCCGTACAAAACAAAGCCTCCACAGATATACAGTGTGGAGGCAACATCCTGCCATTATCAAACCACACTCAAATATTTCCTTTCCCTCTATGACTAGATACAAATATATAGTCCATTTTTTCTTATGTAGTCTTAAATATCCAATCTATTAGTGTGTTTTGGCTTTATTTAATGTGGTGTTAAGGTTGGTGTGGAGTGGTGTTGGAGTGGAGTTGGTGTGGAGTGAGTGAGAAATTACCACATAAGAAAACTATCAAACCCACCATTAAAAATTGAGTATAAATAAAGTAAGTTAAGTTGTGGAGTGAGATAATACATACAGTTACAGAATGATAGTCAGTTGTGTACAAGTCACTTAATACACCCTTGTCAGCAGCCAGGTGTGTTGTGTTTGTGGTCAGTTAACAGCCCCTTCCCCTCCCCCTCCCCTCCTACTACCACACACCTGGCCTCCCCTCCCTCCCACACCACACACCTCCCCTCTACACATCTGCCTCCCGTCCTTGAGAAATAATAGTGTGGTGCTTCCTGTCCCATTTATACGAACATTCTCCCACTCCATCAAGCAAAAGAAAAATGTAAAAAAAATGTTATACTGTAAGAGTGTAGGAGTGAATGAAGAAGACAATTGTTTGCTTCAAGAGGAGGAAGACAAGAATGATGATTGTTTACTTGTGGTAGTGATGTAACGTGTGTGTGTGTGTGTGTGTGTGTGTGTGTGTGTGTGTGTGTGTGTGTGTGTGTGTGTGTGTGTGTGTGTGTGTGTGTGTGTGTGTGTGTGTGTGTGTGTGTGTGTGTGTGTGTGTGTGTGTGTGTGTGTGTGTGGCTTCCTGGTGTTTGTTCTTGATAACACACTCTTGGAGGGGGTGATAGCATGATTAGATAAGGTTAATAAGGTTACTAAGGGACCTTCTGCTTTGACAATTGTTCTGCTGCAACATATAATAGACATATATATATATATATACCAAAGAAAAAATATAGTATTGATAAAGAAATGTTGTTTTGTGTAGTATATCTCAAGTAGATTATTGTTTATCTACTGCAGTAAACTATTGATTTATTTTTTAATGAAAGATGGATGTATGTAGAATAAACGCGATGAATACAGTACATATATATATATATATATAAACGATGTAAGATGTTTTATATGTAGATAAAATAATAGCATACGCAGTCTATGAAAGTGATGGAAACTGAGTGTAATTATAAATATATAATAATTATGTAGAGTTATTTGAAGTACTAAGCAACATATGTGGAATACAGTAATAAGAAAAAAACACAAGACGAAGCAGAAATATTACAATTTTCCAAACATTTCAACAACCGTCTTCATCCGAGAAAACTAAAGATCGTAGTCAAAACATAATAAAAAATCTAATTCTACCATCATCCAAATTTTGTTCTTCCTCACCTTTTACATTCCTCTAACTTATCTTACCTACACAACATTCAGTTATTTCATCAGTGTATCAAATCAACCTCACATCATTGCCATTCCTCCTCATCAAAATATTAGCACAGCCTCCATTTGGCATTGAGCTTAAAATTGAAATGACAAGAAAAGCCAGCTACTAGTATGAATTCAATAGTTGTGCAAGTCATTATGTGGAAATGTAGCAATCTGGTTCTGAATTTTGTCATGTTGTATTTGACAAGTATACGGTGTTGGTGGAGGAGGTGGAGAGAATACAGGAATGTGATAGATTTTGTATTTTTAACGTGTGAATGTGCGACTGATTAGTATTCGGACACCATTGAGAAAGTTAGGTTTGGTTAGGAAGTGTTAGGTTAAGTTAGGTGAGTGTTAGGTTAGAAAGTGTTAGGTTAGATTAGGTTTGGTTAGGCTAGGTTAGGTAAGTGTTAGGTTAGGTTAGGTAGTGTTAGGTGCACAGGAGCTGCCTTGTGTAGGTCAATTGGTCTTTGGCAGCTTCCTTATGTATAATTCTGGTATTACTGAATTAAATCTTTGGTAAGTTTTGCTAAGATACACAAGTGTTCCAATCCTTTAAATCACAGCTTGGGAATGACATCTATACTTACACACTGGATGGATTCTCTCATACACTCCAATGAAGAAAAATAGAAGTAGCAATTAACTAAAGCTAATCCAAACAGAACACCAATTACAATCACTGCTATTACACTCCCTCTCATTACTACATCATTAAGAGTCATTACATCTAAGCAGTATAGAAGATGGCAATGTTTCAGAGAGAGAGAGAGAGAGAGAGAGAGAGAGAGAGAGAGAGAGAGAGAGAGAGAGAGAGAGAGAGAGAGAGAGAGAGAGAGAGAGTGACAGTGACAGATGAAGTATTGCAGCACTACATGACTAAGGAAAACAGTGTAGCTATTCATTACTCATAAACGTGACTATTTCAACATCAAACTCATTCCACTTAACTTGACTACTACGTTTAACTAACATTTCTCACTTATATAACGATAGTAAGGAGAGAGAGTAAATATTTGGTCACTATTAATGTGAACTAAAATATCGCTTATATAATTAATTGGATAAGAAAATATATTAAAACAAAAATCATGATAACTAAGATATTTTATACCAATGATAGAACTAATTTAGGGGGTTTGAATAAAAATATCATGGATCTCATTTCTATATAAGCATTTGTTATATAAATTTTACGTTGATTTCCCAGTTAACATTGATCAATTATCTATTTATTTTGATGTATATTCATTGCCCTCTCCCTCTCTCTCACCACAGGTAACACAACACACACCACAGATAACACACACACACACACACACACATACACCACAGGTAACACACACACACACACTACAAGTAACACACACACACACACATACCACAGGTAACATAACACACACACACACACACCCACACATACTACAAATAACCCACACAAACACACCACAGGTAACATAACACACACACACACACACAGGTAACACAACACACAGACACACTACAGGTAACACACACACCCCCACCCCCACACACACACAGGTAACCCACCCCCACCCCCACACACAGGTAACACATATACACACACCACAAATGCAACACACACTCCTGGTAACACAACACACACCACAGGTAACACACACACAAGTAAAACACACACACCACACATGGAACACACTAACACACACGAGCCCTAGGCGCCCTTGCCTCTTTTGTTATCACTAGGTAAGCTACACACAGGTAACACACACCAGAGTAAACGTAATCATCCATATTGAACACACACCATGACACACACACCACACACCACCCTACCCTTACCCTGCCAACCCTACCATTACTTAAACATGCAAAACAACTTCAAAACACAACATAGTAAGGTAAGAGTGAGGTAAATACTTGCCTTCAGCTATCACTTCTTCGACTGTCACAGTATGTCGACCCACCACAAATACTTTTCCAAGGAAGCTCCCATGTGTCTGGTCTTTATTGGACTGGTCTATCTTCTGTCTGAATAACTTCTTCATCTTGGCCTTGGTGTGGACCCTGCTGAGACTCGTACAGGCGGCGGGAAGGAGAGGAAAGACCCGGAAAGACCCTTTATAGATTAACAGGTCCCATCCCTGCTAACGTCTCGGGGTGATTCGTGGCCAGATACCACTTGTGTTTTCACTTTTAATGCCTGTATGGGTGTTTCACGTCCACTTGGGTGTTGCCACGTCCACTTTCATGCCCCAGGGTCGTGTTGAGGGCCACTACCGAGCCATTACTGCCCCGTGAGTGAGGGAGGAAGGGCAAGGAGGGAGAGGCTGGTCCACACTCAGCTGTGTAAGATGGCTGCTTCCGGGGCCTACCACAGAAAACATCACTAATTACAACGTACACTTATATATTCTGAACCTTTCATACTTACACATAATACATTTATATATAGACGAACATGTACTTACTATATGTTTACGCTTATGCATATTGGTTTACTTGTTATTGATACTTGTAGATATTTATGGTCTGTGCACTGGTATGGGAGACTTAAGTATTCTTGTCTCACTTTTATTACTAGGTTATATAATTAAATACTTATACACTTACACTTACATACTACATACTTACACCCATGTGCATTTGTATACTTGTTACTGACATCTACATATATTTACATTCTTGGTACTAGTATGGGAAACTTAGCTATTCTTGCCTCACTTTTATTACTAGTTTTAATACTTTTACACTTACATTTACTTACACTTACATGGTTATTAATACTTAAAAACAGACACATATGTTAACAAAAATCACTGATGACAAAAGACGAATTCAGAAGAAATAGCAAAATAAATAATAATAATAAAATGGGGAAGGTTTGATACTTATACACTTACATTTACTTACACTTACTTATACTTACATACTAATCAATACTTACTGACATGGTAGACGTAAATATTCCTGCCTCGCTCACTTTTACACTTAGATTTACTTACATGGTAGACATAGTGTTAGGTTGACTATAGCCTCTACTCTATATTCGAAGTAATTTGAGAGTTTAAATGTCAGAAACAAGGAAATAAAAGCATTACATATACAAGGGATAATTGAGAGAGAGAGAGAGAGAGAGAGAGAGAGAGAGAGAGAGAGAGAGAGAGAGAGAGAGAGAGAGAGTTAAAATACATCAGAACTTATAAACATAAAAGAACTGTGTTAATTCTATATATAATGCTCTACTTTCTACAAGGTTAATAAATAATAATAATAATACTTTCTCATACCGTTGATATGACTGAAAATCCGCCCAACTACAACCAAAAAATGGGGAAAAAAGCGAAAAGAACACATTCAAAAACAAATCACAAACCAAATAAATAATAAAAAAAATCCTCAATACCCTAACCATTCTTAGAACACAACAACTAGACTAAAAACAAGAATAAAACACTAAATAAAACATGATAAATCACACCTACGCTTACCCTCCATCCTTAACCTTCCCGCGTAAACTTACCTTAATTTACCTAAATACAACCTTAAACATGCCGCGAAAACTTACCTTAATTCACCACAACCTCTACCAATCACACCACCCCAATTACAACCCCTTAAACGCCCCCTAAATCCCTTAAAACACCTTTAAAACACCATGGATAGATGAACGTAAACAAGCGTAGAATTATCATGTGACTCCCAAAACGCCCCTGAAATGGTAACTCAAACGACACCTTCCCTTATTTTCCGTATTTTCTCGTTTATAATTACACTTACACCCCATCACTTGTTACGAGGTGGTTAATTAGTGTCTGCTTGTTAGTGTGGTACCCGGTTGTTAGATGTGGGTAGTGTTAATTAGGTGTTTTTTGAGTAGTTTGTTTCGTGTTGTGAGTTTGTTTGGAAAGTGTAATATCATCCATTAGTTTGTGTGTTGTTTTGGTTTGTAATTACTCTGATATCGTGTTATGTGTTACTACAAGTGTAATTGTGTGATTGTATTAATTATTAGGTTTTTATTTTTCCAGACTATAAATGGCTGACTAACCACATACAAAATAAATATAATACCAAAATAATTTACTACACGTTACTCCTTTAGAGAAAAAAACAGAAAAACTTGTGAAATAAGTGAATCAGTTAAATTCTCAATGTTATTACTGAAAAAAGACTAAGTTTAGCATCATTTAATTTCATTGGTTTAACTTTTGTCATTGGTCAGTCAACCTAACCTAACCTGGAGAGGCGTAGAGTAAGGGGTGATCTGATTGAAGTATTTAAGTGGGTGCAGGGTTTTAATAAGGGGGATGTAGGAAAGGTTCTTACGATCAGTAGTCAGGATAGAACAAGAAATAACGGATTCAAACTAGAAAAATGTAGATTTGGTAAAGAAATAGGCTGAAATTGGTTTACAAATAGGGTGGTAGATGATTGGAACAGACTCAGTTGGCAGGTAGTTAGTGCACAGACGATAGGGAGTTTTAAGAGAAGACTAGACGGCTTTATGGATGGGGATGAGAGGTGGGTGTAGGTAATAAGGGAGTATTGGAGTAACAGGAACTACCTAGTGCAGGCCTCCTTTTGTAGCTTCCTTATATTCTTATGTTCTTATGTTCTTATTCTTATGTTCTAACCTCACCTAACCTAACCTCACAGCACCACCTTAAGCCATCTCACCCTGGTGTTCCCTCCCTCAGGCGTCCTATTCGCAGGAGGATGAGAAGCACTACAGGGAGTACGGCCCCGCCTGTGAGATCGGGTCATTCCCCAAAGACTTCGTGTACGGCCCCGATGACCCCGACCAGGATATCTCGCTCATCTTCGCCCCGGACCAGAAACCCAAAATATTACTCATGGGTCTTAGAAGGTGAGGACAGTGAGTTATAGGTTTTTTGTGATGAGTAAATTGAGTTGATATTGATTTTATGTATTATAGTTACTCAAAAAAGTGAGTTATAGGTTTTTTGTGATGAGTAAATAGATTTGGTATTGATTTTATGTAATACAGTTACTCAAAAAAGGTTAAAAAGTTGAAAAAAATCATAAAAAATGATGTAAAATGTTAAGTTGCAGTATACGTTCTTTTTATTTTAATTGACGTCATATTTCTCTAACTTGTCAATGAATCTTCGTAAATCATCTTTTATGTTACAAAGATTCACCGGTATAATACATTCCACCCCAAAAATCATCTTTATTCTCCGGTACCTACATCAAATTACTCCACATTACTCCACCTACCTACTCCACACATTATCACCCTTACAGAAGTGGAAAGTCGTCCATACAGAAGGTGGTGTTCCACAAAATGACTCCAAACGAGACTCTCTTCCTTGAGTCCACTAATAAGATTGAGTCCGAGAACATCTCCAACTCCTCCTTTGTGCAGTTCAAGATCCTAGACTTCCCGGGTCAAATTGACTTCTTTGAGCCTTCCTTTGACTCTGAGAAGATATTTGGGGGTCACGGCGCCCTGGTCTTTGTCATTGATGCACAGGTAAGGTTATTGATGTACAGGTAAGGTCATTGATGCACAGGTAAGGTCATGATGGCATAAATTATCTCTTTCATGGGTTAATTTTGGAATGATTTACCTCCAGTCGAGTCAAAACCCAAAAAATTATATTAAAAAAGACGAGTAAAACCCCAAAATATTATTAAAAAAGACGAGAAAAACCGCAAAAATAATATTAAAAAAGACGAGAGAAACAATAAAAATATTAACCAAAAAGACGAGAGAAGCGGTAAAAACAGAAATTAACTAACCTAACCTAACCTAACCTAACCTAACCTAACCTTACCTTCCTTCCTTCCACCCTTACCTTAGGATGACTACATGGAGGCTCTCAACCGCCTCCACCAGACAGTCCTGCGCGCACACAAGGTCAACCCGCACCTGAGGTTTGAGGTGTTCATCCACAAGGTTGACGGACTCTCGGATGACACCAAGATAGAGACACAGCGAGACATCCACCAGAGGGCCAATGATGAGCTGGTGGATGCTGGTGAGAGAAAAAAGAAAAAAAGAGAAAATATATTACTTTTCATCCATCTATCTCTCTCTTTCGCTTTTTTTTACTGCTGTTATTATGCATTTTGTTATGTTATGTTTTGTTTAATTTGCAATACTTTTTACCTGTTCATCATCATTATTATTATTATTATTATTATTATTATTATTATTATTATTATTATTATTATTATCATCAGAGTTAGCTTTTTAATACTTCTTTCTATGCTTCATCAACGTATTCTTTGTCTATTTAACTATCTATCTATCTATCTATATCCTCCAAATTATTTATTAACAACAACAATAACAATCTGTATTATCATAAATATGTTTTGATTTCTAAGGTTATTTAAGTGTGAAATTTGATCTATATATATAATTATAGGTATTTTTTTTCCCCCATTTCAATACCTCACATAGAAGGAATTATACATATCTTCCTCCACATATCTTCCTCCACATATCTTCCTCCAGTTATCTTCCTCCACATATCCACCTCCACATATCCACCTCCACATATCTTCCTCCACATATCCTCCTCCACTTATCCACCTCCACATATCTTCCTCCACATATCTTCCTCCACTTATCCACCTCCACTTTTAACAGGAATGGAGCAGATTCACCTTAGTTTCTACCTCACCTCCATCTACGACCACAGTATATTTGAGGCGTTCAGCAAGGTGGTGCAGAAACTCATCCCTCAGCTGCCCACCCTCGAGAACCTACTCAACCTATTCATATCAGTGAGTGTTCAGGGGTAAAAAGAGTTGTTGTAAGGTGATAGTACAAAGGAAGAACAAACAGCATTACACTTGTTTGCTCTTACGAATGCGAGGATTTCGTCAAATGGATTTTAACGTGATTCTATTTCAGGGTAGAAAATATATGTTATAAAGAAAATATATATGTAGTTCAGTATCTTTATAAGGTGCAAGATTATTATACGTATATGTTTTGTACAATGAAGGGAGTATAACGGATATATTAAGTACGTATTGCAGTGTTCGGATAGAGTTACACACACACATTATTCCTTCACCTCGTTCCTTTACACTGTTTTATTCCCTTCCTTCACCTTGCAGAACTCGGGTATAGAGAAAGCCTTCCTGTTTGACGTGCTCTCCAAGATCTACATCGCCACAGACTCATCAGCTGTAGATATGCAGAGCTACGAGTTGTGTTGTGAGATGATAGATGTTGTTATTGATATCTCGGACATTTATGGGTGAGTGCAAACTTATTCTGACACTGTTAAACTACTATTCATCTTCTCTTCTTCTCTTCCTCCCTCCTCCTTTCCATCGTCTGCCTTATATATACTACCTTATCCCATCTGAGTTTGGACATAATTATCTTTCCTATACACTTACTTACTCCTTTATCAAACAATATTACCTCTTTCCTTTCACAATCTCAATACACTATTATTATTTTCCCTTCCTTTTCTTCACTTTAAATTTCCCTCTTTCCCTTCTTCCCTACATAACCTCAGTAGCTGTTCCCAAGTTCCTCTCCTCCCCCTCCTCCCCTTACTCTCCCTTCTTCCTCTCCCCCCACAGGAAGGACGAGGGCACACAGGTTCCCTTCGACAAAGATAGTTCCAGCATCATTAAGTTGAACAATGCCACTGTGCTCTACCTGAGGGAGGTGAGCCGATACCTGGCACTCGTCTGTATACTGAGGGAGGAAAGCTTTGATAAACAAGGTAAGGTGGGACTCTTTCTGTTATCTAAAGTAGTATATTGTGGTCTCGGGTTTTTGTGAAATGTACGTTTGACCCCGGAGAGTTGAAGGTGATGATAGAGGTTGATGTATAGATGAAGGGTTGTATTGTTATTATTATTTAACGTTTTACTTCTTACATCTATTCTTCCCTACGACTAATACTGACAACGCAAGTAGACAGTAATTTTATCTCTTACATATATCATTATTTCCCTCTTCCATCTATCATTTCTTCCCTAGTACCATGATCAACAACTAAATCCCTTTCTCTCGTTCTTTTTTCTCCTCAGGTTTGATAGACTACAATTTCCTGTGTTTCCGCAAGGCCATACAAGAGGTGTTTGACGTGAGGAAGGTACAGCTGCAACAACTGACCAGCAGCCTGTCCTCGCCACACCTGCAGAACAGCCACACTAACGGCCCCACCACCTAGTACTAGTCACCTGGGGGATGCAGGGTCACCTCCAAGCCAGGTAAGGAAGGTGTTAATTCATTCTTTGTTGTTATGTGATATACCTGTTGTGTTGCTTTTTTTATTCGTGTTGTTAATTTGTGTTGTAGCGGTTTTTTCGTTTCTCTGTATTTATTTTTTTATTTATTAATTTTTTTTATTTAATTTTTTTTTGTGTAATCTTTATTTAGTGTTTAATCCTTTCTTTTTCTTTTTTCCCTTGTATTCTACCTTCCTCATTATTTCCTTCCTTTATCATCCTATCATTATTATCATTCCTATCATTCTTTATGCTCTATCCTCCTATGTAATTCCTATATGTGTAATACCTTTCTCCCTTCACCCTCACTCACTCTTACTCACTCAAACCTTACTCACTCAAGCCTTACTCACGCCTTACTCTCCCTCCAGGTCCCTCACCCCACCAGTTTTAAGGAGGAGAAAAGCACAATTTATCTTCTGAAAACCCACCGTACTTCACAATCTCAAGGTCAAGTTAACACCAAACAACACCAACTCAACTCCAGACAAACAAACAAACAAACACAGCATTAAGTGGACGAGGATTACTACGACGGATGATGGAAATGGATGAAGCTAAACGGATGTAACTCTCTAATGTGTGCGTGTGTTTGTGTGTGTACGTGTGTGTGTGTGTGTGGATTTTTCAAGAACTGCCTCGTGTTTTTTGTCCTTTTGTCCTCATCTTAATAATCCTTGTTTTCTTTTTTTTTGTTCTTTTTTTTTGATGTGTATTTGTTTTTTGAAAGATGATTCTACTACTACTTGCATTTCCTTCCCCTCTCCTCCCCCCCCCCTACCCACCCCTTTTTTTTATTTATTTTTTTTTCAGACATGTTTAAGTATAATTGCTTTTTTGTTTAGAATGTTTCAATAGTTTATCTTTCCTTATTGTTTTTTTATTTTTTTTATTTAATTTTTTTTTTCAGAATGCTTATAAAAAAAAAAAATGAATATAGATGTTATGCATACATACCTAGAATTATATTTTTGTGCAAAGCTAAAAAAAAAAAATGTGTTGTGTTGAATTAATTGGTCTAACCTAAGCATGGAGGGTGAAATTAAATAAATAAATATATTATTCATTTACTCTTCACTGATTGTTCTGATGATGATGATGATGATGATGATGATGATGATGATGATGATGGTGATGGTGATGGTGGTGATGATGGTGGTGATGGTGATGGTGATGGTGATGGTGATGGTGGTGAGGGTGATGATGAAGGTGTGTGTGTGGGTGTGATGATTATTTCCGAGGGCACGATTCACCATGGTCTGGAGGATCACGCGCTGGATGTGTAATTAAAGGTGTTAATTGACCTGTTTACCCGTGAAGAGAGGACTCAGGAAGCTGGGAGAGGTTTGGGGTCAATCACTCTATATCTTGACTTAATTAATGTATTTTTTATATATACTCAAATTTACCTTCCACAAATACGACATGTTCCCCGAGAAATGATGTAATGTTCTTCATTGGGTTGGAGTATAAAGTTATCGAAGGAGGGGATCCCAGCCCTCTACCTTACATTGTCTTGTATGGAGTGAGGAGATGCAACCAGATCTTAGTTTGTTTATATAACGTATATATAAATTATTAAGTTAAGGTTAATTAACGTAAACGACTAAATTAAATCATAAAATCATAAGCTTCTATTTCATCTTTACTCAGCCAAATTGGTGTGTGTGTGTGTGTGTTGAGGTGATGTATGGAGACAAAAAAGTTGCAATGTATCTTTTACCATGAGAGTGAAAGTGACAAAAAAGAGTTGCAATGTATCTTTTACCATGAGAGTGAAAGTTTTATGATCACAGAAAGAAGGATAATAATTTAAACTTTATAATAGTATATACTGATGGTGTAAAGAAATATGAGTTTTTTCTCCCAAAGTCTTTAAAATAAGTGTATTAAGGCAAATATACTTCAATTTTGTACACCAGTCTGACTACCTCTACTCATTATACTATCATTAATTTCTTTACTCTGTGTGTGAAATGAGGTTATAATTACGTGAAGGAGAATTACATTAACAAAAAACAAACGAGAGTGTAAAACTATTAGCAATACTGAATAGCCAAACAAATACAGGAGTGGTCATATTTTTTCAACACCACGACCATAGTCATTATTTTCATGACAATAAATAGTAAATAAACCTAAAGAGTACCCTAGTGAGGTTAGGTTAAGGCTTTTATGTTGCACTTGTTGAGGGTGTGTTAGGGTGAGAGTATGGGTGTGTTGGGGTGAGAGTAAGGGTGTGTTGAAGTGTGTTAGGGTGTGTGGGTGAGGGTTAGGGTGTGGTTAAGGTTGTGTCAGTATGTATTAGGGTGTGTTAGGGTGAGTGATGAGGCAAAATGTGTGTTAAAAGTGAGATGAGTAGAATTGTTATTATTATATATATATGTTTTGACGTCCTTCTTTCACTCATAATAAAAAAAAACTGGTTAAGATACAACACCAATATTTAATACAAAAAATGAACACACACACACCTAAGAATGATATTAATGTGAATTTATGCTACAAACCATTTTATTATTTTTTATTTATTCTTATTCTTTGATTTAATTTCTATTTCAATATGGTGCTCAAAGTTATTATTTAAAAATTTTTTTTATTATATACCAACTAGATTATTTCCTATTAAACATAACTCGCCCCCCACGCCCCCCCAAAAGAAGAAAAAAAAACTCAGAATTAATTAATTATATCATGATTTTGCCTCAAGATTGTAAAAGTTTGAATGTTGTCTGAAAGGAATTAATTGAAGTCAAGAGTCAAGTGTATATAATAAAAAGAGTTAAGAGTGAGGCAGCCAATGTTTATATATAACTTCTCAGTGTTGTGAATGATGATGTGTGTACGTGTGTCTGTGCTTCTGCTTTGTACAATTTATAATGGTAAGCAGGGAACAATAATGGCATGAAGTGTGCTATTATATTACTCTTGCTTTTCTAATTAAAGTAAATATTTGCAATTACTACCATCATTATAACCAAAGTTTTACAGTTACTATACATATACATGCATCGTCAATTGTATATTCTTGTATTTTCCTGCATCAATTAACGTGTCTTTTGATGAATGAAGGTTTTATTTATACACTTTAGATGTTTGAAGAAGCATTTCTATACATTTTTTCCTGCGTTGGATGACAAACAAACAAACATGATTAAGGAAAGAACACAAACGATGGAAGTGGAAGTGGATTTGGACAAAGAAAAAGAGGAAAGTGATGGAATAAAAATTAAATATATAAATAATTAAGGAGAAAAAACATATAATAATAATAAGAGAAGTGTGTGAATGATGATCTGACAAGTTCCTTAAGATTGAGTGTGTTTTGGTGAGAATTAGTTAATGTTTTTGCTGTATGTATGTATGTATATATGTTGTGTGTGTGTGTGTGTGTGTGTGTGTGTGTGTGTGTGTGTGTGTGTGTGTGTGTGTGTGTGTGTGCAACTATATAGTATAAATAATGTCAGGATTAGAACTTCAATTAAACTACTTAATTTGAGAGAAAAAAAAAATTATACCTAAATGAAAAACTACTAATTAATGATTCTTGGATGTATAACTATTAATAATCTATCCAAGGAGAAAAAAAATGTATAACTAACAAAATTAATAATTTTAAATGGGGTTAAGATATATGAATACAAGTGAATATAATGTATAACTTGAAGGTAACACAGTAGGATTAAGTAAAGGATTAAAGTGAGGTTGTTAATGTATTGGAAATGTGTTTAAGATATTATTATTTTTTTTAATGTGTGACAGGTTTTGGTGAAGATTATTGAGTTAGTTTTGAATAATTTGTACAAGCAACTGAGGATACAATTGATGTTTTTTCCCCTAATTTTCCCCTCAATTTCCCCTCAAATTTCCCATCAATTTCTCCCTCATTTTTCCCTCCTTTTTCTCCTCATTTTCCCCCTCACTTCCCCCTAATTTTCCCCTCAATTTCTCCCTCAATTTCCATTCAATTTCCCCGCAATTTCCTCCCCTTTCCCCCTCATTTCCCCTTCATTTCTCCCTCAATTTCCCCTCAAGTTCCCCTCATTTTCCCATCATTTTCCCCTCGTGATTTTGAGTAATTTTTGAGTATTTTTGAAAATATACTTAGATGAGTTATTTTTTTGAGAGTGTTTTTGAAAGAATAGTTTCCAGATGTTTGGTTGTTTGTATATAAAGTGTAACATGATGTATTGCAAAGGAATGTGTGAGTGTTTATATTATATGTTGTGAATATCTTTCTATCATGGCGTAACATTTTTGCAACTTAATAAAGAAGAAAATAATATACATATACAAAAAGAAGTAACACAGTGTTTCATTTATATAGATTTCCGAAAGGTAGACAAAATAATTAAGTATACTATTTTATAACTATTACGTAATTTATATATAAAAAAGTTGAGCCTATAGAGAATTAGAAAGAAAAATAAATATAAATAATAATAAAAATACGTAGTTATACAATTACATAGACAAGGTATAATAGCAAAAAAAACAAGATAGATAAAACAACACATAGATAAATAAATAAATAAATAAAAAAATACATATGGACATAGAAATAAAGAAACCAAAAGAGGAAGAATAAAAAAAACAGCCCCCCCCCAAAAAAAAAGAATTAGAGAGAACATAACACAGGTAGATAAGTGACAGGTAGATAATAAGAGCCAGGTAGATATATTACACCTATCACACCTTACTACTCACACACATACACACACACACACACACCCACACACACACACACACACACACACACACACACACACGAGAGCAATGGCCGCACACGTGACTGAAACACGAGGGAGTGAGGGAAAGTTTGACCCTAGATAGAGGGGTTTGACCTGTGTATGGGGGGGGAAGGGGGAGGGGGGGGACTGTAGTGACATTTAAAGGGGAATGACCTTATGAGAGAGAGAGAGAGAGAGAGAGAGAGAGAGAGAGAGAGAGAGAGAGAGAGAGAGAGAGAGAGAGAGAGAGAGAGAGAGAGAGAGAGAGAGAGAAAAAAAAAGTTAATCAAAGAAATAGAAATGTAACAACAGAAAATGAGTGTTGGGTTATATTATTGGAATATTAATTAAAAGGTTAATTGAAAAGCTCTCCTTCACCTTACGCCATCAAGCCAAGGTCACTAAGGTTAGGTTAGGTCAGGTCAGATCAGGTCACGAGGAAAGAAAATCAAAACAGAGTATACAATAAAAAAAAAAATTGTTTACTAAATCATACGAACTTGATTTTTTTTTGAGACGTGAATTGTAATTCATATTAATTTATATTCTATTATTTGTGTGTTTAAAAGAAAAATAAGACTTGTATGTTGAATTGAACGAATTTCATTAAAGGAAAGAGAGAGGAGAGGGAGAAGAGAGGGGAGGGAAAGGGAGGGGAGGGGAGGAATGGAAAGGATGGAGGAAGGGAGGGAAAAAAGGTTGGAGAGAGGGAAGGAAAGGGGAGGAAAGGGTGCAGGAAAAGGAAGGCAAAAAGAGGTGACGGGCCTGGCAATAGAGTACGTTTAAGATATATATATATATATATATATATATATATATATATATATATATATATATATATATATATATATTGAGAGAGAGAGAGAGAGAGAGAGAGAGAGAGAGAGAGAGAGAGAGAGAGAGAGAGAGAGAGAGAGAGAGAGAGAGAGAGAGAGAGAGAGAGAGAGAGAGAGAGAGAGAGAGAGAGAGAGAGAGAAAAGAAAGAAAGATCTGGGTGTATGAAAAACAAATAAACAAAAAAAACAAACCAAAGAAAAACATTAGAGAATAAAACGAAAGTCTCAAAAGGAAGGACATAAGAGAAACGAAATCATGACAGGAATCAGATTAAAATATATATATATATATATATATATATATATATATATAATATATATATATATATATATATATATATATATATATATATATATATATATATATAGATACGATAACATAAATCCGGCTTTGTATAACACGATAATTATTTTTTTCTCCCTTTTTTGTTCTCGCTTTTCCTGTAGTTTTGCCATAGTGTAGCGTGCCACGTGCTAACCACCTTCACTACACGCACTGCTGGGTAAAGGACACCATCAACGTCATAGCAAGCAAGGGAAAAGCGTTGAGTAACTTTCCAAACACTACGAGATAAAGTACAGGATATGTGTATTCAATATAACGAAGGGGCGCCATACACCCTTCACTCACTCCCATACAACAATCATATCGTTGGAACACTACCTAATTATATTGGACGGGGTACTATCAAGGTTATGGGGGAAAAAAAGTTTGAAATGGAAAAAAAAATGTGTAATGTAAATATAAACGTGACTTTTGAGTGCGGTTATAATCGCTTTTTTGCGTTCACTTATCAGTTTTTATTAATTTTTTGATTTATACAGTCAATTGTGAAATATTAGGAACATTTAATATTTTTTCCACGTATAAATCAAAATCTTGAATAGTAAAAAAAAAAGAAAAAAGAAAATTAGCTTTATCACTTATAAAAAGCTGTAGAGAAATTTTGTAGAGGTATTGAGAGAGTCATTTATTCACATATTTGTTGTTTTTTCCCCCACATAAAGAAAGAGTTTGGAAAAGAAAAAAATATCTACCACCTTGAATCTGCTACCTACATTTAACGGGTCTTGGGGAGGCGAGGGGTGGCGACATAACTTTAGGTAGATGTTTTCATTGATGCATCTTGTTTTCCTCCCTTACCCTCCCTCACCTCACCTTCCTCCCTCACCTCACCTTCCTTACCTCCCTCCCTTACCTGCCTCACATCCCTCCCTTATCTGCCTCAACTCCCTCCCTCCCTCACCCCGTTGCCTCACCTCCCTCCCTCACCTTACCTGCCTCAACTCCCTCCCTCCCTCAGCTTGCTGCCTCACCTCCGTCCCTCACCTCCCCTTCCTCACCTCAGCTCTCTCCCTCATCTCCCTCCCTCATCTCCCTCCCTCATCTTTTCACCTCTCTCACCCTCTCACCCCCTCATACCTCTCCCTTCCTCACCTTCCCCCTCACCTCCTTGAAATTCAGCAAAGTCTCTGATAAAACCTAAATACTCATACGAAATATTATGATCCCCTGTAAGTAACATATATACTGTAAATTTATAGCACAAAAGAAAAAGATTATAGGAGTAGTGTATATATAAGGCACACTATACAGTATATTGTGTACATGTATAACAAACTTTCCATTATCACTCGTATGACGCGGGGAGGAAGAAAAAAAAAATAAGGGAAACCACCTTTTTTTTTTTAGGAGAGACAGACAGACAGACAGACAGACAGGCAGACAGACAGGACAGTTCACTATTGCGCTTCACGTATTTCACCTTAATATTCCCTTCCCTTTATATAGTTTCCCTTTGAAGCAACGACACAACACATAGACACCTTCCCTTTGTTTCTCCTTTGCTTCACTTGTGTGTTTGAGAGAGAAAGAGAAAGAGAAAGAGAGAGAGAAAGAGAGAGAGAGAGAGATAGAGATAGAGATAGAGATAGATAGATAGATAGATAGAGAGAGAGAAAAAAAAAGAGCAGGTAAATGGAGGTAAGATTAAAAGGGTCATATGTGCCCAAAAGGTAAAGAGAAGCAGAAGACGATCACCTGACCTCCTCCTTCTCCTTCTCCTCCTCCTCCTCCTCTTCCTCCTCTTCTCTATGACGCCCAACACGCTTGCTAACACGTGAGCATCAGCCGTAGGTCAGTGCTGGTCAGTGACATTGGGGGGGGGGTGGGAGAACCACAGCCCGTCCCCCACCCTGACCTTCTCCTCCTCCTCCTCCTCTTTCTCCTCCTGTACCAAATTTTCAAACTGTCTTAATTCTTCTTTTTTTGTTGTTGTTCTTTTGTTTTGTTATTTTGTCTATTTTTGTAATGCTAGTAATTTTTTGGTACAGTTTCCACTCCACCATGTGACTGTTTAAGAAGACGACCCTTGTGGTTTACGATAATTTCGGTTTACGAATGACCTACCACGAGCGTATTAAGTTCGTGATCCGAGGTTCCATAGTGTTTCTGGGTCAAAAATATAATGGAAATAAGAATGATGTATTTTACCTTACCTTACCTTACCTTACCTTACCTTACCTTACCTTACCTTACCTTACCTTACCCTAACCTAACCTAACCTAACCTAACCTAACCTAACCTACCTACCTAACCTACTACCTACACCTTAACCTACACCTACTACCTACCTACTACCTTACCTTACCTTACCTTACCTTACCTTACCTTACCTTACCTTACCTAACCTTACCTTACCTTACCTTACCTTACCTTCATTCAATCAATCCATCTGTTTCCTTAATCAAGCTGCCCTGTGTCACCCTAAATGATTACACCTCACCTTTTCACTCTAACTTGGTGGCATCAGTATAAACCAATCCCCACCTGTGTTTCCCACCTCTATACTCCACCTGTGCTTTCCACCTGCCTCGCTGCACCACTACCTATACCACCATGACCCTTCCATCTGGACCAACGACCCACACACAAAAGTTATAGTAGATGGGGTCTGTCAAGCCCTAACCTCACGTGTCACCACCACCACCACCAACACCACCACCATGTCTACCTTTTTGCCTGACGTGTAGATAAAACAAAACCATTGTCTACCTGTTTCACCTGACCCCTTCCTTTTTTTTTCCAAGTCATATTCCTTTCCAAGTTATGGGAGATAACAGAAAGGAGGGGGCGGGAGAGAGAGAGAGAGAGAGAGAGAGAGAGAGAGAGAGAGAGAGAGAGAGGAGAGAGAGAGAGAGAGAGAGAGAGGGGGGGGGGATGGGCGTTATTCTGAGGAGGGACATGGATATTACACACACACACAATCTCTCTCTCTCTCTCTCTCTCTCTCTCTCTCTCTCTCTCTCTCTCTCTCTCTCTCTCTCGCTCGAAGAAGAAGAAGAAGACAGGTGTGGTCATGTTAATTAGTTCAAGGACAGGTAGATCATGTAGGTATTGCGAGCGTGGTCAAGAGCGCGCCCCTGGCCCCCCACCCCCCCCGCCCCCTTGCCCCATCCCCCTCGCCCCCTGCCAAGCTCCCCCGCTGTCCCCTGTTAAGTAATACCGTTATCAGTACAGGTGTGCTTGATTGCCAAACACAGACACACACACACACACACACACACACACACACACACACACACACACACACACACACACACACACACATGAAGGTTGTACAATGTTTGGATGATTCAAAATAACATTTCAAAAGATAAAAATAAAAGAAATATTAACCCAAGTTTGCCTTTTATCATTGTTTTTTCTTATTTGTATAAGTATCAT
The DNA here is from genome assembly GCA_029783475.1 of Metacarcinus magister. Classification (NCBI taxonomy): domain Eukaryota; kingdom Metazoa; phylum Arthropoda; class Malacostraca; order Decapoda; family Cancridae; genus Metacarcinus; species Metacarcinus magister. Next base: position 1,486,341 of record JAPQNM010000030.1, on the reverse strand, counting down.
AAGTATTTTTTGTATTAATTGAAATGTGTAAAAAATAACTTATTTCACATGAATTTTCATCCACTTTTCAATACCATGAATTAATATGTTAATGAATGATAAAAAAAACCTATAGAATAATGAAATAATAATAATAATAATAATAATAATAATAATAATAATATATAATAATAATAATAGCATAGCATACCTTTACAAAAACACGTGTAGTAATACAACAAAAGGAAGTACATTCACCTCACCTTTCTCCCATACAAAAAAAAAAATAAATAAATAAAATAAAATAAAAATTTGAAACAATTTTTTGTAGTCGTGCAAAAATTTTTACGCGTTAAGTCTTAAAGGTGAAGAGGGTCCATTGACATAGTTAAGAGACAGCCGGACGTGGAGGTATAGGCGTGGCTTGTGAATAGGAAGGCCTACTCAGCCTATAACAATGTGGACGGTCACTAACACCCTCTAGTTATGTAAACATGAATCTCATAACCTACACTACTTCTTATAGAGGTCATTGCACAAACTATCTATCATTGTTACACTATAGCAAAGAGGCTGCACTACGTTGTTAATGTAATCAGTGTTAGGCTTACGATACTCCATTCAAGATCAAGATGAATAAAGGGAGTGAAATTTTTTATATTTTTTATCAGAATGGCCTTTGCAATGTATAAATTATGTTTGAATCAAGGGATGAAACTAAAAGAATGTTTATTATTTATAAGAGGAAGGAAAGTGGCCATGGAGGTAAAGAGAGGGTTGAGG